>JALGAQ010000009.1:2885437-2923733 GCA_028829895.1 Sinotaia quadrata | reverse complement strand
CACCCCCCCGTGCTCATATGACGGCTGTTATAAACGACATCATGAGCTGTTGCATGTCGAGTCTGCAGTGACGCACGAGCAACCAAGACCTGTGGCCAATGCTAGGACTTGTAGCGCCTCGCACAGTGTACGGAAGTCAGTACGATTAGGGATCCTGCCCATTATGGTCGAAACCCCTCGTGGTTTGGTGCAGACGTTGGCATTACTGGACACGGGTTCGGATACGACACTTGTGGAACGTCAATTTGCAGAGCGCCATTGTCTGTTAAATAAAAGGTCCACACTGAGTTTGATGACCCTTGGCGGAAGCTCGACACGTGGTTGTCTCAAAGGCTCGTTGAAACTATTTACTTTGGACGAAAAAAACACAGTGTATGTAGATGAAGCCTGTACAGTCGATAACATTCCGGTCAAGCCAGCGACGTCTGCCAATGCAGAAGCCAGTAAATGGCCCAACCTTCGCGACATAGATTTCCCGGAGTGCGCCGGAGATAGAGTTACCATTTTTATAGGATGGGACGTGCTGGCAGCGCATTGGGCGATGGATCAAAGAGTGAATCGTTCCAAGCAACCTTACGCTATTCGATCACTTTTAGGTTGGGTTATGTACGGCCCGCAGGGACGAATGCGATTAGATGGGAACAACTTCATGATATGTACAAATTACACTGAGGATTCGATTGTAAGAAATATACGCCGTCTCTACGATAATCAAATCCAAGACACCTCTGAACTATCCGAAACACGATCTATGGATGATCGTCACGCCAAGGCTATAGTGGACCAAGGGACGCACTGGGTAGACGGAGAGTTTGAAGTTCAATTACCATGGAAGCCCTCCTTAATGGACCATCCCAATAACCGTAAAATTCCTATAACATCTTCAGTTAGATCCCGTAGTTTGGAAAAATACGGTCTCCAATATTCTAAGTCGAGTAAGTCAGAACAAACATGATCCAGTAGACACGGTTAGAGAGGTTCTGTTAAACAACAATTATAACAAGCAAAATAGAAATTGCCCAAAGATTGGGGTCTATGGGTCAAACAAAAAATCAAATGTTCAACGGAGAGCTATAGGGCACCTTCCTGCTAACAGTAGAAAGTTATGTAGACAAGCTACCTGAGAAACAGTCAACGCACGCGAAACAAGGTGATGCAAAAACGTCAACCGAAACACGAGCGTAAAACAAGTGAGGGGTAAAACAAACATGTTCAAGTGAACAACGTGAACATGTTCAAATATGTGAGAAATAAACAAAAAATGGGCGATGGAAGCCTAAGATGGATGTAGAAAGCGTTTAACCAGATAAACAATTCCTATGCCAGGCAGGTATTGCAAGCCGGGAGATATGCGCCAAATTGATATCAATCAAAAACCAAGTATCTCTACTGAAAGGCCCTTTATCGTGACTAACAATACATTCTATTCCTTCAAGTCCTCTTCGGCGATGTTTGCGTCCCAACCCAAACCCTGTTTACATAATTTTTGCTGGAATGATTTGGCGGGTAAGAGCACTGGCGCCACCAAACATAGCGGGTCGAAAAGCGATGGAACGGTTGATAGGATACTCCTTCTCGTATTTGATGTGGCTGGGAAGTTGAGCCGAAACTGAAAGCAGTCGGATTGGGCATGCCATTCTAGACCCAGCGTCCTTTCTGTCTAGGCATCTTCTGCCTTGATCCTTTTAATGGACCTTGCCCTATCCTCCACATCTACATCCTTCAATGCCGTAGGGTCGCTCGCCACCCACTTCCGCAATCTGAACCTACCCTTTAGCAGTGCGCTCTTCAGCTCACCTACGTAACGAGACGCTGTTTGTTCGGCTGGGAACGAAACGAGGCAATCATCCACGTAAAAGTTCCGGTCGACCGCATTGCGAACTTCCGGCATACTGCCATCGCCCCGATCTTTCAGGGTTTGCCTAAGGGCGTAATTGGCGCAGAATGGCGAAGATGTTGCCCCGAACGGATGAGCGACCATCTGATATTCCACCGGCTCAGCACTCGGGTCGTCATTCTCCCACCACAAGAACCTCAAGGCGGCTGTCTCTCTCTCGAACCTTGACCTGCATAAACATCTCCTCGATGTCTGCTGCCACCGCTACAGACCCTATCCTGAAGCGCAGTAGCACTCTCACCAAACTTGCGGTGGTGTCCGGTCCTTGGTAAAGCCTGTCGTTCAAAGATTTACCGTCCGCCTTGGCCGCACAATCTAGCACCACCCTTGCCTTTCCCGGTTTTCTAGGGTTCACTACGCCGTGATGTGGCAGGTACCGACGGGGTAGGAATTCCGCGAGCATCTGCTCGGGCGTCACTCTAACAGCAAACCCCTTCACTATGCTGTTCGACATCGAATCTCGGTAGGCCTTGAAGTACTGTGGGTCAGTGCGGAACTTTCGTCCTAAGAGACGTAACCGTCCATACGCTGCGGCCTTATTTGCAGTGGACTCTGTCGGTAGCTCTTTCCAAGGTAAACCTATTACGTAGTGCCCGTCTTCTCACTTAGTGGATTCCATCACTAGGGCTTTCCCAACCTTGTCCTCCACCGAGTAGCACCGTTCCGGGCCTTGCGTGTCTTCGAAGTCAGCATCGTACAAGGTCTTTAACTGCTGCTGGATAGATGAGTCTGCATGGATAGCGTTTACTCTTCGGATGCCGCTGCTCGTTGGACCCATTGGCCCTATCAAAGTCCATCCAGCGTGGTTCGTACGGCGTATGGTTCCTCCAGTCTACCGGCGCGGCATTCCAAAGGTCTATGAGCACCTGGCACGTCTGAACCAATGAGAATATGGATCTCAGTGTCGAGAAGGTGTGGCAGGTCAACATTTGCGAGATGTTTCCATTTCTGGGCATAGTCGGGGATCGGAGTTGACACGCACCCCGTTGGCAGGCTAGGTACCATGAAGGCATTATGGATGTTCACCATCTTACCCCCCTTGGTTGAATTTGCCTTTAACTTACACCTAATAGAGTTCAACATGGAGGTTCCTGAGAACGTTGAGATGCTCAGAGATGTGTCTACCCCATCTAACCCCAGGGAGTTGGCGATTTTCTCGTCGATTAGCGTGATGTCGGATCCGTTATCTAGCAGGGCGTTCACAATAAGAGATTTTTTGGGCCCTATAATGCGAATGGGAAGTACCCCTAGACAGACCCTACTGTCGATACCTAGGTTGGTAGAACCGCATGCGTTGACCCTCCGCTTGACCCCTTGTTCTTGCGAGCTACAGTGGAGTAGTCGGTGATGATGCCCGTTGCACCCAGCTTCACCGCACAGTCCCCTGTGGTGCATGAGTCGGATATGTGGCCTCTCTTTAGGCATACGAAGCACACTCCGTAGCGTCGAACCGCCACTCACCGTTGCGTCCGGGTCATACTAAGGAACAGCTGACAGCAGTCGAGCTCGTGAGGGCTCCGACACAGGGCGCATAGCACTTCTTTTCCTGCTGTCGCAAATTGTCTCCCTCGGAAGGGACCAGGATTGTTCGGTCGTTGAGTCTCTCTTGCACGCGGTTGTTCTTTCCATACGGGGACCGGCTTTTCCATGAAGCGCCCGAATCGACCCTGTCTGATTTGCGACTCTTCCTCTATCAGTTTGCAAAGGTCCATAAAATGGACGTCACACTTCACTCGCGATCTCTCGTGCGCCAAAATAGCCCACCTTTTACTAACGTCGTCCGGCAGGGTTTCCGAGATCTTCTCCAGGGTCGCCATGCCGTCTAATTCTTCGGCTCGGTCGCGTTCGTACAGGGTTACGTAGCAACTGCACATCCGAATAGCTAGGTTTGACAGTGACTTAGAACTGTCGTGGTGTTTCTTGAGGTTCTTAAGTAGGTCCTCGATAATCGCATTTGTGACTACTTGGTCCCTACCATATAAATTCTCTAGCAACTCCCACGCCATAGCATAGCTGTGTGCCGCGTTGCGACTATATACTCCCGATATGGCCTCTCTTGCCGGTCAGACGCAATAGTGTTTAAGATACTGCAACCGCGTGCCATCGTCAACCACACATTGCTCAACAAAATATTGAAACTGACCGACGAATTTCCAGTATGAGCCTGGGTTGCCGTCGAACGGTTCCACCAGTTCGAGTCGCGGTAGACCTGCTCTCAACGCTGTTAAATCAATAGCCGGGTCTGGAATCTGCGGTGAATTGATCGTGTAC
Organism: Sinotaia quadrata; assembly: GCA_028829895.1. Taxonomy (NCBI): domain Eukaryota; kingdom Metazoa; phylum Mollusca; class Gastropoda; order Architaenioglossa; family Viviparidae; genus Sinotaia; species Sinotaia quadrata. The sequence continues at coordinate 2,919,565 of JALGAQ010000009.1, read as the reverse complement.
CTCTTCACATGGGGCAACTGCTCATTTACCCATATGGGCTCCATGCGGCATTCAGAGCTCTGTCGCACACTCTCGGAACTGGAATTTGCTCGAGAAATGGCGTCCTCTCCATCCATGATATCTAGCTCCTCCAGAAGGCGACGTCTTGTTTCTTGCCGATTTCGGCCCCTTTTGCCTCAAAATTTGCTGGGCCCGAGTACCCACCTTCGTTGTTCTCCCTGGCCTCATATCCACTATCAAGCTTATCATTAACTAAGTGAGGTTGTCTAATAGAACCAGGTTTGTAAACAGAAAAAGTTAAAACAGGGACTTGCCGAGTCTTCCGTATGAACGCTGGTTCTCCATCAGGGTAATCCAGGCGATCCAGTGATGCCGTTACTTCATACGAATGTTCGGTTCCCATTTTCGTTCCCAAACCAAGTTTTGGGGAGGTCATCTCTTTGAGAATTGTAGAAAGCGTTTAACCAGATAAACAATTCCTATGCCAGGCAGGTATTGCAAGCCGGGAGATATGCGCCAAATTGATATCAATCAAAAACCAAGTATCTCGACTGAAAGGGTTTATGCGATTCTAAGAAAAGATAATGATGATCGTGTAGAAGAATCCAAGATTCATTCCCATCCGTGCCACGACAAGCCTCAACCCTGTGATACCCCCTGCCCTGATTGTTGCTATCCCCACCCTTGTTTTTATGTTGCGTTACACCACCATTTTTGTTCACTTTGACCTCTATTGCGGGACAGTTATATCGAGAGTGTTCGCTCCGAGGTAATCTGTTTCTATTGTATTTATTTTATGGACAATTGCTTATAGACATAACGGTTTGAACGTTGACATTTACTTCTTTGCGTTGGTATTTACCTACTAACGTGAACCTTTGAGGTAATGTAAATATCTTGCATTATTGGTTATTATTTAGAATCGCATAAATAGTGCCGATAGAATATTTGTATTCTTGTTGGACGGGACTAGCGCATATCTCCAGGTTCTCTGCAACTCTGAGGCTCCTATCAACGGATAGGAGATACAGATCGTACAAATATACAAACCTGAAATGTTTGAATACACGTCCGAGACCTCTAATACGTTAGATGTTTGCTGATGACAGACAACTATAAAGGGTTAGTAGAATACAAAACAGGACAGCACACTTGCTCAGGAGAACACGTTCGCTCACGCCGGTAAACGACCAATACAAAAGTGCAGTCAGACAAAGTGGTAGAACATAACATAAACATAAGGTCAAGTCAATATATAGGGTAGGGGGTAGCAGGATGGGGAGTTGGGGGATGCACAAGTAATTTCTTTACAATGGACGCGAGAATGTGTGAATTTCAGACTTCAATGATCCTGGAACCTACACCACCGACCAAATTCACATCAGGCTTTAGACCCTGAACAATGATGCTACTAGCCCAGTGATTTGGTTACCTACTGAACAACACCTCATTACTTAACCGCGCATTCGTCATCATCTAAAATAAAGCCCGCTTAGGTTGAAAGTTACGCTTTCCCGTTAAAATGGTACTATTTACTTTTGCCACAACTCGAGAACCAGCCGCCCTATTGGCCTCAATGACGATGAATAACACTAGTTGTCTCCCTACTGTCTCTGTAAAATCTTTTTTACTGTTTGTTTATAAACCTGTATTTTCTACCAAGCTGCAACTCTTCTGCTCTTTGATCTCTTATTCTTTATCTTTCTTATATGTACGAATTTACTTCTCTTGTGTAACCCTGACAACTGTTTCTTATATCTTTGCTTAAATGTTCAATTACCTTGAGCGCCAATTTGTTGACGCCCTGAAAGGTCAGGCCGGACCTATCTTCGCTGGAGAAGATTTGACATTGTTTGAGACCTGAAAGATCAGGATTGTTGTTATTCTCATTGTGGAGAATTTGTTTTTGGTTCTTGTTAAATTCCCCGGAAGAAGGAATAATTCAAGTCTGTACTTTGCTAAAATTTATTATTGTTTTTAGAAACCGTTTATTGATCACCCAATATTATCTTAATTGAAGATTGTATTTGTTCTCATTGACGAAAGTAGAACGGGTTTTCATAATTTAACGCGTGTGAGAATATTCAAGTCCGGGAAGAATTTACAGTTTTTGAATTATCTTCAAGAAGAAAATCTTTGGATTTGACTAGCCATTTTCTTGCCAATTTGACGGTTGAAGAAGACAAGCATCTGCTTCAAAACTTTGGAAAGTCAGATTGTTGAACATTTCTGTTGTCTTTATTTTTTTTTACGAACTTTGCTTCATTCTATATCTGTTAATGATATCTTCATTTATTTTTCATCATGTTTAACTTAGACGTGCCTAAAGCAGAATTTATTTCTCGTTATGGGTCCGTAGAAGATGTTGTGAAAGCTGTTAAGTACGGTAGCTTGAGTCAGATAGACGACGTGTATCGCGCCGTGGAAAACATAAAGGAGCCGATGTTTTCTCTGAACCCTATGTTGTCGCATTTATTGTCAAAACTGAATCTGCCGCGTTGTGAGTTGCAATATTTCGATGGATCACCGTCATTATACATCTCCTTCTTTCGGCAGTTCGATAATGAAGTATCAACGGTTGTGCCCGATAATGAACGTTTGAAATATTTGATCCATTATTGTGTAGGTCCTGCAAAGAAAGCTATCTTAGGTTGCCTGTCATATCCGCCTGCTAAAGGGTACATCCGAGCCAGAGAGATTCTGCGTGATCTCTATGGTCGACGATTTTTGGTCACGCGTTCTTTATTAGACCAGGTGACAAAGCCGGGTATGGTATGCACCGAGTCTAATGAATTCACTGCGTACGCCAACGATCTGGTAACTTGCGCAGACATCCTAGAAGAATTAGGCTATATTGCAGATATGGACTCGGTGTCTACTATAGAGAAGGTGCTATCCAAGTTGCCACGGTACATGATTGTGGATTGGGTGAAGCGCGCCGATGAGATCGATCAGCTGGATCGTGAGCCCCCCTTTCGAGACCTGTGTGAATTTGTATTGTCTAAAGCCCGCTTGTTGCGCAACCCATATAATCATCTGTTGGTAAGCAATCGAAGTACGCTTAATTGTTGTCGAACTACACAGTCAACGTCAGTCTTTAACTCTTCGTCATGTGAATTGTGTGTGGTATGTCAATTAGGACATGCTACTGAGTTATGTTCGCACTTTGCATCGTTAAATGTACTTCAACGCTGGAGATTATTGTCCCAAACTGGGCGATGTTTTCGATGCCTCAAGGAGGTTATGTGGCGCATCAATGCAGATCAAAGGTAAGGTGCACGGAGACAGGTTGCTCAGGTTTACATCACACAATGCTACATAGAGTGATGCCGGTTAATTGTTGTACCTCGGATGAGCAGGATAAGTTGAAGAATGTAGCCGTGGATCCTCTGGCGTCTCAAATTTTGGTTACTGAACGTTGTTGTGAAGTGAATGATGGCGTATCTGATTCAAATCATAAACTGCGCGTGCAACACTTTCCTGTGTGGCATGAAAGTGTTCCAGAATTTCGTCATTAGCGTTTCGTGGTGATTTGGAGGACAATGCCACACTTGTGATTGATGTATGTGCATCCATGGAGAGCTCTGAGATTGTCAGTGACAGTGCACCAGGATCGGCTGAATACATAGAGATTGTATGTGATGAAAAATTGTTGCCCTTGAGAGTGTGTTACCTGCTGACGGTAGCTGTATCCGGTTAGATGAATTTCCCTTCGTGTCTTCATGTGGATCGAACCCCTTGGTTCACGCTGATACTACTTCTGTCGTGGCCAAATTTCAACTCGACGCGATGTTAATTGTTCGAAATGATATCTATATGTATGAGCCAGATAATTACAGTTGGCTTATAGCAGTGAATGGTATTTTATTTCTATTACTGTACATACTGTTGGGGCATAGACTTAAAATATTGAATGCAAGCTTACGTGTTCTACCTTTTGCATATCTGGCGACAAAGGATGCAATAGTATCGGAAGGCGTAGGATAAGTTTCTTATCTTCAGTTATTCCCAACCAGACCTGACGTTCGCTTTAATCATCAATCTTATGTATATATTTAATCGACTTACAAGCAGGTATGGATACGGGAACTTCGCATTGAAGCTTGGATGGAAACTCAGCAATGTGTGTGCTGTGTTAATGCGTGAGAAATTGCATGCTTATGACAACGCGATCCTAGATACTTGTCAGTTTGGTTTTATGATAATAGAATTATGATTCTTGCTTTGACGTGCTGCTGCCTATTGATACTGCTGATGTGCAAAATCCAAAGTACAAGATGGCAAGACCCATAATATCAGGGTTCGAACTAATGGAAGTTTCGAGTAACTCATCATCGTCAGCATTAGGGCGACCTGCTTCCGAGATTGTGGCAAGAGTAAATTGTACCATTTTCGACGAAGCGGGTGCAGGAATCAAGTCAGCTGGGTTGATTGGAAGATGATGAGTTTCGGTAGTTGATAAGAAGAGCCGGACTATGTATGAGTTGTAGGGCTAAAGCCTTCGGTTTTGTCGGGTAGTGTACCAAGTCAGCCGGACTCAGTGGTAGTTATTGTTAAAACCTTCGGTTTTGCCGGGCAGTGTAAAATCTTTTTTACTGTTTGTTTATAAACCTGTATTTTCTACCAAGCTGCAACTCTTCTGCTCTTTGATCTCTTATTCTTTATCTTTCTTATATGTACGAATTTACTTCTCTTGTGTAACCCTGACAACTGTTTCTTATATCTTTGCTTAAATGTTCAATTACCTTGAGCGCCAATTTGTTGACGCCCTGAAAGGTCAGGCCGGACCTATCTTCGCTGGAGAAGATTTGACATTGTTTGAGACCTGAAAGATCAGGATTGTTGTTATTCTCATTGTGGAGAATTTGTTTTTGGTTCTTGTTAAATTCCCCGGAAGAAGGAATAATTCAAGTCTGTACTTTGCTAAAATTTATTATTGTTTTTAGAAACCGTTTATTGATCACCCAATATTATCTTAATTGAAGATTGTATTTGTTCTCATTGACGAAAGTAGAACGGGTTTTCATAATTTAACGCGTGTGAGAATATTCAAGTCCGGGAATAATTTACAGTCTCCACCCAGGCGTATATCATCAACCCCTTCTAATAAGCACAAATGACGTACATCTCGTTTCGTTTCGGCTCCCTGTGTTCGAACTATGACTGTTTGAATCAAGCCATCTCTATCAGTAATGCATTTCACGACGACGCCCAGCGGCCATCTCTTCATGTTAAATGATTCACTTGTAATTAGAACCACATCACCTGCGCGAAAGTTTCTTTTCTTCGATAACCATTTTTGACGAAGTGTCAGTGTCGCCAGATTACTCACTGGTCCATCGCTTCCAAAACATCGAGGCAAGGTGAACCGCCTGTTTCCATCTCAACCGACGCCGTTCTAGCATGCAATCATTAAATGCAGTGCCTTCATTACATCGTAGCAGTGATAAATCGTTGGGTATCGATGCGACTGAATCAATATCATCGAAGAGGGTGTGAACCATCGGACGGTCATTGAGTATTCTTTCTAATTCACTTGGCAACGTAGAAAGTGTTTCATCGGATATTGCTTGCTCACCGTTTATAACAGAAAGCGTCCGTCTAATGGAGCGGATTACTCTTTCCCAGACACCCCCACGATGACTAGCATAGGGAGAGTTAAGTGCCATTGACTATCTAGAAGCGACAATCGACGATCGATAAGTGTTTGGTCTAAATTTTTGATCCAGGACCTTAACTCTTTATGGGCGCCCACAAAATTGGATCCGTTATCTGAATATAACTCATTCGGGGTACCTCATCGTGCGACGAACCGCAACAGAAATATAATAAAGGAATCCGTGGTCACTGAGTGTGCTATTTCGATGTGAACTGCCCTTATCTGCAAACACGTGAGTATGCAACCATAACGCTTCGTTTCACTCCTACCTTGTTTAACTAGAAGTGGGGTGAAGTAGCCCAAACCTACATATGCAAAGGGATGCCAACCAGGTTGCACCCGGACTGTAGGTAATGTGGCCATAATTTGTTAACCTGGTACTGCATTCGCCCTACTGCAATTTACACATCCATGTAATATACGCTTCACTGCTGCCTGTCTATGAATTATCCATAATTGACGACGAAGAACAGCAAGTACATGCGTATGACCCGTATGACATTCTCTCACATGATGGTGACTAATTATGAGGTCCGTTACCGTATGGCGATTGGGTATGATAACAAGAAATTTCGTGTCTTCATTCAGCTGGGCTTCCGAAAGAGGGCTACCGACCCTGAGTAAACAAGACCTTACAACTGGACTCAAACGTCACAGCCTGCTCCTTGGTTGCACCCGGCCGCAATCTGTCAATTCACGTATCTCCGAAGCAAAACACTCGCGTTGTATGTACTTTATTATTTCAGTCCTTGCTGTTTCTAATTCGATTACCGTGAGTGGTCCTGCTGATAAGTTTGGTTTGCGCAGTAATGAACTCTTATTCAGGACGTATATCTTAAATCGTGTTATCCAAGCCACGGCTCGTACTAGTGCAGACCAATGCGAATATCTAGACCATAAGATGGACCAGAATGCCTCCTAATTCACCACGCAGTCTGATGTAGATTGCCCTTCCAGTCCCACATCTTCCTTTGATTCGGGGGGATCTATGCCAACCAGCCATGCAGACTCTTCTTTGATGAGGAAGTTCTGACCCGACATCCAGAGTGCCACCTCTTCCTGCCCCGTTACACCTCTAGATATACGATCAGCTGAGTTGCTTCCGGAAGAAACGTGCCTCCATTGTGATACACTGTTGTGATCATGAATCACGGTCAATCGATTCGCTACAAATGTATTAAATCGCGCCGATCGATTGCGTATATAATACATCACTATTGTCGAATCGGTACAAAAAACGACCCTATCAAAGACAACGATGTTGGCTTCCTTTATTATGTTGTGAATACGCACTGCTGGCACCGCAGCTGTTAACTCCAACCTTGGTAACAGCACTGCCTTGATTGGTGCTATCATTGCCTTTGAGAAAACTAAAGCCGGAACGCGTAAACCATTCTCTTCATAACAAACGTAAGCTACGGCACCGTATCCAAGCTCTGAATCGCCTCCAAATAGTTGTAACTCGACACGTGCGTAGATCGAACCTGGGTTCATACAGGGATTCAACTTGAAATCCTTGAGCATGCTATACACTGTAACCAGTTGATAAACCCCGTCCTTTGCTCCTTCGAAAGTTCGTCGTCCCTGCTCAAACAGCGTTGAAGTAACACTAGCCGCTTTCTAGCGACAGCACAGTTGTTAGGAAGCCTTATTATTGAGGACTTCCATGGTAGGGGGATTTTAACTTGACCATTTACATACCGAGTACCTTGCTCCACTTTGGTCTTTGCAACAATGTCAACTCGAGACTGTGTTTCTGTGATTGCAGATAAATCTTTGGACTCACTGTCATATAGCCGACTCAGCTGATCTGTGATAAACTGATTACCGCCATCGATACGGGTTGCCAAATCCCTTCTCGTCGAAGACCTCTGTCCTAATGGACCGTACATAACCCAACCGAGAATTTAACGTACGGCATACGGTTGCTTTGGTTCGTTAACCCTTTGTTCGACCACCCAATGCGCCTCTGGGACATCGGATCCTATCAGCACGGTCACTGCATCTGTGGGGATGTCGAAAAATTTAAGGTCCTCTAAATGCGGCCACCACTTCCCCTATGCATTCAGGGGTTTAGTTGGCCGAATAGGTATATCATCAACAGTATAGACTTCGTGTACATCAATTACGTGTTCTCCGTCCATGAAATGCAGTATCAACCCATCTTTCGAACAGTGATGTGAACAACATCCTTGCTAATATCGTCAGTCTCAAATTCGATTTCGTGGTCAATAGCTCATGACATTGTGCGAACTCTTTTTTCACCAGGATAGTATCTGAATCCGAATCCAAAAACGCTAGTGTACCTACTAGCCCATTCCTGACGGGCACAATGCCCAACCGCACAACCCTTTGTACACTATGGGTGACGGTACACGTACCGACTTCGGCGGTTTTCTTCGACCTCCTATCTATTGGAGTTGGAGAATGGAGCAGCAAGTGATGCCGTTTCGTACAGTGTTTCTCCGGACATAATGCTGACTTATTGCATTTACCTGCGATGTGTTGATAACTCAGACAGTTGAAACAAACTCCAATTGATTTGGTGGCTGTCCACCGATCCGAAACGCTCATATTTAATAACACCGAACAGTCTTCAAGCTTGTGAGAATTCTCGCATAATCTACATGCCTCCAAATTAACCAAGGTGGCGAAAGCTCTGTGGACAACACCTCGTGGCTCTTTCTCCTTCTGCGGTAATCGCTGCTCCACTCTAGGTCTGATCGAGCCTTGCATCATTGACAAGCCATAACAACTGCCTGCCATCCTTTGCCGTTTTCATGACGAACTCTGTAAGATCGTCAAAGGTTACCTCCCGTCCTCGAGTAGATAACTTGTCGGCTTTTTCTATCCATTTTGATTGCAATGCTCGGGAAGAAGAAGCACAATTGGCAAATGTTCTGACCAATCACTGGATGCTGCTCGTGCCATAATAGAAGCTTTCAACTGTAGATGTAATCGTTCAACGAGACCTTTGGCGGAAGGATGATAAGCTGTGGTTGTTATGTGTTCACATCCTAATAAGCGCCCAACATCTCGAAATAATGAAGAGGTAAACTGAGAACCACGGTCCGAGGTGATAGTGACAGGAAATCCGAACACGGCAATCCAGTCTTGCAATAGGGCACGTATTACTGTCTCACTCGATGTATCTTTTATAGGAACAGCTTGAGGCCAGCATGTATATCTGTCAACACAAGTAAGCACATGTGAATAGCCATGAGAAGGGGGTAATGGACCAATGATATCAATATGTATGAGCTTGAAGCGTCCATCTGGTAAGGGAAAGGACCAGGAGTAGAGCGGGTGTGTCGAAGGACGTTGCTGCGTTGACATTGTACGCATATTTTAGACCAAAGGCGTAGGTCATTACGAATTTTTGGCCATATAAAGCGTTGCGTGATAAGTTTGACAGTAGCACGTATACCTGGATGTGAAATATTATGAAACGTATCGAATATAGTACGACGAAAAAATTTAGGAACGTATGGACGGGGAATATTTGTAGAAATGTCACAGAAAATTTTGCCGGGAGCATTGGGGATAGGTAATTCAACAAATTTCAATCGAAGATGATCTAGAAGTGTAGTGAATTCCGAGTCGTTTTGTTGTGATGTGAGATCAAAAGTAGAAGAGGATGAAAGAATGTTTTGAATCTCGCAGCGGGAGAGTGCATCTGCTACAACATTTTCGCAGACTTCGATGTAACGTATGTCGGTGGAAAATTGCGAGAGAATGTCAAGTTGCCGAATTTCTCTAGATGACAATTTATCCGTATGAGTTCGAAAGGCATATGTTAGAGGTTTTTGTCTGTGTAAATAACAAATCTGCGACGTTTCAGCATGAAGCGAAAATGCTCAACGGCAAGATACACAGCTAACAGTTCTCTTCCGAAGGTTCTGTAACGTGTTTGAGCACTCTGCAGCTTGCGTGAGAAGAATTCCAAAGGCTGAATTTCTCCGTTCGAAACTTGTTGCAAACAGCACCAACAGCTGTTTGGGATGCATCAGTTTTAAGAACGATGAGTGCGTCTGGATTCACATGATATAGAGTTGTAGCGTTTGAGAGTGTTTCTTTGACAGTATTGAAAGCGGCTAAGGCTTTGGAAGTGATAGAGAACTGCTTACGTTTGTCTTTCAGGTGATTCGTTAACGGTTGAAGGATCGATGAACAGTTTGGAATGAATCTGCAATAATAATTAGCCATTCCTAAGAAACGGCGAGCGGATTTATGGGACTTCGGAACAGGGTAGTTATTTATTACTGAGACTTTCTTTTGAGTTGGTGTAATCCCTTGTGAGTCAATTATGTGTCCCAGGAATTCGATAGAGGAAGTGTCAAAAATACGTTTCTGAGGATTAATAGTAATTCCAAACTCGACAAATCGTTGAAAAATTTATCTTAGATGGGATAAATGTTCCTCAGGGTTAGTACTGGCAACCAGAATATCATCCAAATAGATGAATACGAAGTTAAAGCCGCGGAGTACTTGGTCCGTAAAACTCTGCAATGTTTGAGCAGCGTTGCGGAGACCAAAAGGCATACGTAGAAATTCGAATAGGCCAAACGGAGTGGTGATGGCACTTTTAGGTATGTCCGCTGGAGCAACAGGTATGTGATGATAGGCGCGAACAAGATCAATCTTGGAAAATATAGTTTTTCCAAATGCAATATTGGAAAAGTCGTGGATGTGAGGGATGGGATATCTATCCGCAACAGTTGCACTGTTCAAACCTCAAAAATCACCACAGAGACGCCAATCATTTGAATATTTTTTGGGTACCATATGAAGGGGTGACGCCCAAGGACTGTTGGATTGGCGGATGATGCTCAAACGGAGCATGTGTTCGAATTCTGCTTTGGCAGCAGCCAGTTTGTCGGGTGGCAGACGACGTGGGCGGTGTGCCACAGGTGGACCTTTAGTGATAATGTGTTGTTCGACAACATGTTTGACCTCATGGAATGCTGTGTTTGTTTGCCAGATGGTTGGATAATCCTTCAAAATATCACTAAACTTTGATTTGTCGGGAGAAGCCATTCGAAGTCCAATCGAGTTGATTGAAGTGACTTTCCCTTGAACACATAGTGAGGTAATTGAATCAGCTAGTTTGTAGGATTGTAAATCCACTACTAAGCCGAAACGACGAAGGAAATATACACCGAGGATGGAATGTTTACCATCTGCTACAACAAATATCCACGGGAATTGGCGCCTGAGGCCAAGGTCGAGTGACAGAAAACGTTGCCCGTATGTCTGTATGTGTGTGCCGTTAGCTGCCTGTAACTTCAAGTCCGAGGATGTAAGTCGGTAGTTGTCAGTTCCTGGTGGGAAAACGCTGACTTCGGCTCCAGTGTCCTTGAGAAACTTGAGGCCACTGGATTTATCTGGGACGAAAAGTAGGCGACTACGTTGATGGCCAGGAGCAGTTGTCGCCATCACTGACTGGCTGGCTCGTTTCCCTGTGACGGCTACTGCAATGTGTGCGCCAGATCCCAGGGAATCGTGCAACGCCTTGCTTTATCTTTGTATTTATCATGATACTAGAAGATATTTGTTGTTCATCGAGACTTACTTCTGGGACGTGATCGTCTTGTAAGAGGTTGACGGTTTTGGCGGCCAACGTAATTTCTGGTGATTTGATTGATCGCTAAATTCAGGTCTGACATTTCTGCCTCAAGTTTACTCAACCTCGAATCAGACCCATTTTGTTGACTGTGGTCAAGTTTGTTGATTGTTCTGGAAGGATTCATACACTCATGGATTTTGTCTGCCATCTTAGCAAGATCGATTAATGAAGTGTTGGCATCCGCCTTTGAAAGAATGGCTATTGTATTCGGCGGGACTCTTGTGCACCATAGTTGTTTCAGGATGATGTCGTCCACCTTTAATGATCCCGCTAATGCTGACATGTGTTTGAGAAGTTCAGAGGGTGCCATGTAACCTAATTCCACACCGGATAATAATTGTTGTAAACGTAAACTGTCCGATGCTGTTGTTCGCTCCAGCAAGGCTGCCTTGAGTTTCTCATATTGGTTTTATTCCGGCATTGGATCGATCAAATCCATTAGCTATTCTGCTAATGGATTAATGCTTAATGGATTAATTAATGTTCCGCTAATGTTCTGCTAATTAGCGGTTGTGAGGGCTGCAACCAAATGGCAAAATTTGGCCTTCTGGCTCTGTATGTAACGCGAAGTGAATTGAGCTTCAACTTATATAAGCCAAACAAGCGTATTGGACGCGTTGAAATCTGGGAGTCTTAGACCCACTACTGCATCAACATGGAGTGAAACATCAGAAGAATTCATGATGTTGAAGTAGTTATGAAATATATATACTTTCGGGGTCACTAAATTATAGTGACGATCGATATAAATATTTCGTTGTTGAATATAACGTGGATCAAGTGAGTAAGCGGATTAGCAATAAAAGTGACTCACTAAATGTTGGGTGTGTTACGAATTAAATCAGTTTCAGATGATCGATACAAATCCACTATTTGTTAACTACGTTGAACAGAATTCTAAGACTGATCAGGAATGGCTGTAAGTCAAAAACCCAAAGTAAATCGCATATAACAACGTTTGTGCAAACCCAACGTAACTGCAAAAGCAGAACGCAGAAGTAAGCTGAATTCAATTTAATCGCTAAAAAGAATGAATAGGAAAATCAAAAATCAATAAAATATATACCTTAGAAATGACCTTGGGACAATGAACAATGTCAGGTTCCTACGAAAGTGAACCATGGATAAAATCACACCGTTAACGCACTTCCCAACCCAATCGAATGCTTCCCTTGTGTTTTCTACAAACCCCCCAAGCGACGCAATGGAAACGGTTCTTCAACAGCTAAGAGATAGTAAATTAAAACCACTGTCCTTCATTCTCGACGTTTAACTCCTACTCAAACGCGTTACAGCACGTTTTGCCGCGAACTACTTGCAGCTTGTTACGCCGTCCTTGATTTTCATATTTTTTAGGAGGATGGCAACTCATTATTCTCACCGATCATAAACCTTTAATTTATGCAATTCAACAGTCCGTCGACATGCATTTGCCACGTGAAATACGGCAACTTGATTATTTTGCACAGTTTACGTACAACATTAGATATCTAGCTAAAGCAGTCAACACTGTAGCAGACGCTTTTTCACGTATGCACATCCCTGCTGGAACTTAGGTGAAATTGCTGCAGAAGTGTTTCAAGATGAAGAATTGATGTCGAAGTCGTCACTGAATCTGATACAATTATGTTTGCCGACCAATGCTGGAAACATATGATGTGAGATCTCCACAGGCAAGCCTCGACCATGGTTGCCCTAATGATCAAGAAGAATGGTGTGTGAATATATTCATTCTTTATCGCACCACAGTATCCGGTCAACCTGCAAAACGGAACGGAAATCGGAACGATTTGAGAGGCCGAAAATGCACATAGACATTCAACGTTGGGCCAAAGTCTGCGTTTCCTGCCAACGGAGTAAAGTTCATCAGCATACAACTGCTCCTCCGGCGAATTTCCAGCAACCAGAAAGCCACATTCGTCATGTGCATATCGACATCGTTGGACACTTCCGCTATCGAAAGTATTTGAATATCAAGGTCAGTCGTTTGTGTAATGACCCGGTGGTCATTACGTCATCATCTTCAGGCCTCAACAAAATTACAATAAAGCAACCATGCGATGTGCCTTTCTGTTTTCTTATAGTCTATCTTCTGCCGGCAATAATCGTGTTTGGGTCTAAGCTTCTACATTGGTGAGCCCGCGAGCGAACACACAGTTTTATTACTTATCGTCATGAAGGTAATCATGAAGGTTAATTGATCGAATGAAAATTCCTGTCTAGCCCATATTCTAAGCATATACCAACAAGCGCTGCGTAACTGATACTTGTCTCCTCCCAACAGAAAAACATCTGTCAATGTAATTGCAGATGTACATTGTGCAGGAACCCTACCGTTCCGAATCCGTTTCGGGTTGGCTTTTCCAATCTTCATGCCTATCAACATGTCTGCATAAACGAGTTCGAAACTCAATTTACAACAAATATGCATCAGTCCCGTGGCACGCGTATACATGCTTAAGGGCGGCATACAAAGTCACCATAACAATCGACTCGACCACTCATGGATTGTTTCATAGTCGTCCATTGTAACTCTTATCCGTTGATAAGAGCCTCAGAATTCCAATGAACCTGGAGAGATGCCTAAGTCCCGGTCAACAGGAAGACGTTATTCTGTCGGAAGAATTTATGCGATTCTAGAGCATAATCAATATTAAAAATATATATACATTACCTCAAAGGTTTACGTTAACAGGTAAAGTCAACGCAACGAAAAAGACTATCAATAGTAATACGGTTATCAGCTATAGGTAATCTTCAATGAAATAAGTAAAATGCCTCGAGTTACCTCGGAGCAAACGCTTTTAGCACTCTATCGTCGCATGGTGAAAGTCAAACTGAGTAAAAACATGATGGCGTGAGCCAACATTAAGCAAGGTCGGGGACATATACCATAAGGGCAATGGGATTAACAGGTTGGGGTTTGTCGTGGGATAGATGTGGAATGAATCTTGGATTCTTCTACAACCGCCCCACAAATCGGTCACGATTTCGCGCCCCCTGGCAGGTCAGCTCATGTCAGACTACTCGGACCCCTCTATAAGACACAACTTCCTTACGTCACGCCGTAGGCCAGCCATCCCTAGTTCTCACTATCGACACTCTAACGGCGCCGTCACTCGATACATCGCAGGTATCCACTACCCCTAGCGGCCATCTATCGCGTGGCATTTGTTTGTTGAGGAGCAGCACCAGGTCACCCGGTCGAAGGTTCTTTAGTTTTAACAGCCACTTCTGTCTCACCATCAGAGTAGGCAGGTACTCATCGATCCACCGTCACCAAAAAGAGTTCCGTCAGGTAATTCTGTTGGTGCCATCGTTTCGCGTAACGCGCTGTCATAGTCGGCCGTACAATGGAGGTAACGTTCGCTCGAGGCAGCAGCAGGTCATTAGGCGACAGCGCCAGCAGTCACCTAACGTCGGGACTTCACTGGAACCAGTGGTCTGTTGTTGAGGATTCGTTCCGCTCAGCGATTACTGTCATCAGTGATTGTCGCTCATAGTCTGCTCCCGTGACAGCGAATTTATGACTAGCCTTACTGATCGAATCACTCACTCCCATGTCCATCCTTGATGACACGCGAGTGGGGGTTGAAGTGCAACTGCACCGGGTAAGTCGGAGATGGTCATTTATCTTCTTCTGCGAGAAACCAACTAGGGCTGACTTCAGCTCAGCTTCCGCGTCGGCGATATTAACTACCGTTGTCGCTGAATTATTTCGTCGGGCGAACCCTATCGTGCGATGAATCGGGTCAGCGCCATAATGAAGGAGTTCGTGGTAAGGAACTGGGGCCACCTCCAAGTGGAGCGCGCGTGTTTGTAGACAAGTGAACAAACACCCGTATCTCTTCTCTTGGCTCCTACCGCGTTTCACTGTCATCGGTCCAAAGTAATCAACGCCTACTAGCTTGAATGGATGCCAACCCTTCTGAGTTCTAGCCGCCTGTATCGGTGATATAACATGCTCGAAGGGCGACACCTGTAACCTATGACACAACAAAGCAGGATCCGATGACTCGTTTGACGACGGCATAACCTTACACGATCCAATAGCGTTTGCGAATAGTCACTAACACTTGCGCACATCCAGGATGTCCTTCCGTCAGGTGGTAGTGCCGAATAATCAGCTGGGTCACGTGGTGCGCCTTGGGCAGGATTATCGGATGAATCTGGTGAGAGTGTACAGTCAGCATACTGCAGCCTCCCGCCGACGCGCAGAACCTCATCCAATAGGGACGGGACTCAAACCCTTCAGCTTTACAAGAGTCCATCTGTTTCCGTGCTTGCGCTGAGACGAGGACAGATATTTCTTCCTCGTATTTCTGCGCTTGTACCTCCCATATGGGGTCCCTCTCGGCATTCCTCGGTTCATTCAGCTCAGGCAGGCCTAGATTTCGGGGCATGTCGGGGTTCTTTGATATGGACATTTAGATAAAAGTTTTAAATCGTGCAAACCACGCCGCGCCATTAGTGCCCTTGTCCATTCAGAGTAGTGCTCTGCTATACGTACAATACCCGAGCTGCTCGCTATAGCTTTGACTGTTGCTATCCTCGTCTACCATTCTGGCTCCTCTAACGGCGTCTTCCAGTGTTCTAGTGCGGGCCAGTCACTAACGTCATGCCACAGAAAATCGAGGAACTCGTAACCATTCTGGACATAGCTTGATATGAAGTCGTCCCTCTAGAGGCTAAATTGGTAGGGTTTTGTTCCGACCTTATATGTCGCCGTTGATCAGGTCTGGATAACTCGTGGATGGTAGCTAGGCCGTTTGACACGAAAGTGCTGTAGCGCTGTCTGTATTCTCGATATAATACAACACCATCGTTGAGTCGGTCCAGTAGAACGTTTCATCGATCGTGATGTCTATCTCTTCGCGTACAAACTTGGCTATCTTCACAGCTAACATGGCTGCGTTGAGCTCCAGTCTCGGAATCGTCACGTTTTTTAGGTGGGCTGCTCTCGATTTAGCTATTATCAGTGAATAATGAATTTGATCTTTCATCTTATATCTGACGTATAGCACTGCATCGTAACCGGTATCTGACGCGTCGCTGAACACGTGCAACTGTGTCTCCTCGACGTCTGTAGTTCCCCGTCCTAGACACCTAGGTATCCGTAGAGTTCCTAGACCTTGTATGGTGGCCAACCATATTCTCCATTCCTTAATTTCCTTTGATTGATCGCTGCGTCCCCATCCTAAGCGTTGCTTCCATAACTTTTGGAGGAATGCCTTCGCTGGTAGTAATCGGGTGCAACTAGTCCTAGTGGGTCAAAATGGTAAAGACGGTCGACAGTATGCCTCTTCTGGTGTTGGCAGTTTCCGGGAACAGGAGCTGGAACTGGAAACAATCATACCTAGAGTCCCTAGCGTGCGTTCGATTCCACACTCGTCCGAGTCTGTAGGCCTAACCGGTGAAAGTACTCTATCCTCGGTCGCGATTCCCATGAGAGCCTCGGGTGACTGGCTATCCATTTTCGGAGTTTGAACCCTCTCTTTTCCAAAACGGCTATTAACTGCGTTGCGAAGTGGGATGCTAATCGCACATCTTTGAAGGATGCCAGGCAATTGTCCACGTATAAGTTCCGCATCACTGAGTTCCTCACTTCGGGTATGGAGTCACCCCCCAGTCTTGGAGAGTCTGCCGAAGTGCGTAATTAGCGCAGAAGGGAGATGTTGCACCGGAAAGGGTATGCTAGCATTTGGTATTCTTTCGGTTCAGTGTACAGATCGTCTCCTTCCCACCACAGGAACCATAGTGCACCGCGATCGTCGATGGGCCACACGGAGTGCATGAAAATCTCTTCGATATCTGCGGCAACGGCTATGACAACCTATTCGGGAAACGCAGCAGCACACCTACCAAGCTTGAGGTCCTATCAGGTCCTTGAAACAAACAGTCATTTAGGGAAACACCATCGAATTTTGCTGCGCAGTCTAATACCACACGGACTTATTGGTTTCTTCGGGTTCATCGCCCCATGATGAGGTAATTATCTATCTTCGAGAGTATTCAGGTTCCAATTGCTCTCTAGGCACAGGCACGGCATAGCCCTTTTCGATGTTACTCCGCATGCTTTCGCAGTACATCCGTAAGTATCCTTCTTCTCTAAAGAAACGGCGTCACAGGGTCACGAGTCCACTATAAACGGATGGACGGTTGTCGCGTAGTCCTGCCAGATTCGTACGCCACGGAAGCGCTCTTCGTAGTGTCCCTCTTTCATCGCAATCGACTCTGACACTAGTTCTACAGCCAACTTGTCTTCTACCGAACGCTCTTGCTCTTTCCCTTCCATGTCTTGGAGTTCGACGTCATACAGGGTCTTGAGTTGCTCGCAGACACACGGTTCGCCTTGAGTGACGTTTACTCTACCATGTTTATCCCCAGTTTGACGCACTGGGCCCAGCATGATCCAACCTAGTCGAGTGCGGACGACAATTGGTTCCTTTGGTTTGACGGTCTTACATTCCAGCGGGATGTGTGCATCTAGCACGTCTGTTCCAATTAAGATTCATATTTTGCAATCCGGAGCTTGATCGAAGGCAATCCCCGCGAGGTGTTTCCAGTTACCGGCGTGCTCCTAATCGGCGTGCTTACGGAACCTATCGGTAGCTTATGCACGCAGAACGCGTTAACAATCTCCAGATGTTCGGCACCATCCATAAAAGCGACCTCATCGCGAACTTCTTTGACCGTATGCTAGAGGACCCATGAACGGTGGCGATGCTAAGCGTAGTTATGGACCCCACCAGACCTAGTTGTCTGGTGACGTCATTCTCTATAAGATTGATGTCCGACCCGTTGTCCAAAAGGGCATACGCGACTGGGGTCTTCTTGGGACCGTGTATCCGCACCGGATAACTCCCAGACAAGCACCTGCCGAGCTGTTCATCACTCCATATATGTTCTCGTGGCATCAGTAGGAGTCAACGTTTTCAGGTAGTGCAAGGTGTGCCTTATTGCGCAAAGGTTTCCGCTCCGGCAGACTTCGCTCGGTGACCGTTTCGGAGACATAGGAAGCATAGACCATTGCGACGAACTACTCTCCAACGCTGATGTACCGATAACCGCAAGTATGTGTCGCAACGTTCTAACCCATGCTGTCGGCTGCACACCGGGTATTCGATGTTGTCTGCGTTACCTCGTGTCGCGAATGCAATACTTCCGCTCCCCGCCATAGGGTGTCTGGTGTCAATCCGTCTAGCGCTCCCTTGCGGCATGGTCTCTTCTCTCCGTCGCCCTTCGGGGTTTCCATGAATTCACCGAACGCTCCGCGTCTTATACGGGCTTCCCTCTTGAGGAACTCGCACAGGTCAGAAAAAGTCACGTCTTCATTCGCTTCTGCTTTCATGGTGGCTAATTTCGCCCAACTACGCCTAGAGTCGTCAGGCAGCGTGTGCACAATGCGTTCTAGATTCGCCACTGTGTTCGGCTCAGCTTCCCGCCTATTCTATTGAAGGGCTAGTTGGCAGTTGCGCATTCTTATGGCCAACCCATACAGCGAATTTGCGTCGTCGTGGGTCCGTCTCAGCCCCTTGAACAGGTCTTCTATGATAGCTGAAGTCACTATGTGGTCCCTGCCGTAGTTATCCCAGAGGATCTCTTTTGCCATGGTGTATTCGCTGTCTGAATCACCCCGAAAACATTCGGAACTAGCCTCACGAGCCTGTCCCGTACACTGATTGATAAGATGTAGCAACCTGTGCGCGTTGTCCGGCACCCTCTCTTCTATCAGATACTGGAACTGCTGCATGAATTTCCAGTAATGCCGTGTATTTCCATCGAACTACGGGAGGTCAAACCTAGGCGGGTCGCCTCTGTACTGGTTAGTAGCGTAACTGTTTAAAAGCAGCGTAGGCGACTGTATCACGTACCGTTTGTACGTGTCGAAGCTCTTCGTTAACTTTGACATCGGGCAGCGCGGCAGTTCTTGGAGACGTGAGTGCGTGAGTCGCGGTTTTCTTTTCTACTAGGCGTTTCTTCTTCTTTAACCGCAGTTGCTACAACCACGCCACCGTTTCCTCTTCCATCTCGCTGAGAACTTCTTCGGATGGTTCTGCAACGGGATGTCGTTCTCGCTTCGTTCTTGTTTGATCAGAGGCGTTCAAATGCCTTAAATAAGCTTTCTGAATGTCGTCGTCATCGCCGCCTAACACGTCGTTATTACTTAAACAGTAACGAGACTTAGTGACTCTAACAGCAACATCATCCCTACCTAATTCACGACATGAACAAGCCTTAGGACCAGAGGGAAATTAATTCGAGACTTGACCGGTCTTCTCAAGCGTCTCGCGTTCCTCCGATCCAACTTATCTGTTGATCGAAGACATTGTCGGATTTCTTGGCGAGCCAAATTGTCCGTATCCAAACCAAGTTTTGGATACCCCGGGTTCTCAAAGACACGCTTTGTATCAATACGTGAAGGTAAAGACCTCCGTGATGTTCAGAAACCGTTGTATCCAAAACTTGGTTTGGATACGAACAATTTGGCTCGCCAAGAAATCCGACAATGTCTTCGATCAACAGATAAGTTGGATCGGAGGAACGCGAGACGCTTGAGAAGACCGATCAAGTCTCGAATTAATTTCCCTCTGGTCCTAAGGCTTGTTCGTGTCGTGAATCAGGTAGGGATGATGTTGCTGTTAGAGTCACTAAGTCTCGTTACTGTTTAAGTAATAACGACGTGTTAGGCGACGATGACGACGACATTCAGAAAGCTTATTTAAGGCATTTGAACGCCTCTGATCAGACAAAAACGAAGCGAGAACGACATCCCGTTGCAGAACCATCCGAAGAATTTCTCAGCGAGATGGAAGAGGAAACGGTGGCGTGGTTGTAGCAACTGCGGTTAAAGAAGAAGAAACGCCTAGTAGAAAAGAAAACCGCGACTCACGCACTCACGTCTCCAAGAACTGCCGCGCTGCCCGATGTCAAAGTTAACGAAGAGCTTCGACACGTACAACGGTACTTAATACAGTCTCCTATGCTGCAACTAAGAACCAAGAAAATGTGTTTGAATAACAACGATACCAGATCCGAGGAGCGCCCTACTTGTGAGAAGACCCGGCAAGTCTTGGTTTCTATCTCCTCTGGTTCTAAGGCTGGTTTATGTCATAATTCAAATAGGGTTAATTTTGCGGTTAGGGTCGGTAAATCTTCTTATTGTTTTGTTAACAATAAAAACGTTGAGTGACCATGATGACCATGTTCATAAACCCTATCACGACTACTTCAACGCCACTGACCGGACGATGAAACAAACTAATGAACGGCAGCTGATCCTCGCGGGGTCATCCCATGACGATTTGAGTGAAAGAGAAGAGGTGTTAGCGCGGTTCCAACGACTGTGGATGAAGAGAAAGAAGCGGATTGAGGCCATGCAGAAAGCACAAGGCGATTGTTCATTCTCCGAAAATTTTGTTCTCTCTGAAGTCAAACACAAAGAAGAACTGAGATATGTACAACGGTACGTGATCCAGTCACCTACGCCACCCTAAAACGCATATGTCCACAGCCAATACAGAGGTTAAGCGCCTCGACTTGATCTTCCGAAGTTTGATGGAAACCCCAAGCATTATTGGAAGTTTATGCAGCAGTTCCAATCTTGTTGAGCAGAGAGTAACCGACAACGTCTGAGGCTGATTTATTTGATGAATCAGTGCATAGGACGAGCCCGCGAAGTAATATCTGAATGCTTTGGGAGTGACCCGGACAGTGATTATTTCATGGCAAAGGAGATTCTTAAGGACATATATGGTAGGGACCATATGGTAATCACAAAGTAATAGACGATCTATTCAAGGGAATGAAAAGAATTCATGATGACGCGGAATCATTGAACGGGTTAGCCATACGTGTGCGCAACTGCCAACTGGCGTTTCGTCCCATTAGGCGTGAAACAGAGCTGAAGACCACAGCTACTCTAGAATGCATTGCGCATACTCTTCCCGACGACTCTAGACCCATCTGGGCTCGATTGTCTGCTGAAAAGGCAGACGAAGAAGAGGAAATAAATTTCTCGGACCTTTCTGCGTTTGTTTAGAAAGAGGCAGGGTTAGAAGTGATGTTTTTGGTAAATTCATGACACCATCGAGAACGCTTAAAGATGCGATGTGACTCGGACAATCCTAAGACATTTAGACACGAGGTCATATGGAGCAGCAGCAAGATGAAAGTTGTTTTCAATACAAGGAAATTCCGAATTAATCGAGTGCACCATCTGTTACGGAGCACATAGTTTGGAGCTTTGCCCAAATATATTCTCGTCTGTCTCCGTCTCAGCGGTGGAGGGTAGTAGGCCGAAACGCGTTGTGCTTTCTTAGTCTGAGAGGCACACACCGTATCGAAACCTGCACAAGTGTGAAAGCTTGTGGGTTTGCTGGGTGCATAAGGCAACACCACCACTCACTTCACCGTATAAGGCCGACAGAACACTCAGAAAGCAAGATCAACACACGTTGAACGACTAAGCAAAAGTCACCGGTTTCGTGCTTAGGTGTAAGTGTGGTTAACATCGAGCGTTCGAGGAAGCATATCACAGAGTGTCCTCTTGATGATACGGTGGAAAGTTTTATTTATAATCCATTGGAAGTGATTGATTAAACAATTCCTCGATGAAAAATCAGTCAGTTTGAAGGATAATATGTTAAGTGCGGCTAAGGTTAACGATCATGAATTTGCAGGACTATTACCCAAATTGCCCGTTCCGTATTTTCATAATGCAATTCCTGCCATGGTTTCTGATTTTACAACAAACAGACGAACAATTCTGACGGAGGCACTATCGCATGATTTGAACGCGAAGCTATTAGTTTGAAGACCATGTGTGGGATAACGAGGAAATTTAAGTTGAGAGATTGCGACTCAGAAAGGCTCGAATGATTGGTGGACTCGTCAAAGGCGCAGATGATATTTTGAGGGTTCATGATGAGTTGACAAGGGATATCAGGACTTGTCCCTTCGCATTGATTGGGATTTTAGGAAATGGTTCAGCGAAGAAGTGAAAGTAATAGAGAACGGCTCTCAACCCTGTAGCTACTATGCTTTGCGAATCATCTGCTTCCTTTGACTCGACCTTTAGCAAGGGGGCCAGTTATTTATCAAAGCTCTACTTTGGGTACTTACAATCTAATGCTGCCTTTAATAGAATTCTTTGTTCTATACCTGACAGCAGTCTGAAGATACATGTGCGATTTAGCAATTGGACTTTCAATAGAATAGAATTTGATTCTCATTGTATGAATCTGATAGTGTGGTTTATTAATGGGTCATAGATTGAATGAATGTCGGTTGGTAAAGATTCGAGTTTGGGTAGCTAAAGCTAATTGATGGTTGGATAAAGTGACATAAGCCGGTCACCCAGGGAGATGGAAAACGTGACCAATTTTTTTGACCTCCAACTGCCCCAAACCCCTTGATTACACCGAATATTGTTTTCTTGTTTTAACGTTCCCGTTTTAGTTGCAATTTATGGTGGCTATTACAAAGGATCTTGCTTGACTGATCGGTGTTAAGAGCGCCAGCTTCTAAGTATATCTGCTCGTTGTGGACATTTCTTGTTGTGGCAAGTGTTTTGTGCCCTTTTGTGTGAACCTTCGAGAATTGTAACTTTATCCATTGATAAGAGCCTCAGAATTCCAATGAACCTGGAGAGATGCCTAAGTCCCGGTCAACAGGAAGACGTTATTCTGTCGGAAGCATTTATGCGATTCTAGAGCATAATCAATATTAAAAATATATATACATTACCTCAAAGGTTTACGTTAACAGGTAAAGTCAACGCAACGAAAAAGACTATCAATAGTAATACGGTTATCAGCTATAGGTAATCTTCAATGAAATAAGTAAAATGCTTCGAGTTACCCTCGGAGCAAACGCTCTTAGCACTTTATCGTCGCACGGTAAAAGTCAAACTGAGTAAAACATGATGGTGTGAGCCAACATTAAAGCACGGGTCGGGGACAAATACCAAAAAGGGCAATGGGATTGACAGGTTGGGGCTTGTCGTGGGATAGATAGGAATGAATCTTGGATTCTTCCACATTCATAGATGAAAAAAGTCATCCGGCTGAGTACTGATCCTCATTCAGCCTCACTTGTTGATGACATTCTACATCGAGGACCCGATACTACGGCTTACGGTTGAAGTTATACCTAAGGTATGCCTTAGTCAAGCTGGTTCTCAATCTCGGCCACACAAAGTACAATTTGGAATTGAGTCAGCGTTGTTTTAAAGAATAAACACAAAACCAAAGCACATATTTTTCTAAGTAAAACCGACATAATTTCAAAGATGATGAAACTAGATTGAACTACAGTATATCTAAGGACAAATTTATTCGTAAGACAGAGTCCAAACTGATCCTAGCAGCTGTTCAGAAGCCGAACTCATTCATTTAATCTAGTTTTTCTCTCACACAAAACGACTGGTGGCGGAGTAATATGTGGGAGCATTAATTGCAGTCAGCTTGCAAGTGAGGTTGACGTCGACTCAAATTCAAACGGTCTCCCATGGTCAACCAATTGCCTGTCTACACACTGATAGGTCACGTTCCTGTGTGGATCGAAAGTATTTGAATATCACAGTCAGTCGTTTGTGTAATGACCCAGTGGTCTTTACGTCGTCACATCCAGGCCTCTACGAAATTGAAAAAAAGCGACCATTTGACGTGATTTTCTGTCTTCTTTTTTCTTCTGCCAGCAATATTCGTGGTTGGTCTAAGCCTGTACAGAAGCATCAACCTCTAATGCAACAACTTCACTTGCAATCAAGAATGAGCAATCGCACCTATTGCACCCATAGAGCGCAGTCATAGAACTTCGTTCAACAGAGAAAAGTGTGTCATATTTCCTTTGGAAAAACGTCCAGTAACTCTACAATTAGAGTGAATCATGATTAATCTGAGACGACATATGTTTTCCAAACGCTATCACAATTGATCTACTATTCACAATAGGGAAGGAAAACTCCATAATGGTGGTTTTATACTTAGCAAGCACGGCAGCTTTCTAGCTATCAAATATTTTCCAATTGAAAGGATTTCCCGTCTTTCTACAGCCTGATTGCTTGATTCATAATCAACACAGGCATAAGGCAGTTGTTGAGGAAATAAAAATGAAAGTGAAAACATTCGAATAAAACTTATTGTAGTACATTTTCGGACGATCGAGTGGAAGATATTTGGAGAGAAAGCTATTGCATACAATCTGAAATGCGGTGTTCTCTAGTTCTACCAAACCAAGGAGTCTTCTTCGGAATTCTGAGATCTGTTTCCACGACGGAATAACAAATGCAACCCCTATGAATGTGTCATTTAATTTGCAAATCACTTGAATTATATAATCCTTCATAGTTCACAAACTTTCTAGATAAACAGCTGGCGCTCTCCATAAATTCTATTTCTAGTGCGTGCACTACATTTGCAATCTTATGCAAAGTCCGGGAAACATGCAGTCTATTGCGAAGTAAGGAAGTTGTACGTTCCAGGACAATTGCATTATGAAATTCCGACATAACCGGGCTAATTTGAAGCTTCCGTCTCTTCAGTTCACTTTTGTGCTTTTAACTTACCTTATACTTGAACATTCTTTCTTCTACCCATCACTTTTTTGCTCTAGTCTTTCAGTTTGCGCTATCGAATCACCATGTTTTGTGTGCTTTGATTGTTTCTCAGGTAGCTGGTTTATATAACATTCTATTTTCAACAGGAAAGTGCCCGATATTTTTCGTTAAAATTTTCAACCTCTCCAGGTAAATATAAACTTACTCCAGTTATGTCTATCCAATGATGAATTCGAAGAAGAATTGCTGTTCAAATTGCTCATCTACGGTAGAAAAAAACGCTGGGTTGCTTTGCAAGTGAAGCTATATCAGGTGTTTGTGAGCCGTTCCTGTGTGCTCTATATACGAGACAATTAGCAGAATAAGAAAGATGTTACCCCGCAAACTCCAATCCACGTCGGCAGACGTAATGGCAAGTGCTCCTCAGGCAGTCAAGAGGAAAGAATCTATCGTATCATCACCGAAGGAGAAGATTGGAATTGTCATGAATAATGCTCCTGTCGCAAAGGAAACGGTTCAAAATGTCATAAAAATTGCTGCAACCGCATCTGAACAAATGTCGGAGACCATCACGTGGGCGCAAATAGTGACCAAAATGAACAAGCTGGGTCAAAGGCATCAAGCTTCAACAGTTGTCCCCTTAAAATCTCCCTTCGAACCCGCTGTAGATATGAAGCTCCGAGTTGTGAGAATAACATCATCCTCCACCGAGTTCCCGAGATTGCAAATGGAATGCCTGAAGGACGACTGAACCATGATGCTCTAGAGATCATCACAATTATTGGTACCCTGATATTTGAAAGTGAAGGCAGCAGTTAACTTCAAGCAAATATATAGCCTCGGGAAGAAGAAGGAAAACGGGGACCCACGATCACTAAATGTCGTCATGAATTTCCGCAAGACTTCGAGACCGCTACTTTCCAGTCTCAATGCAGCCCGATCGCAATACTGAGGAGAGCAAAGCCATAAAGATTGCCTAGCTGAAACGGAAGGAACTCCTAGAAAAAGGGAATGGCGGACCCGTAACTGGAAAATTTGGGGGACAGCAAAGGGACTTGCGAATGCGTCATCCGGTGCAAGGCAGAGCTCTAACAACAAGGGTGTTGAGCCAGTGCTGATAGGGTTCACTAATGCCAGGAACGTGCTACGCAAGTTTGATGAACTACAACTCTGGTTCATCGACCATAAACCCATGGTCTTCGCGGTGACAGAAAAGTGGCCCCATGAGGAGATCTCGGACATCGAAGTAAGCATAACCGGGTACTACATATTCAGATGTGACAGATATGGTAGCCCTCACGGAGAAGTACTCCTGTACGTCTTAAATAGCCTTCATGCTCGTGAAATCATCAGATCTTAAGACGGCCTGAGGGCGCAGATATGAATTGCCAAATGGGACGCAGACAGTGATTTGAGTTTTATACAGGAGCCCAGGCAACAACTGAATGGATCAACCATATTGCCACCAAAGCGCCGCGGATATGTATTATGGGGACTTCAATTTACCGAATATAGATTGGACTAAAAAACAATTCTACCCTCAGTGACTCATGTTGAACGAGAGTTGTTTGACCGTTTCATGGAATACGCTTTAGTGCAAAATTTGCATCAACCTACCAGACACGCTCTTTATGTAACGCCTTCATGCCTAGATATTCTTGCGACTACAGACGACCACCTGATTTATCAAGTGCACATAGAAGAGCCCGTGAGTACCAGCGATCACGCAGTCGTCAGTGCTCACTTGCACATACAAGCGGCTATGCGCTCTGATTGTAAGCCAGTAAGAAGCTTCTGGAGGATGGTTTTTGTAAAGCTGAAGGAACTTGCTCACATTATGATATGGAAAGTTGTTGACCTCAAAGATCTAGACTGGTTATGGAAACTCTTGTGGGGAACATTGGACCAAACTGTGAGGCGACTCTGCCCCTCAGGAAACCGGGTCATTCGACGAGACCAGGCTGGAGTCGCAGCGAGAGCATAACTTTGCTAAGGAGACTGAAGAAATTATTGAATACGTACAAGTAGACGAGTACAAAGTACAGATGAGTACAAACTGATCCGTAACTAATGTAAGTCAGAGATTCTTCACAGCAGGAAAAACTATGAAAGCCATCTACTATCGGACGCAACTGAGAAAGCCAAGGTGATCCATGCCTATATCAACAATCGACATCGCCAAAATTGTGGGGACCCCGACCTAGAAGACCTAAATGGCTGTATAACGCAAACTGATAAAGAAATGGCAATGTCTATTCAACCGCCCTATTGCCAGCGGGATACAGACACATGATATGCTTGCCCAACATCCTAGATGTCTTCTCTCACAAACATGAGCATCTCGACTGCCTGGATGAAGATACTGTTGAGCAAATTAATTCCCTCAAAGGCTCTTGGTCCGGACGCAATAGATCTGAGGCATCCCAAGGTGTTGGCCAACCAAACTGCACCACTCGTTTCTGACATTTTCCGATGTTATCTAGATATGGGAAGGTTACCAGCTGACAGGAAAGTGGGTAAAGTTAAACCGATCTTCAAGAGGGGGGCGAGAAACAGAAGCCAAATAATTATTGACCGTTTGCATGACCTCGGTGTTTGCCAAAGTGATGAAGCAAATGATCTGTACAGAAATCGACAAGCAACAAATGAGACATGGCCTTTTCTCTCCATAACAGCATGGCTTTATATGAGAATCCAGAGAAGATTGGTGCAATTTAGGCGATCGAAATTTTTCGGTACACGTATTCCTGATTGACTTCAGAACAGCCTTTGATAAAGTCGATCATGAGTTGTTGATTCATGAGATGGATGAGATCTTACTTGCTGGACCGCACTTGGAGAGTTCGTGTTTGCAACCAACTATCCAAACAGAGCAAAGCGACCAGCGGGGTTCCACAGGGTTCAGTCCTTGGACCGCGTTTGTTCACAACTGTTCGGAAATATGACAGTTCCAGATAATCGATAGTCGACCATAAGTTGCTAACTGCGTCGAAAAGAATTCCACGACAGATTAGGAATTTTTGTAAATCAACGGCACAACGTTATTCTTGTATAATAACGTTTGTGCAAAGTCCAAGTTAACTGCCAAAGCAGAACGCAGATGCAAGTTGAATTCAATTTATTCGCCAAAAAGTATGTACAAGAAATTTCAACGTCAATACAAGCTTTTATGTTATAAAATGACCTTGAGAAAAGGAACAATGTACGGATTACTCCATTGTAATGGGAACCCTATAGTATTGGCCAACTGTGTCATCATTCCCTCTCCCCTCTTTCAGATGGCAGACACTGAACTACCCTTTTATAACTGTACTCTGACCTGCTCCGTTCCCCCCTTTGTTTTTGGTACTATTGTCTTGCTTGCCAATACACTGTAGTGAACCTGACATTGTATTTATATCAATTTCCGCTATAACACTTTGTCAAATCTTGTTCTCTCCGTTGCGTGGTGCTCTGTGCTCGGTGTTAATGTGCTATATCGACCACAAACTCGTCGGCAATTACTCAGCCATTCCATTTCTCCATTTTTCAGCACTAAAACACTCCGTCCTACCCACACCACTCAGCTTCCCTTTACAACACTTACAAGGTCGTGTCTTTGAGAGAGATTGAGCAGATCGTGTGGGTAACCTTCGCTGTATGATTATACCAACGTTTCGGTCTGCTACTGCAAAACCTTTGTCAAGTCTTGACAGTTGGCGACCGTCAGTCTCGAAAGCGACTCGCAGTCAACCCTGAAGAGGCTAAAGCCGAACTAAACAGTAGAACTGTATTCATCCACGGCGTCCCCCAATTACTCGAGGCCGAGGAGCTCCAAGCGAACGCGCACGACGCAAATGAATGGCGTTACCTCCAAAAGCTGATAAACGCAACCAACGTCTGCACCACTTCGCTTACGCGTTTACCGAGATCGGCGAATTACAAAGGCGACGGCCCCTGCATCCTACGAGCCACGCTCCATTCTCAGAATATGGTCGCACACCTACTGGATGCATGGCGCCGGAGCAAGAAGGCAATTCCGCCAGAAGTGCGCCTATTCCGGTCCTCAAACTGTCTTAGCACTCCCTTAACAGCCACTAGTAATTCCAGTGATCAACAGAAATCCTTGCTCGATCAGAATATCCCACAGACAGATCAAGAGTCTGAAGTACTTTCAGTCCCAAAAAACGGTCCCCAGCCGACCTCAAACGGGCCGGCGACAACCAAATAACCCTCCTCTCTCCTCTTCACCGCCGGTCCTTGAGCTGTTGTTATACTAACGCCCAGGGAGTCACCAACAAACACAGCGAATTACTTCAACGGTCCGTTGCATCCAGTTGGGACCTCATTGCCATCACAGAAACGTGGCTCCTACCCACAGTCTTAGATGCAGAGATTGCACTGCCGGGAATGTCAATCATCCGGGTTGACCGCCCAACGAGGGGTGGTGGTGTCCTGCTATATTTCCGGGATCCACTACGATGTGAAATGATATCGGCTCCCCCATTCCAACTAATGGACACTTTGTGGTGCAGGCTACACCTGGATAACAGAGACACATGCCTCATCGGAGTTATATACCGTTCACCTACCGCTTCCACCGCCCACAACTCCGATCTTCTCCTCTTACTAAGTAAAATAAATCCACGCAGCTATTCGCACATACTCCTCCTGGGTGACTTTAACTGCCCGGACTTAGCCGACCCGACCACTCCCGACGACTTCTGTCACCGCTTTAAGGGACTCTTGGAGAACTTTCCGTTATACAACCACGTAACGTTCCCCACCCGATTCCGCCTCCCGCACCCCCCCTCCTTACTGGACCTAATAATCACAAACGAGGAACTCATGGTCGAACAGATAACCGCGGATCCCCCACTTGGTCGTAGCGATCACTCCGTTCTGACATTCGACTACATTTGTTACGCCTCTGTGGTCACAGTCCAAAATACTCCCTCCCGAACTGTAACGGACTACAACCTGCTCCAGAACCTGGCAATTGCTCAACCATGGATCGTCCGCTCGGAGGAACAGCCAGAAGCATCATACAGATCTTTCATCGATCAACTAAACTGCATACTCGAGATGTCTTCGATCACCAAACCAGTGAGAAGCCATCCACAGAAGGGATTTCTCCGCAGCCGGACGCGCAAATGGATGGCGACGCGAAACTACACTTGGCACCAGTACTGTCTCAACCCCGGGCAACGTAGCTGGGAAGAGTACACTGCAGTGCGGAACCATTGCACCAAACTAGTGCGTGAAGACAAACGGAACTACCAGGAGCACCTGGCGCTACGTTTCATGTCAAACCCAAAGCTGTTGTACAAGCACGTCAACTCTTTACGGAAGGTTAAGCACGGAATACCTTCGCTGCAGACGCCCTGCGGGACCACCACTTGCAACGTCGAAACTGCCAACGCCCTATGCGAACAGTATAGTTCAGTCTTTGTACAGAACCCTCTCAGTTTAACGCCCGCCCCCTTCGTCTCGCCAAGCAATGCCCCGAAGTTGACGAGTGTGATCTTCTCCGATTCAGCGATCAACGCGAAACTGCGGGCACTCCGTGCGAACTCCTCTCCAGGCATCGACAACCTTCATCCAAAGACAATACGCTCACTGGCTCTGGTGATTTGTGGGCCCCTTGCCCGGTTATTCCAGCGCCTACTTGAGTGCTCAGACATCCCAGCTCAATGGAAAGAAGGAGTCATCTCCCCCATCTATAAAGGAGGCAGCCGCAGCGACCCAGCAAATTACCGTCCCATCACACTTCTTCCCATATTCTCCAAAGTTATGGAATCAGTTATTTGTGACACATTAACGAAATTCCTGGAGGATAACGGAGTCCTGATAAACGCACAGCACGGTTTCCGAAAAGGACGATCCTGCACAACCAATCTCCTCCTGTCTTGCGACTCATGGACGGAAACAGTTGATGCAGGTTTCGGCGTCGATGTCATTTACCTTGACTTTTCCAAGGCATTTGACAGAGTAAATCACGAACTTCTACTCCACAAACTCCGTACGTACGGCATTGACGGTGCGTTGCTCTCTTGGATTAGAGACTTCCTCAACGGGCGAACTGTCAGAGTCAGAGTCCATGACGCGCTTTCTGACCCCATCGACGTGTTGTGCGGTGTTCCACAAGGTTCCGTGTTGGGCCCACTCCTATTCTTAATTTTCATCAACGACATACCCAGATGCCCAGAAACCAGACTCGTACTGTTCGCCGACGACACAAAAATTTGGCGTAAAATCCAGTCGTGGGAGGATGCCTCAGCTCTACAGTGTTACCTGACCCAACTGTATCACTGGTCAGTGGAAAACCATCTTCCTCTCAACAACAACAAGTGCTCAGTCCTACAGATAAAGCACAATACCCAGTTCCCGTACAAACTTGGCGAGCACACCCTACCCAGTGTATCTCGGCAAATGGACTTAGGCGTCATCATACAAAGCGACTTAGGTTGCTCCGAAAATTGTGCAGCGGCATCCAGAAAGGCCCTGACGAAGCTCGGGCTCCTAAGGCGAACTTTTGGTCCATTTCACCCCAGGATTCTTAAACTCCTGATTAAGCTGTATATTCTGCCCCATATCGAGTACGCCATCCAAGCCTGGCACCCCTGGCTCAAGAAAAACCTACGCCTCCTCGAACTACCCCAACGAAGAGCGACGAAAATGGTCCGGGGCTTTAGACGCCTGCCGTACCAAACCCGGCTTTCCTACCTTGGACTCTACTCCACCCAATATAGAAGACTGAGAGGTGACCTAATCCTAGCCTACCAGATTCTCACCCAAGCAAACCACCCCTGCCGCCCCCTGCTCACCCTATCCTACAACTCACAGCTCCGGGGACATCCACTTAAACTCGCACACCGCTTCAGCAGACTAGAATGCCGGCGGCATGTATTCTCCCTCAGAATATGCAAGTCATGGAACGCCCTTCCCACGGAGGTGATTACTTCCCCATCCCTACAATTATTTAAGCGAAACCTGGACAACCACCTACTCGAACTCCACCACGTCTTCCCGTAGGCAACCACATCGTCCGTGCTGCGAATCTCCAACTGATCCCACCCAACTTTTCCACCCTGGCTAGTGTTGCCGCCCAGAAACCCACCCAACCCACCAAAGACCCTACGGGAGTTATTAAGCTTGTACAGTTTCTATTTAACCCGTAATAAAACATTTGTCATTTGTATTTGTCACTTCATTTTCACTTATGCTATATTCTTCTGATTTTGTATAATAATATCTTAATTTTCTAACTTAGTTTATCCCTGTTTCTGCTACTTTTAAATTTAGTTTCTTTTATATGATATTGTGGGTAATAATATTTGTGCTTATCGATTCATTTATTTTTTGTTATTTGTGTTTTTGTCTTTACTATCGTTAACATTAATTTGATCAGTACTTTTTCTCATTATTGTTATTCCTTTATTACTACCACTGTTGTTATCTGAAATTTTTATTTCATTTACGGTTTTTTACATTTAGTATTTTGTCTAATTTTTATGTTATTTTAACACAACTTCGTCTGTGACTGTAGAGGCCTATACTGGACAAGCACATTTTTCCACAGCCACTACAGACAACGGGCGTTCTGCATTCACAACGCATCTTATTTTCGATTTTTTTCTTATCCCGTGAATTCTTCTGGTCTTGGTCTATTCTTTGAGCTGCTGCCCTTATGACGCTCCGCCAGCTGCTGCGATCCGCTGCATGTTTTTCCCAGTTCACCAGGTCGATTTCTCCGCATTTGATGTCACGCTTGACTATGTCCTTGTAGCGTAGGTTCGGTCTTCCGACTGATCTGGAACCAGCGGCAAGTTCACCGTAGAGCATGGCCTTTGGGATACGGTTTTCATCCATTCGTGTTACATGTCCAACCCAACGTAGACGTCTATGACTTTGGTTTTGTTTAAACTGATTCTTAGGCCGAATTCCTTGCAAGCACTGGCGAAACAGCTTATTAGTCGCTGTAATCCTTCCTCAGAATGGGCTGTCAAGGCTGCATCATCCGCAAACAGCAGCTTCCTCAGAAATACTTTTCGAATTTTAGTTTTGGCTCGAAGTCGCGCAGGGTTGAATAATCCGCTGTCGCTCCTGGTGTGAAGGAATATCCCATCATTTGAATCCCTGTAGGCGTATGCGAGAAGCATTGAAAAGAAAATGCCGAACAATGTCGGAGCAAGCACACAACCTTGCTTTACTCCATTCTTGATCGGGAATGCGCTTGAAGTTGAGCTATCGCATTGCACAGTGCCTTGCATATCTTCGTGGAAGGCGACAATCATTTGCAGCAATTTTGGTGGGCAGCCGATCTTCTTCAGGAGTCTATATAATCCAGTTCGGCTGACCGTGTCAAATGCCTTTGTGAGGTCAACAAAGGCTACATAAAGTGGCTTGTTTTGTTCACGACATTTTTCTTGCAGTTGACTGAGGGAAAATATCATATCGATGGTTGATCTTCCAGCGCGGAATCCACATTGAGTTTCTGGATAGACTCGTTCAGCTAGAATTTGCAGTCTTTTGAGAACGACACGAGCGAAGACTTTGCCGACGACGCTGAGAAGGGAGATTCCTCGGCAGTTTGAGCAGTCGCTTCAGTCTCCTTTGTTCTTGTACAATGTAATTATTTTGGCGTCACGCAGTTCTTGTGGAACAGTTCCTTCCTCCCAGCATTGAAGTAATAGTTGATGCAGTTGCAAAAGTAGAGAAGTTCGAAGGGCAGCTTTCAGGATCTCAGCTGTGATGCCATCTTGACCAGGGGCTTTCCCATTTTTCATTTTCTTCAGAGCATCTTCCAGTTCTACAAGCGTCGGTTGATTATCCAGTGTAGTCATTTCCGGCAGGTTTGGGATGACGTCCATCGCAGAATCTGATACTCTAGTTGGATTGGAGTACAGTCCTTTATAGTATTCCGCCCACCTCCATCTTCTTTTGTCGGTCTGTAATGATGATGCCATTTGCTGATTTCAGTGGAGCCGTTTTGATAATTCGTGGGCCGAGGGCTTTATTTATGCCCTCATACATGCCGCGGATGTTGCCGAAATCGGCGGCAAGCTGAATATCTTGGCAAATGTCTAGCCAGTAGTTGTTTGCACATCGTCGTGAAGTCCGCTGGGCCTCTCGTCTGGATTTTCGAAGATTTTCAAGGGTTGATTCAGAGGGGTTATTTTTGTATTCAAACAGTCTTGACAATGGTTGTGCATATCGCTTAAAAATTAATTGCAAACAATCGTACCTGATATTAACGCCCAAGTTCCAAAAGTCTGTCTTCCGATTGAAGGTATACTTTTC
>JALGAQ010000009.1:2856794-2885337 GCA_028829895.1 Sinotaia quadrata | reverse complement strand
TGAATTTGCTCGAAAAATTTCGTCCTCCTGATCCATACTCTCCAGCTTCTTCAGCAGGCGACGTCTTTGTTCTTGTCGTTTTTCGTCCCTTTCTGCGTCGGAATTTGCTGGGTCCGATTACCTAGCTTCGTTTTGTCCCTTGCTCATACCCCCGCTACCAAGCTTATTACCAATTAAGTGAGGTTGTATTATAGTGGGACATGAACCAGGTTTCTCAACAGAAGACGTTAAAATGGGGACTTGCCGGGTCTTCTGTATGAACGTCGGTTTTCTGTCAGCGAAATCCAGTCGATCCAGTGATGCTGTTAGGTCATACGAATGTTCCGTTCCCATGTTGTTTCCCAAACCAAGTTTTGAGGAGGTCATCTCTTTGAGAATTATAGAAAACGTTTAACCAAATGAACGTTTCCTCTGCATTGTATGGTGATGGTTCAATCATGTGTTCGCCAACCCCTGGTGACAAGCAACTGTGTGAGTTGTTCGTGGACGTGATACTATCCGATTGCCCAAGCCGAAGCGGGATTCGAACCGATGAGATAACACATATTTGACCAATTCAGACTCACAGTCAGTGGGTGCTTGCACGGAAACTGCGAATAAAGATCAATTTTTAAGTCGATTCCTACTAATTCAAGAAACGCCTCCAAGTCTTACTGTGCAGGATCTATCTTTAAATCACACTTGATATGTGGACACAAGAAAGCAGGAGATGATCTTCTTCGCTTGCTTCGCCATAGAGCTCACGGCTCCTTTTAGAACCGTTTGACTATATTATATTCTTCTTGTCTTAACTCCTCTGGTATCATAACTTCATGCAGAATAAGGGTTGGTTATTGTCCGACCATAACAGAATTCTTATCGATGGAGTCGTGTAACGGTCTATGCGCACAAGACTTTATTATCTCCCAAAGTCGAAGGAGACCGTTCTACTTTTGTTCACTGTGTTTTATTTACTATTCAATCTAGGTCGGAAACCGCATGCATGCGGGACTTGTGGCAGTCGGTTCGCTGAACTTGCTAAATTGAAAAGGCATCAAGCCACTGTTCATGAAAGTGAGTTTCTCTTTCTCCCCCTTCGTTCATAAACGCAAATTCTGTGGCGTCCATTTTTCTTGTTGCTTTTCTCTCAAACACTTCATTGATCTGTATAACAAGAGCATGAGTCCTGCTTCCGCTCTGCGATATTCATAACCATGACTTTGTATGTAGGCTGGGTTAGCTCTCTGCATGTTGTGTTTCTTCAGGTAAGAAACCCTAAGCTTGTGGAACTTGTAGTAAAAGATTCACGCAACGTGTCTCACTCAAACACCATAATTTCAGAGCTCAAGAAGGTGAGATGCTCTTCTCGTGGTTTAACAGGTTCACATTTTATTGCTCCAACTATCCAAATTGGCGTGAATCAGAAGGTGCTGTTGGATTAGGCGACGCAAAGATGTCAAGTTGTGAATAACCTTAGCCAATCTGTCTATCACTTCCGCTAAAGGGAGACATTTCGGGCGAACGTTATGTAAATAGCTGTTTCCACCATTAACTAGGTCGAACATTCCTTTCCGCAACGGTAGTTTTATTGCTGCCAGACCATTGATTCTGCTTGATCTGAAGGAACCGTGGGGATATTTTTGCTTTCTTACTATAACATTTTATGTACTTCAAACAGAACGTAGAGTATATTGCGTAAAAGCATTGGTGTGATCTAGAGGCTCGTAAGATAGCACCAGAAAACTCCAATATTTTCGCTTAAGTTTCCAGAGATAAGCTCCGCAGTCTATCTCTGTTAAGCATTAAGATACCGCGTACCCCTCATCAAGTTTTTTTAAGCTTCTCTCCTGATGTTTTCTCTTCATATTTTTGGCCCATGAGTGTCAATCCCACTTTTCCAAAAGTGCCATTTTGAGAGTTATTTTAATAACCATAACCGTATTGACTCGCATTCGTCATGAAATTCCAAAGACGATTCTATAACGCTTTGTTCATCAAATCAAAGTCAGTTCCAGCAGAATGACCTTGCACCTCAATAAACGCATACTACACCAGACAACTACTCATGAGTAGTCAGAACTTCCACCCTTAACTCCCTTTATCAACATGCAGTCCAACTCACCACTTTTGAAGGATCATACGCCATTTTGGTGCCCGATGTACTCCTCTGGGGTCCATGTATCCTTGTGACATGAGAACCCTTTTTTGGCATGGAACACACCAAGTCATGGCACTGTCATCAAGCTCATGTAGCATTTTATAGGTAACCCGATTGCCAGTTGGGAATCCACCGCGCCATGGTAGCGCCACCTTTAAGGCCCTGTTAGCCCATGCACGATCGGCCATCGTAAAATGGTTGCCACGATGAGCATGGGTTGGACTTTACGACGGAGGAAGATCAAGTTTGTAATATTGATTAATACTCATTTCAGTGGCTCCACCCCAGGCTGAAATTATCTCTCGTCCCTCGAAGTACGGAAACACATATCTTTAAACTGCTTATTTACCGTTTCTAAATCAATATGGCTTTGGTTGTTGGTTGCGTTATCGACTTATGCTCATTGCATTGCGATAAATAGCTGACCGACCATGGGACGAAATACGTATCTCATAGATATAAAACGTATGAATGCTCGTTCCCTACCGAATAGCCATGGGTACTGAATTTAATTGAAGCAAATCTCAGTACGGTTGTTTTTTCCTACATTGTGAACAGCTCTATAAGGGTCACGTGTATCTCTCAAGCTCTGAAAAACATTCTTCTTTTTTAGGTCAATAGCCCTTTCAGCGCCACCCGATTGAGCCCTCCAACCGCTTATTCTAGTCTACGCAGTCATCTCTTTCATTTTATTTAGTATAATTGGCTATTGCATACGAATAAGGAATAAAGACTTCCCGCCATTTGGAATACAATATATGACCCGATGCTATTTCCTACACCTATCCACATATTCTGGTTTTGAATAGCTACAGAAGCTCTTGTACAATTTCTATTCATCCCTATTTTACTGACTATATGCACTTGAGATTATGTCACAACTTCGTTTTACTTTTGCCTCGGTCCTCAGATGTTCCTCTCTTACAGTCGCCATCAATTGTTCTTATCTTGGCAAGAACGATTGTTTTGCTCGCAATCGATACACATAGCCGTCTGCGATTAGATATCTAAGTTAAGCTCACGACATTCTCACCTACCACTTTAGAGACTAGCAGTACTTTTTTCAATTTCCACCGTGTTTCATTATCTGCGAGGCGAAAATGGAAAGGCGGCATGAATCATATTTGGCATCATTTGATTACAAAATTATTCCAAATACCTAATGAGTCCTCACAAGTACTTGTACGATTTAGCTACCATTGACTTGTGTGATATTTCTTTAGATGGGCGCATTGGCTTACATGCACGAGAGTTCGCACTGAAGCTGGTGTATACAAGTGGCGACGGGTAATGATTTAGGAGCCCATCATCTCTTTTAACTGAATGCCAACAAAAGGCTTTGCGCATGAGGTAATATCTAATCATAATCTAAAACAAGGTGCATGAGAAGAAGCTCTCTATGCCAGCAGGAATCTGATTTAGTGTCTTAAAACCGTTGCTATAAGATACTGATTAATGCATGGTTTTAGTTGGTCTGCCGATCAAAGCAGTCGTCATTTTAAGAAATTAAATGAACTAAAAATGGTGAGAACTGAGGTGCAGCAGATGTATTCGTGATTGTGATGTGTAGCTAGATTGGGTTAATATTTATTGAATGATAATATCAATTATGGTGTTCATGATATTACTAGTGATAGGAGAAAACAGGCAGTTGGTATCATTAAGCAATCGTTTGCATATGTCAGCCATCCCGGTTGGGTCTAGGAGATAATAACGCCATCAAAATGCGCTTGCTAGAGAGTGATCGATATCTATTGAACCATTCGGCACTATATCAGTCAAAATCGAAAGGGTCTGAACGAAGAACAAATGGTAGTAGCTTTTACTGTGCATTACACTGTTCGGCAGTTTCTTCTTAATGCTGTTGGCATACGCCTACGGGGATTCAAACGATGGCATATTCCTCTTCACCAGGAGCGACGGTGGATTATTCAACCCTGCGCGACTTCAACCAAAACTAAAATTTGAAACGTATTCTTCAAGAAGTACTGTTTGCGGACGATGCGGCCTTCACTGCCTATTCTGAAAAAGGATTGCAACGACTAATAAGCTGTTTAGCCAATGCTTGCAAGGGATTTGGCTTAACAATCAGTTTAAACAAAACCAAAGTCATTGGCCAAGGGGTTAGTACTACGCCGGAAATTTCAATTGATGGCCACACACTAGAAGCTGTAAATGAGTTCTATCCCAAAGGCCATGCTTTACGGCGAACTTGCCGCTGGTGCCAGATCAGTCGGAAGACCAAACCTGCGCTACAAGGACATGGTCAAGCGGGACATCAAATGCGGAGAATTCAACCTGGTAAACTGGGAAAAACGTGCAACGGATCGCAGTAAATGGGGAGTATCATAAAGGCAACAGCTGAAAGAATAGACCAAGGCCACATAAAGTCACGATATAAAAAACGAAAATAACATGCGTTCTTAAAGCCAAACGCCCGCTGTCTGTAGCGGCTGTGGTAAAACGTGCTTGTCTAGTATAGGCCTCTATAATCACAGACGACGATGCATTAAATGAAACATAAGTGTTGGAGAAAATATTATATGAAAAAAATCGTAATGGGATATATAATTGCCGATGATAAAAATAGTAAAAATAAAAGAATTACATCAACAAAAATATAAAAATAATGATCATATTAATGATAACGATAATAAAAATAAAAGTGCTAATAATAACGTAAATGAAGCGATAAACGCATTATTATTATTACTGTCATTATTATTATTATTATTCACAATATTATACAAACGTAATTAAAGTTGAAAATAGTTAGGAAGAAGAAAAAAATAAAACAAATTCAGAGCAACATCAACATGAAGAAAATTAAATCAGACAAAGCGGAGCGACAAACACCATAGTCTCTCGAGACTTATGGTTACCATCAACACTGCCATCATAAGATCTAGTAATTCAGAATATATTGTAACTTGCAGCCGAGTGGTGTGGGAAGAACGGAGTGTTTTAGTGTTGACAAGTACAGAAAGAGGGTGGCTGAGTAAGTGCCGATTAGTTGGTGGTGAATATAGCATGTTAACACTGAGCACAATGAACCACGCCGCAGAGAGAACGGAGTGCATCCGAGCTAAAACTACAAAGGTACATCATGGAGCCTAGTAAAGGTTACAGAATGGTTAACTGTCGACAAGACATGAGAAACGATTAGTTTATAGCAAGTTAAGTATCTGTCTATGGTGTCCTTCCACGTCTGCC
This sequence comes from Sinotaia quadrata, assembly GCA_028829895.1. Taxonomy (NCBI): domain Eukaryota; kingdom Metazoa; phylum Mollusca; class Gastropoda; order Architaenioglossa; family Viviparidae; genus Sinotaia; species Sinotaia quadrata. The sequence continues at coordinate 2,879,987 of JALGAQ010000009.1, read as the reverse complement.
TTGCTAACTTACAAGTGGCTGAGAGCAGGGAATGGTTACTCATGTGAAACTGGTGTGTTCTTATTTCCGTTACAACATACTTCAAAATTTCAAAGTTTGGTCAGTCTAAACGAACGTCATCCAATAATTTCTGCAGATGATTTTATTCAGATTGAGGACTATGGGTCAACTTAAATAATTAAACGTCAACAGAATTTGGACACCATTTTTCCAATATGCGAAAATGATGTGGGACAAGATACTCTGATAAAAAATCAACGGGTATGAAACAAGGTGCTTTCGAGCGACAAGGAAAAACCGAAGGACATGTGCAGGCGCGTAAGCAGTAAAACAAACATGTCGATGTCCAAGAAATTATAAACAAAAAATAAGAAATTACTTAAATCGACCTACTGTGTGTGATACTTAGTTTGCGATTTTCCTGGTAGATGCAGCATTAACACTCAACTACTTGCACTGCGCTCCAACAAACGTCCACTTTATCTTGAAGCGCTGTGGGTGTAAGCCGAATAGCTGATTTGTGTTTTTCTGAAAACATGATCTGCTGAATATTCGCCCGATTTCGATGCGCCCGCAGAGTGACTGTCCTCAAGTGTGTTATATCCTTAGCGATTAACGATTCGCCAAAGCTGATCAGAATCATAATGAGGGTTTTTATCAACAATCTCACGGAAGAAGATAGGTTTTCAAATCCTAATAAAGAGTAGCGAGCTAAAACTATATATGCGTCTCTTGTCTTTGTTAAGATAAGCAAATGATGTCAAAGAATGTGTTTCGACTAGTTAGGCAATTAGTGCTCATCGTTACCAGGGGCCGTAAGCGATCAATTACCATGATCAAGGCAAAATTATCTTCGGAATTCGATAAAGGATCATGTATTTTAAGTAGTTCAGAAAAGCTTGGGTCTTGGAAGCAGGTTTGGCTGACGTAGATAAAATACCAAGATCGTTGATCGGGTCACAACCTACGAGAGAATTTTATGACCATTGTATAAAGTATTCTGAAGCAATTTAAAATTATACAGACTCAGATTCCCACCATTTGGTCTGTCATGTAGGCTTTGATCTACTGCACAATTTTCCATTCAGCGCCACTACGTCAAAATGTTTGATGAATTTGTTTCTAATTGACATTATCGATATTTTCCTATGCTTCCAGGATAGACTTTAGGAAGCGGAGGTTGATTTCTTAGCAGTTGCATGTGATTCCGATACGATTAATAAAGGCGCAGGTGATTAGTTCAACTGGAGAAATAACAATGACCTTGAAAGCAGCGGATATATGAAATGGAACGACAGTGAAAAACAACATGATGGATGAACAGTTTTTTTTGTAATATTGGAAGATCATGTAACTTGCTGAAAATTCATCCATTTGGGATAAATAAAGCATTATTATTATTATTATATTATTATATTAAAAATATTCCTTCTTATGTATCCCGATGTCGTCTGCATTGGCATTCAGCATTTCATTTACAGAATGCTCTAGTAGCTTGTGTCTACCTATTCATGGCATGTCAGACGATGTATGAATGAAGGAGGTGTGTCCGTAAACGTGGATTATCTTCTAGGTAGTCATCGCTTCTCGTCACCATCGGCTTTCGAGATATATGGTGTCCTAAAAGGCATGAACAGATGTATTTTCCACAACAGACGGCGTTAGGGCGTTTCAGACGGGAGGGGCTCTGTGGGAGAGTCGATACACATGAAGACCACCGGACCGTTCGATCTGTAGCTTGAATTCATGACCTCATGTACGGTCTTCAGTGGCACTATTAACATGACCTTGGTAATCAAAATAGTAGCCAAGGGCGACGTGGTGGAACAAGAATATTAAACCCGCTATGATTCTTTGGTATTCCAAGGTGAAACATTCAGTAGCCGACATTAAAATCCAAGTTAGGGTTTATCGAAGGAACCTGTATGTTCGACAATATTGCAAATATTCTGTTTCTCAATCATTTGTTCTTTCACTTTTTTACATAAACCAAACTTTACTTTACTTGTGTAAATCTGAATATTGTATGCTAACTCTTTGTTTAGCTGGTCAATTATATTATAAGGCCCGAAATTCGTTACATCTGAAAAGTCAAGCTGCCTCCATCTTCGCTGTGAAGATATCTTGATATTGTTTGAAACCTAAAAGATCAGGAGTTTTGCTAATCTTATTGTGTAGAAGTTGTTGTGGTTCTTATTAAATTCTCCGGAAGACGGAACAATTCAAGTCTGCAAGAATCGATTGGCGGTTTGAACCTTACAGGTACCCATGATAGCAAACCAGGTATTTTGAATCCTTCTTTATTGACCTATATCGATTCAGGAGCATCGAAACATCGGTAAACAACCGTTCACTACATAGTTTCTGATTCAGCCACAGAATAGCTGTACACAAGCTCGGGAGGTTTTCTGTTTGCAATCAGGCGCGTATGTACAACTGATGACGACTAATAAGCTAGAGACCGGTCTTGTACTCGGCCCGAACGCAAACAAAAGGCCTTCCGAGTTCAGTAATATATTTAATGATTTACAGCTATTCTATGGCTGAATCAGCAACTATGAGGTGAACGGTTGTTTGCCCATGTTTCGAGCGCTTCAATCGGTACAGAACAATAAAGAATCAATCCAAATACCAAGTGTGCTATCATAGGTACCTGTAGAATTCAAGTTTGTAGGAAATTTATTATAGTTTTTAGAAACCGTCTGTTGAATACCCAATATTATATTCAACGAAGATCTCATTTAAGTAATTGATGCTAATCGCGTCTATCGGAACTAAGATTCTCCCCAGTATTTTCCGAAAACATTCACAGGAATCACCTGAACGCATACGTTTCACTCTTATTGGAGATCATCAGCAGGGGCGTATCTAGTCCGATCGAGGATCGAACCTAGCTCTTCGTGCCAGCCGGCGCTCTAACCACTGATCTATGGCGGCCCGTTGAACGTTGCGAATTTTAGAGTATATTACTCATGGTAGATCGTGATCAACAATGTCCGGCATCTCTTCATTGGGCGTGTGAACTGCCAGCTAGCAGGTTTTGGTCACATATGAAGCCTCACTGGCCAGGACTGCCAGTTTCTAGGATAGATGCTAAAAACTTTGGCATTATTGCTTCTAAACACATCCACGGTGATTAGAGCAATGGTTAAGCGCATGTTTTTTGATGATCGGGGTAATAATTTATTCTCGCGGCGAATCTAACTTCCGATAGACGCGATTAGCATCATATACATGCATTTATAAATCCCCACACTCCCTTATTATATAACTAGCACGCTCACTAGGATAAAACAATGCTAGTTGGCATTTCCTATAAACGGGCAGTCCTGGCCAGTGAGGCTTCATGTGTGACTAAAAACTGCTAGTTGGCAGTTCCCACGATCAATAATTAGATGCCGGGCATTGCTGATCACGATCTACCATGAGTAAGATAGTCCAATAGAAAAAACACCGCAATGTTCAACAGGCCACCATAGCTTAGTGGTTAAAGCACCGGCTGGCATGAACGGAGTTCAACGTTAGATCCTCGATCGGACTAGATACGTCCTGCTGATGATCTGTAATAAGAGTGAAACGCATGCGTCCAGGTGCTTCCTGTGAATGTTTTCGGAAAACACTGGCGGAGAATCCTACTACCGATAGACGCGATTAGCATCAATTAATTACATATGGAGATCTTATTTGTTCATATTGGCGAAAGTATAACGGGTTTTCAATATATAACGCGTATGAGAATAATCTATTCCGCGAAGAATTTAGAGTTTTTGAAGTTCCCATTCGAAAGAAGAAACTGTTTCTGAATTTTGACTTATACATTGACATTACGACTATCTTTGTTTCATATCTATTAGCATAATCTCTATTCATCTTTATTCATGTCTGTTCCCATAGACGTGTCTAAAGCAGAACTCTTTTTTCCCGATGCTTCTGTAGAACATGTGGATGAATCTGATGAACGGAAGGACTTGAGTCAGAGCGATAGTTGTCCCATTGAGCCTCTGATTGAGAATTTATCTAATCGCACCAGAGGTTTCAGTGGTCCTGGCGAGAGAATCAGTCGAAGTGAGCATGAGTTAGAGACGCAGTTGTACGGGATAAACTTCAGAATTCCTAGATTTAAGTTGGCCACAGAGTCGGAGTATAAAGCTGAGTCTTTAGATTCGGTGCTGAAATAAGAACCACTTACCCATTCTTCATGAACTTCGAGATAACCAGGCAATAGATAATGTGTATCGTGCTCAGTTCTCAAGTAGTCGATATCCTCGTCGGATCCTATGATATCATACCTGCTATCAAAAATTGAGCTGACACGTTGTGAATTGCAGCATTTTGACTGATTACCGTCCTTCTACAACTCTTCCTTCCGACAGTTTGAGAATGAGGTATTGACTGTTGTATCCAAAGGGGAACGCTTGAAGTTTTTGTTTCATTATTGCGTAGGTCCTACGAAAAAAGCTATCTCCCGTTGCTCATCTTACCCTTCCGCCGAAGGGTACATTCGAGCGAGGAGATTTTACGTGATTTCTATGGTGGACGGTTCCTGATCATGCGCTCATTACTGGATGAGGTAACAAAGCTCGGTATGATAGGCCTAGAGTAGAATGAATTCACCGTATATGCTAATGAGTCGGTAACTTGTGCAGATTGTCTAAAAGAATTGGACCATATTGCAGATATGGACTCCGTATCAACTATAGAGAAGGTGTTATCCAAGTTACCAAGGTACATGATTGTGGACTGGGTGAAGCGCACCGATGAGATCTACCAGCTCGAGCGCGAGTCAACTTTCCGAGATCTGTGTGAATACATATCAGCAAAGCCCGCCTAATGCGTAATCGGTATACCCATCTGTTTGTGTCCAAAGGAGAGAAGGAAGCATCCAATCGGACGACGCGGTTAAATCATTGCTGCCAGAACGTTGCGTGGCATGTCAATCAGCACATGCTACTGAGGTTTGTTCAAACTTTGCTTCTTTGGATGTAAATCAACGCTGGAAATTATTGATTGAAGCGAAGCGATGTTTTTTGTGCTTGAAGGCAGGCCATGTTGCTCAGAAATGTAGGTCAGAGGCAAAATGCTCCGAGCCAGACTGTTCCGGTTTGAGGCACCGGTCCGAAAGAACATGGGATGTTTGGTTGAACGGGCCAAAATTTTTAAGCGCACCTGGAACAGTGCGGGATATAATCTCGCATCAGCTCTCTGGATCTGTGTACTTAGGTTTCGTTCCCGTCAAAATTAAAAGACCGTTGGGTTCAACCACAACATATGCCTTATTGGATAGCGGATCAGATCTTTAGTGATGTGCCATGGAGTTGACATTAAAAATTGCAAATGGTGGTCACGTTAGCATCGAAGTATTGAATGCAGACGGGCATCCAGCAGTTTGTATAAGTGAAGCTCACACTTTGGGGCGAATATTGAATACTCAAGTGGAGTTTCCTGATCACCGACATTTACAACAGTTGGCACCTTTGGCGGATCTAAAGTTCAGAAAGTCAGAGGACCGAGAATTTGGTCTCCTTATAGGAATTGATACTCCTGAAACACATTGGGTTTTCAAGCAGCGCCGAGGGTATCGGAAGCAACCTCATGCAGATGGGACGCTGGGTGCGTGTTGAGAGGCCCATACACGGGACATGGGTAAGGGATGTAAATGTTTTCGCGGTCCGTATGGAAGTGTAGGAACTTAATGAAAATATTCGCAAGTTATACGATCATGATTACATCGACTTAGTAACGCATCGAAAGGCAATGTCACCGGACGATGTACACACGGTTCTAACGTAGATCGAATATCTAACCGGTAGGCAACCACTTTAGTCTATCGTAACCATGGAAGGATTGTCCTGTCCCGATGAACAACAGATCAACTGCCAGAGCTAGTCTGGATACTTTACGGAGGTGTTTCAACAAGGATGAAACCTCTAAAGAAATGTATGTAGCTGCGATACAAAGGAATATTGACCGTGAGTTCATCGTTCTGGTATCCCATGCAAAAGCTACAGATAGTGACGGACCTAGGTGGTATTTACCGCATCACGCGGTGTTTAATCCTAAAAAGCCTGGGAAAGTTGGAGTGGTTTTGATTGGGCCTCGAAATACAAAGGTACGTCCTTCAATGAGCATTTATTGCAAGGTCCAGATCTGACAGATAACTTAGTTGGAATTCTTCTGTGCTTTCGTCAAGGACCGGTGGCCTTAGCTACAGATAATGAGGACATGTTTTTGCAAGTTAACATAACTGAAAGCGAGTAAGACGCGTTGCGTTTCCTGTGGTGGCCACATGGAAGCATCAATTTCAAAGTATCAGACCACTGATTGACCGTGCTCCCTTTCGGTTTGGTATCCTCGCCCGTTTGAGCAAATTATAGACTTCAGCAGACTGCAAACACCTTTAGATAAACGTTTAGTCCAATCGCTTCAATAACAGTGTCTAAGAGTTCTCAGTTGGATGATTGATCGATGTCAGTCGACAATACTGAAAATGCCAAGTTCCTAGTCAAGGATCTCCGCTGTTTATTTGCTTTGGGTGGGTTTCAATTAACGAAATGGTTGATTACTGATCGAGATTTTATTCCAACTATTCCTGAAAACGAGCTAGCCCAAACGATAAAGAATATAGACGAGGATAAATGGCATGTGAGCGAACCTTGGGAATAATGTGGGATGTGAATCAAGACGCTTTCAAGTTTGTAGTGGACCTTACTGAAAGTTGTCAAACAAAAAGAAGAATTTTATCACAATTAGCATCTGTGTACGATCCATTAGAGTGGGTTGGCCCAGTTTTATTGCCAGCAAAGCATTTGTTCCAGCAGTTATGTAGAAAGCACATAGATTGAGACGCTGATATCGATCGCGCCGATCAACGCATTTGGAAAGGATGGATCAAAAGCGTGGAGAAGTTGAAACTGGCGAGTACGGTATGGGAGCACGTGCGACAAAAATTCTGCAGGAGCCGAACTTTACATTTTCTCAGATTCTTTAACGGTGGGTTATGTTGCAGTTGCATATATGAGAATGCCTTTAATGAATCAGAAGTATAGCTGCATCATTATTATGGCGAATTCAAGGTAGCCCCCCTCAAGACTATTACTATTCCACGCATGGCGCTGATTTCCGCTGTTGTAGCCTGTGAACTGTACCTTACCATTAAATAAGAAATGGAAGTGTTTTTTATCGATACCCGTCTTTTGGACGGATTCCACAATCGTTTTGTATTACATACGTAATCAAGCTGTGCGATAAAAAACCTTCGTCGCCAATCGGGTGATTCGGATTAGCGAGGCAAGCGATCCTCCTCGATGGAAACATGTGAACGGTACGAGTTATCCGGCAGATATAACATCAAGAGGCATCAGTGAATTCCAGAGAACACGGGATGTTTGTTTGTACGGCCCAGAATTTTTATGCGCACATGGAGAGTCCGGGACATCATAGAAACAACACCTGTGAAGAAATTCCTTGTGCATCTCCCAACTCCCCATCCTGCTACCCCCCTACCCTCTATATTGACTTGACCTTTTGTTTATTTTATGTTCTACCACTTTGTCTGACTGCACTTTGTATTGTTCGTTTACCGGCGTAAGCGAACGTGTTGTCCTGGGCAAGTATCCTGTCCTGTTTTGTATTCTATTAACCCTTTATAGTTGTCTGTCATCAGAACTATCTAACGTATCAGAGGTCTCGGAGGTGTATTCAAACCTTTGAGGTTTGTATATTTGTACAGTTATTATCATTTTATCTTAGAATCGCATAAACCATTACAGTCGAGATACTTGGTTCTTGATTGATATCGATTCTTCGCGCATATCTCACGGCTTGCAATACCTGCCTGGCAGACGAATCGTTTATCTGCTTAAACACTTTCTACAACACCAGTGGTGCATTTTTCAGAACTAGAGGTAAAGGAACAAAGCAGGTGCACATTTAATGTGACAAGTGAGAATTCATTAATCCTGTCATACTATTCTTCGTTAACGAAACTTTAGAAAAGTATCGCGTGACTATGTTGCTTTAAGTAGTACATTATACTCATGTGACCGTGAAATAGTCTGAAGTTATGGTGTTTATCGTTGAGCGAAAAATATTGCGGCAGTCAAGATACATTAAAGATGACGCAGAAGGAAACATATGCTGGCGGAACTAGACTCCATCAAGAGGATAGAAACTGTTCCGAAAACAAGTAAACTGCGGAGACAGCAGAAGATTTTAATTGGAGATTTGCTGTGTTCTAGTGGACGTGTACAATAGACTACTCCCAGGTCGAGACAATATCCCATAATACTGCCAGGCCGACACCTAGTGACCGATTTGATTATTAGACACTATCATCTAACTGAAGGACATGGGTGCCACCCAAGTCCTAACCACCACAAAGAAGTAAATATTAGATCATATGGGGTGTTACGGCAGTGTGAAGGGTGGTGGGAACTGCATCGATCACAAGCGGAGAAATGCTCATCGTTGTAGACAGATCATGCCCCCCTACCAATCAGTAGATCGCAAGTACACAGTTAGACCTTCGCAGAGACGAGAGTTGACTTTTTGAACCCTTGTATGCGAAATAGTGAAGATGCGAAGCGAAATGATACGGGCGCATTTTCACTTGTATAACTATGGAGCGCTATACATCTAGAGCTGTGCCATAACCTAACTACTGATTTCTTTATCCAACCTCTTATTAGGTTCACCGCTCAAAGCGGACAACCGTAATTTACTCATTGTGATAATGGAGGGAATTTTAAAGGAGCTGCTGCCGAGCTTCGATTCTGTCTAACCGCCCTGGTAACGATAAAGTGAGTAACTTTGCTTCAGAGAAAGAAATTCAATGGGAGCTTAACCGATCTGAGGCTAGCCACATGGGTGGATTGTGGGAGAGAATGATACATACTGTGAGGAATGTGTTGGACGCAATATCGAAACTCAATGCATAGCAGATAAAACCTAAGAACATTTTCGATAAGCAGAAAGGATAATAACCAACCGACCTCTAGCTCCCGTGAATACTGACTCGGATTTTCGTTCCTTACAGGTGATCACTCATAACATGTTGTTATTATTGAGGACAAACCATGCACTTACGGATCGATTCGATTTTCCAATGCACTGCTTGCGCATGGTGGACAAGAGTAAACGCAATATCGGCGACCTTTTGGAAACGCTGGAGAAAGGAATATCTTGCTTCGTTATAATTGCTTCAAAGATGGCATAGTAAGCAACCAAATATTAAAGTCCGAGACATGTGAGGTGGTAAAGGAGCATATACGCCGAAACTTATGGGCCAATGTGCGTAATTGAGGAGACTAGAAGTTGCTCGGATGTAGTCATCCGAGATTTGAATGTGCGAACTGCACAGAGAGTGATAAGAAGAGACATTTGCAAATTATGCATTCTAGAAGGGGTTGTTTTAGACATAGAATCAAAGAACTACCATCCTTGCATATGTGGTAAGGTTATCATGGTGACTGAGGATACTGAATAAATAGTTGTACATACATTAGTAACCTTTCATTTGATCGAACGCGTACTTGCATATTTATGAGCACATCTATGGAGTTACAATTGAAGAAGTTCTGAACGTAACAGGTTCGCTGAGCAATCTGGCAAAAACCCCGCAACATATGGATTAGTACCAACTTAGGTAACACATCATGAACACTAAGGCGACCCGCCTCCGAGATTGTGGCAAGAGTAAATTAGTACCATTATCGAAGAGGCGGTGCAGGAATTAAATAAGCTGGGTTGAGGGGGGTGATGGGTGAGTTTCGATGGTTAATAGAAAATTCGGACTATGCATGCGGGGCAATGCTTAGGCTTTCGGCTTTATCGAGTAGTGTAAAATCCTTGCTGGGGTTATCGGAGGAACCTGCGTGTTCTACAATATTACAAATATTGTTTCTCAATCCTTTGTTCTTCCGCTTTATTGCATGTACAAAGCTTTACTTTTCTTGTGTATTCTTAATATTGTATGTTAACTCTTTGTTTAACTGGTCAGTTACCTTAAAAAGCGTGAAATTCGTTACGTCTGAAAGTCAGGATACATTCATCTTTGGTGTGAAGATTTCTTGATATTGTTTGAAACCTGAAAGATCAGTAATTTTGCTATTCTTATTATGGAGCATTTTTTGTCTTTCTTATAGATTCCCAAGAAGACGGAACAATTCAAGCTTGCACTTTGGTGATTTATTATTGTTTTTAGAAACCGTCTGTTTCAGTACACAATATTATCTTGAACGAATATCTCATTTGTTCTTATTGGGGTTTCAATATATAACCCGTATGAGAATAATCCATTCCTGTAAGAATTCACAGGCGCCATTCCTCGTATACGAGAGTCTTGAATTGGGGTGTGGTTCTCGTTAGAAGACTCTGAACACACTCCAGACTGTAATTTTAACTGTTGCCGCAAGACACAACAGTGTCACTGGACTTCATGTACTCCCTTGGCGGAGTCCAATTCAGTGAGCAGAAGTAGATATTCTTTGTTTTGTCACACTTTGTGCATTAACCTGTACCAATTCCAAAAGTTACACAGTCGTTTCATGCTGTTTGTGATTATTATTATTATTATTATTATATTATTATTATTATTATTATTATTATTATTATTATTATTATTATTATTATTATAACTTCATGGTCAAAATTTTCATCGCGTATGCCTATCATTTTATTGTTAGGCGTTATTTTCAGGTAGCCAAATCTTTCCTACATCTGCTGTCGTTTTTCATCAGCACAAGAACTATCACTCATACTAAACAAATGCTCTGTGAAAATATCAGCTATAACCAAAAGACTCTTTCCCCAATTCCTGAACGTCTGTGTCTAAGAGAGAGCCTTAGAGGGGATGGGCACAACCAAGCCAATTGAAGCTCATAGGAAGGTCATAGATAAGATTATTTGTTCGTTGATGCTTTGAAAACCATTTCTTCGTTCTATCATCTTGTAGAGAAGAACAATACCATAAACCTCCCATCGAAAGGAATTATCACGGGGACATGGAATGTTCACACTCTATGGGTGTTGAAGAGTTCACAAGTTGGATCTTGCACTAAAACGAAATCGACGGAAAGTTTTCGTGTATGCGGAATACGCTGGCGAAATTTGGTGGTCATGAAAATCATGTTTCTGGATGCAAAAATGAAGCACCAACACGAATTGGGGCTTCAAGGTAAGAAAGGAAACACTAAACTGCATAGTCAGTTATTCTTCAATTTCCAATAGATTTACATCGATCAGTATTGCAAATAGACCTCGCTATCTATCTTCGATATAGGCCTATGCTCCTACCATTGATCACGATGACAAGGATCAATGCTACTCACAAGTAATCAGAGAGATAATTGTGTTTGAGTGGGTAATTAATGACCAGTGAGCCGGGGCCGAGTAGCCCAGTGGGCTAATCACCTGACTCGCATTCAAGAGGTCGCATGTTCAAATTTGTGACCAGACATTCGTATGCTACACTGATGAGGTCTAACAACATCGAAACCATGGTCTGTAGCTCCATTCAGCAAGTATGTCAAAAATGCCAAGACATAATTATCTCAATGAGAATTTGTGAGTAGTTACTATAAAACAAATAAATCCTCGCAAACCCGCAATATCAGGATCAATGCGTCGAAAAAGAATATCCTTATTGTTCAAATTATGAGAATGCAAAAGTAGGACGCGATTCTTATAAGCACTAGGCCAGAATTCGGTCTTGGAAAAACAGACAATCGCGGAATTAGGCTGCCTCTGCTTGTAAAGGGTGGCAACTTGACGCTGGCGAACACTTAAGACCATCATGAGCTATGCAGAACCCCAACATGGCACTCACCGAATGGAAAATACACATCAAATTGATTTTTATTTATTCACATGCTACCGTTCCATGTCGAGCCTCAACGTCGGTCAAGACAAGGACATCCTCTGGTGCTGACCTAGACAGCAATCATGGCATTCTTCTGGGAACTTCGGGCTGAAACTTAACAACAATCACTGCCATAAGAGACCTTGTCTTTGAAAAGTTTAAGGATCCAAAAATCGCTCGTATGTTCTATGCTGAGATCGGCAGAAGATTTAGAAATTAACCTGATCGATCTGGTATGGACAACCTTGTGATTCAGTTGAACGCGATGCATGATTAACAATGGAGGAGTTACTGGGCACGCATGTAGGAACAAATAAACTTGAATTAACACGAAAATTCTTCACCCATGTGAAAATCGACGTCGGATGAAAGCTCAAAAGCATATGAGTGAAGGGAAAAGCAGGCAATACAACCTGGCTTGTGCAGCTACAAAAAATATGATAACAGCGAAAAAGTGGTGGATTGAACGTAAATATTGGTAAATTGACGACTATATAAAATTGGGTAATAACAAGACAGCATATTATGTGCTGTAGACACTCACTCAAGAGACGCAAAACAGCCATCTTTGGAGGCAAACATGATAATGTTCTAACTGATAATGACCATATCTTGAAAAAATGGGCGAAAACCGCAAGATCTGCACAACCAGTAATATAAGGCGAACACGTTCACTATACAGAGCACTGTCATTTCCGATAATGAAGAAAGTCAGACTATTATAAAAGATGAGTTTGATGGCGACGTTTACCAACAGGAACGAGGTTTCTCTAGGTCTTGATCTTGAGAGTCACCTTGAAATCGCTCACAGGCTTTTGTGCCATAAAATTAATCCATGTCGTTATCCTAGTTACAAGTATTTCCGAAAGCAAAAGATTAACATCCAGATAACGTCTCAGCCACATTTCAGTCCGCACGGGGTAACTCAGTTGTTTTCTCTTAGATTTATTTTTTTTGGTCAAATTTGGTATCAATCAGCATAAAATCATATGCTCTTCCATTTAAAAGAAATTTCTTATAATTTCACACATTATTTTTTGTTTATCCGCACTGCTTTTGTGTAGTACTATGGTTGATATTTCTTATATTTATGTATTCAAATTTACATATTCAGTTCGAACAGCGTAATACTGACAGGAATATGTTCATCCTTATATATTTTAGGGTTCTAGGGTTAATGTTAGCGTTTATCTTATGGTTTATCGTTAGGGTTGGGGTTAGATTCAGTGTTCGGTTCTGGATTGGAGGATTAAGGTTTCGGTTAGATTTTATGGCCCGTTCGAAGTTATGTTTTTGATTTTCGTTATCCGTATTACTTTATTTTGCATAAATTTCATTTTCTTGTGAGGATGTTCCGTTTTGAGGTCATGAAACGTCATCTAAAAACGTTTACCAAGGTCTCAGCAAACAGTGTCAAACAGAAATTATCAACGCATACATTTTACATAGTATAAATGTAAAATTTCTGATCGGTTAAAAAATAAGTGAAACTGAATTTGTCCGAAGTATGATTCAAAACCTCAAATAATTTCAAGTGTACATTACCGTTATAATATCTGTGCCATATCTCATCCAAGCGTGACCAACTTCCTGTCGGGGATGATCCATTCACTTTGTTTATACCTCGCCGGAGCCCACTCCAAGTGATGAAAACAAACAAAAACCGGTGTTAAAATTTTTGACAGTTATGTCTCCATTGAGAACAGCGTACGATATCATGAAGAATGATACCCATTTTTTTCCGGGAAAATTTAAAAATAAAAAATCCGGGCACTCCCTTCCTGTCGGTAAACGTGTGGTAAACGGTAATTCGATTTGCAAGGAGAATATCATCTAAATAGATGAGAACAAAATATAATCCACGACCGACTTATTCCACAAAGCGTTGGAAAGTCTGGGCTGCATTATACAGACCGGAGGCATGCTTTATAATTCAAATAGTCTGGAGGGCTTTATGACTGTTGTCTTCGGTATGTCTTCTGGATGGATTGCTATTTGGTTATACGCGCGAACGAGGTCGATTTTACTAAATTTGCGTTTACCTCTGAGGGACGAAGTCAAATCTTGCACGTGCGGTGTCGGATAGCAGTTGGGTGAGGTGAAGTTGTTCAGTACGAGATAATAACCACATGGACGCCAGTAGCCAGGTGTCTTTCTAGGGCACCATGCATAACGCGGATGCCAATGTGCTGTCGATGGTCCAATTATACCTAGTCTAACATGTATTCGAACTCCGCGCGTGCGATTAGAATTTTTCCCTAGTTAACTTACTGGGCGCGCGAGAACTTGTGGGTTGTGTGTATCGATATGGTGTTTAACGTCTGTCGTTTCTGCCGGCAGCGCTTCGGTAGTAAAAAGACTTCTAGAAATCGAAGAATAAGGCTCAGCGGCACGTGATTAGGCGATGACGATGTTACCTAACGGTCTAAATAGTCACTCACATATAGTGTAGATCCTTATTTCCGAACCTAAAAAACAGTGTCGTGCCGTATCAACGATGAGACGGTATCGCTGCAGAAAGTCGATAACGAGAGTGGCCTGAGATATGTCTGCTTTGATGAATACCCACGGACAACTACATGCAAATCAAAATTTAAAGGTAACAAATGTTTGCCATAGATGGTTATTGAAGTATGAATAGCCGCGAAGATAAGTGACGTTTGTTAACCGCGGATACAAAAACTAAGCAAAATTCTACACCTGTGCCTCGATCATGGAAATAGTCTAAGCAACTGGCTGAAGCGTGGGCAGCAGGTGAGTTTGCATTTCAATGCTGACATTCTAGCTTACCTGATCCTTTTTAAAAGTACGTGGAGAAAGACATCTGTTCAATTGATTGACGAACAAATGGCGATACCAGTATATAGTGCGCGAGAGGGGTCTGTGCCTACGTATATTGCCCGCGGTGAAGCGATCGCCGCCGATAGGTCGAGTGCGAGCTGTCGCGGTGGTAGTATCTAATAAAAGACCCTCGACCGTCTTGTCCGACCGAGAGGACTGACAGTCGGCATGCGAGGTCGTCCCACTGCCGCTGTTAAACATCCAAATAAGAATTCGAGGGATGAGGGCCGTTGAGTTGTCCTAAAATTGCGCGGATACACGCTGTCCTGAGGCACGTGATGGGCGTCGTTCTCTGCATGTCATCGATGAACAACAGTGCCATGTACGCACGTGTGCAGGCTGAAAGGAAGTTTGAAGATTTTCCACCCACAATGTGTGCAAGAAGGAATAAGTGATAGCGGAAAACCGGTTAGTTCTTCAATGTGGTGAAGAAAATGATATGACTTTTACTCTCCCATCTCTAAAACTTAGAAGAGTTGACGGATGTGCGCGATTCCCTGCAAAGAATTTCGAGTGCCTTCTTTATAGCGCTGTATGGAGATTCTTGATGCAGGTTCAGTGTAACGTAGTTCTCCTGTGCATACCCAGCAGCCAGTGCCGACACCCCCTACCCCCATATGACTTGTCCTTGTGTTATTAACTGTTCTCCCACTCTTGTTTCATTACATAATTGTCTTGGTCGTTAATCGGCGTGTGTGAGTAGTACTGTCGTGAGACGCAAGTTACTCGTTGTCGAATAATGTTTTTTATTAACTCTTTGTAGTTGTATCTGTTACAAGAAAGCAATCCAGTTTACAAAAGATTTCGGAGTGTGTGTTCTTGCGCGGTTATTATTTTTATTTCATAGAATTGCATAAACTTTCATTCGAGAAACTTGGTTCTTGTTTGATATCACTTTGGCGCATACCTCACAGTTTGTAAATACCTGCTTGGCAGAGGGAACTTTTATCTGGTTAAACGTTTTCTACAATTCTCAAAGTCATGACTTCACCAAAATTTGGTTTAGGAAAGAACTTTGGAGCCGAACCCGCGGATGACATAACGATGTCGTTGGATCGCTTGGACTTTCCTGATGGAGAACCCAAGGTTCATTCAGAAGACCCGACAAGTCTCAGTTTTGACTTCTTCTGTTGGTATACCTGGTTCACATCCCGCAATTAGACAGCCCCACCCATTCGATAATCCCGATTTCAGTAGTTATAATTATCCCAAAGTTAATGACGCTAAATTCGATGACCTGGGAATTTCATTGTCCATAATGTGGTAGATCGACAGGAAGAGAAACGGCGGCTTTTAGCGCGACTGAAGAGCATCGAGCAGGAAGAATCAATAATGCGTGCAAATTTCTGTTCCGGAGGTGCAGAACCTAGCTCAGCGCGTCGCCGGTAGACGATTCGGATCAGTGACCAATTGGATCCCGTAAACCGGTACACCATATATCGTCGCAAGGTCCCTTCCTCCACGATTGACCTGACCGCGCTTATGGCAGGTTTGCCTCGACTAGAAATGGTGGAGTCCTTCGACGGGAACCCGGGCAAGTACTGAAAAATCGTCAACCAGTTCCAGTACTTTGTCGAACAATGTGTAACCGACGATGGCACGAGACTGCAATATCTGAAACCACTATTGGTCGGCCAAGCGAGGGAAGCTATATCGGGGGTTGAAGGTCGTACTACGTCACAGGGCTACGCAGTGGCATGGGTTTTAGAAAATCCGTACGGTAGGGACCAATTGGTCACCAATGCGATTGTAAAGGACTAACTAAAGGGTTTCAAGAGACATTATGACATTACCGAATCATTGTCACGCCAAGCTATTTTGATGCGTAATTGCTATATTACGTTGCAGGAGAGGAATCGGTCCCGGAGAGCTGGGACGCCATGGCGACCGTAGAGAAGATCGTTGAAACACACTCCGATGATGCTAGAAAAAGGATGGGTTAGGCTTGCCCACGAAAGGTCCAGGATGAGAAGTGGACGTTCATTTCATGGATCTAATGCAAAATTGTAGAGGAAGAGTCGCAAGTCAGACAGGGGAGTTCGGTCGGTTCATACAACCGTCTATGCCCGTATGGAGAGAGCCGCCGCACGCAAAGGAGACCGAGTGATCCAGGTTCGTTTCGGGCGAGACTGTTCTGAACAGCGGGAAAAGAAGAGTCGTGCCTGCTATGTCGAAAGCTTAATTAATTAGAATCCTGCCCGCGTTTCTCACAATGAATTTAAATCACAGTGGTTGTCCGCGGTGCGACGTTATCCGGTGTGCTTCTTAGGACCAGTCACTGGGGCGAAGTATGCTCTGCAGATAAATGCTGCGGAGCAGACGGATGCAAGGCGCATCACCATCCCCAGCTGCATTGTGTCAAACCGGAAAGAGATGTCGGCCCCAAGGCTAACACATGTGGTTCGACCAGCTCGGGCAAGGAGAGTAAGGTCTCCTTAGGTGTGCTACCAGTTTGCATAGTGGGTCGCAAGAAGACGCTGGTGGTTAGCGCGCTTTTAGATAACAGCTCTGACGTTAGTTTGATCTATGAGAAGATAGGCCTGTCCTTTGGTGTAAAAGGAGTTAAAATGTCTCTGAATATTTCAACTTTCGCAGGCTCAACTTCCCTCAACTCTACCAAATGCAGTTTCAAAGTAACCTCGACAAACGGTGAAGGTGGATTAGACATCCCTAACGCTTTCAGGGTGCCTATGCTCCCGATTGGAGGTGCCTCTTTCCGGTTCTCGATTACGTCCAGAGATGTAGCACCTTGAGAACGTTGATCTTCAGTGCCTTGTTGACTCCAAAATCCATATTTTTATAGGATTCGACGTGCAGATGCTCACAGGCCCTGAAATGTCGCACAGGTAAACCGAAGGAGCTGTACGGGGTGCACACTAGAATAGGCTGGATATTTTTAGGACCGATGGGTCCAGCGGCCAGTTGTGACCACAAGGTAAACCATGTGCAGTCAGATTCGTCTACACAACAGCATTTAAAGAACTTGTACGACGCCTACTTCCAAGATACAAAAGGCTCGGAACGCTGCTGCTCAGTAGAAGACAAGAATGCGAAAACCCGGGTAGCGGAATCTACCAAGTGAGAAAATGGACACTACGGGATAGGTCTACCCTAGAACGAACTCCCGACAGAATTTCTCGCGAACAAAGCCGCCGCATACAGCAGATTACATCTTCTGCGTTGAAGGCTTCACACTGACCGGGATACTTGAACGCCTATCAGGAGTCGATGGTGAACAGCATCGCAAAGGGGCTTGCCATAAGAGTACCGCACGAGCAGATGAAGGCCGACTTCGTGCCCGATGGTACCTGCCAAACCATGGATTAGTTAACCCTAGAAAACCGAGCAAAGTGAGGGTGGTGCTCGACCACGCGGCCAAGGCGGACGGTAAATCCTTGAACGACGGACTTTATCAAGGACGGGATACCACCGATAGCCTAGTTGGAGTGTTATTGCGCTTCCGGATAGGGTATGCAGCTGTAGCAGCTCACATAGAGTAGATGGTCTTGCAAGTCAAGGTGCCGGAGAGAGACAGGGCCCCACTTCGTTTTTTTTGTGTTAGGAGAATAATGACACGAGTGCACAGCCGGTGGAACATCAGATGGTCGCTCATCCGTTTAGTGCAACCTCATCATCGGTCTGCGCTAACTACGCCCTTAGGCGAACCTTGGAAGATTGGGGTGACGGCTGCCTGCGAGAAATTCCAGATGCCGTGGAGAGAAGCTTTTATGTCGACCACTGCATTGCCTCAGTCTCGGAATTGCAAACAGCCTCCAGGTTTGCGTACCAACTGAAGAGCACTCTACTAAAGTTTGTAACTCTTATCCGTTGATAACAGCCTCAGCATTTCGACAAACCTGGAGATATGCGCAAGTCCGGCCAACAAGAATACAATTATTCTATCAGAACTCTTTATGCGATTCTAAATAATAAACAATAATGCAAGATATATGCACCTACCTCAAGGTTTCAAGTTAGTAAGTAAACACCAACGCAAAGAAGTGAATGTCAACGTTTAAACCGTTATTGTCTATAAGAGATTCGTCCATAAAATAAGTGAAATAAAACAGGTTACCTCGGAGCGAACGCGCTTGGTATAGTACTGTCACGCGGTGAAAGTCAAAGTTGAGAAAACATGGTGGTGTAACCCACCACTAAAACAAAGTTGGGGAAAGCAACAATCAGGGCAGGGGTATCACAGGGTTGGGGCTTGTCGTGGCACGGACGTGGATTCTTCTACACCGCTCCCCAAATCGGTCACGATTTCAAGTCCTGGCAGGCCAGCTCATGTCATACTACTCGCACCCTTCTATCAGACATATCTTCCTTATGTCACGCCGCAGACAGCCATCTCTGGTTCTGACTACCACCCCTCTAACGGCCCCGTCGTTCGATACCTCACAGGTATCCACTACACCCAGCGGCCATTTGTCGCGTGGCATTTGTTCATTGATCAGCAGTACCACGTCGCCCGGTCGGAGGTTCCTTTGCTGCAGCACCCACTTCTGTCTCGCTATCAGCGTGGGCAGGTACTCGTCTATCCACCTGCGCCAGAAGAGCTTCATCAGATAGTTTGCTTGGTGCCACCGCTTCGCGTAATGTGCGGTTATGGTCGACGATACAATCGAGGTCGCGTTCGTGAAGTAACAACAATTCATTAGGTGATAGTGCCATGAGATCCTTAACGTCGGACTTCACTGGAACCAGCGGTCTGTTGTTGAGGATTTGTTCTGCTTCTGCAATCACCGTCATTAGTACTTCGTCGCTCATCGTTTGCTCTCGTGACAGCGAGTTAATGACTAATTTAACTGATCGGATCACTCGTTCCCATAACCCATCTCGATGACTCTTAAGCGGAGGATTAAAGTGTCACTGCACTGGATAAGTCCTTAGGTGGTCATTGATCCTTTTCTGTGAGAACTCTCCTAGGGCTGACTTTAGCTCGGCTTCTGCACCAAAGAAGTTGCTTCCGTTGTCACTGAAAATCTCGTCGGGTGTGCCCCGTCGCTCGATGAATCGGGTTCAACGCCATGATGAACGAGTCCATGGTCAGGGATTGGGCCACTTCTAGGTGAAGCGCGGGGGTTTGAAGACAAGTGAATAGACAAAACATATCTCTTCTCAAGACACCTACCGCGTTTCACTAACATCGGTCCGAAGTAGTCTACGCCTACCAGTTTGAATGGATGCCCAACCCTTCTGAGCCCTAACCGACGGTATCGGTGCCATGACTTGCTCGGACGGCGACGCCTGTAGCGTACGCATACGACGCAGGATATGATGACCCGTTTGACGGCGGCATACCGTTGGACGATCCAGTGGCGTTTGCGTATAGCTGCCAACACTTGCGCACATACGGAGTGCCCTTCCATCAGATGATAGTACGGAATAATCAGTTCGGTCACGTAATGTGCCTTCGGCAGGATTATCGGAGGCATCCGTGATAGTGGGTAATCGGGGTACTGCAACCTACCGCCGACGCGCAGAACGCCATCCAACAGGACCGTACTCAAACCCTTGAGCTTCCTAAGCGTCCGTCTGTTTTCGGTGCTTGCGCCTGAGGCGAGAACGAATATTTCTTCCGCGTACTCCCACGCTTGTACCTACCGTATACGTTCTATCTCGGGGCTTCTCAGTTCGCTCAGCTCGGGTAGACCTAACCTTAGGCGCATGTTCGGGTCCTTGGTTCCGGACATTCGGAGGAAGGTTTTGAATCGCGCGAACCATGCCAGCGCTTTAACGCCCTTGTCCATTCGGAGTAGTGGTCGGTAATACGTGCGACACCCGTGCAGCTCCTTATGGCGTTGACCGCTGCGGTCCTCGTCTCTATTTTGGCTCCCCTACCGTCGTCTTGCTGCGTTCTAGGTGCGGGCCAGTCCCCAAATTCTTGCCACAGAAACTCAGCACCTCTCAACCATTCTGACAGCTTCAAGCGAAGTCATTCCTCTAGAGGCTAAGTCGGCGGGGTTCATTTCCGATCTTATGTGTCGCCACTAATCGGGTATGGACAGCTCGTGAATGGTGGCCAGGCGATTTACCACGAATGTGCTATAGCGCGCATCGGTGTTCTCGATATAATACAACACTATCGTTGAATCGGTCCATTAGAATGTTTCGTCGATCGTGGTGTCCATCTCCTCACGTACGAACTTGGCTACCTGAACGGCTAACTTGGCCGCGTTGAGCTCCAATCTAGGGATTGTCACGATCTTCAAGGGAGCTACTCTCGATTTCGCTATTACCAGGGAACAGTGATTTCGATCCATCGTTTCGTATCTGACATATAGCGCCGTCCCGTAACCAATCTCGTACGCGTCGCAGAACACGTGCAACTGTATCTTCCAAGCGTCTCTAGTTTCCCGTCATAAACACATAGGTATCCGAAAGGTGCCTATGTCTTGCATAGTGGACAACCATAGTCTTCACTCCTTAAGTTCGTCTTGACTAATCGCTGCGTCCCATTCTAAACGTTGCTTGGGTAGTTTTTGTAGGAATGCCTTGGTTGGTAGCAGTAAGGGCGCAACTAGTCCTAGTGGGTCAAAGAGGGTAGACACGATCGACAGTATGTCTGAAACAGGAGCTTGAACTCGAAGCAGTCAAACTTAGAATCCCGTTCTAATCCCAGCGTTCGTTCTAGCCCGCACACGTCGGAGTATATGGGTCTTACCGGTGAAGGTACTCTGTCCTCGGTCGCGATTCCCGTCAGGGACTCGGGGTGGCTAGCTATCCATTTTCGAAGTTTGAACCCTCCCTTTTCCAATGTGGTGGTTAACTGTGTTGCGAACTGGGAGGCTAAACGCACATCTTTGAAATATGCCAGGCAATCGTCTACGTAAAAGTTCCGCGTCACTGCGTTCCTCACTTCAGGTATGGAGTCGCTCACCCAGTCTTGCAGAATCTGCCTAAGTGCGTAGTTCGCGCCGAAAGGATGCGCCAGCATTTGGTACTCTTTCGGTTCGGTTTGCAGGTCGTCCCCTTCCCACCCCAGGAATCTTAACGCTCCACCGTCGTCGATGGCCACCCGTACTTGCATGAACATCTCTTCGATATCTGCGGCGACGGCTATGGTACCTATTCGGAAGCGTAGAAGCACACCTACCAGGCTGGCGGTCGTAATAGGTCCTTGGTACGGCCAGTCGTTCAGAGAAACACCATTATATTTATCTGCACATCTAATACAACAATGACGTTATTGGGTTTCTTGGGTTCGTCACTCCATGATGGGGCAGATACCATCGTGCTGAGTATTCGAGTTGCAGTTGCTCTCTGGGCACTGGCACGGCATATCCCTTTTCAATGTTATTCCGCATGCTTTCGCAATACATCCGAAAATATTCTTCTGCTCTGAGGAATAGGTGTCGCAGGGTCCTGAGCCTACTTTATGCGGATGGACGGATGTCGGGTAGTCCTGCCGGTTTCGTACGCGAAGGCAACGCAAGTTCGTAGTGTCTCTCTTTCATCGTGATCGACTCTGAGACTAATTCTACCATTAACTTGTCTTCTACAGAGCACTCTTGCTCTTTGCCTTCTGTGTCTTGGAATTTGGCGTCGTACAGGGTCTTGAGTTGATAGCAATCACAAGCTTCACCTTGAATGACGTTTACTCTCCCATGACTATCCCCAGTTTGATGCACTGGGCCCAGCAGGATCCAACCTAGTCGGGTACGGATGGCGAATGGTTCCTTCGATTTATCGGTCTTGCATTGCAGGGGGATGTGGAAATCGGGCAAATCTGTCCCGATTTGGGACAGATGGTCGGGTGCAAGCCATTTCTCGCCCTCAAACTTTAAACTTGTTCTTGTCCTCAGTGGTTTTTTCCTATGAACATCATGTTTTGTTATTCGTTTGATTTGGACCACGCGCAGCTCACGCGAGTCGAGTGCACTGTCATTGAAAGTAACAATCTCCCTCTAGTTGCTTACCCTACCATTGAATCTAATTTAAGGTATTTATCGGGTCTGTCCCGCTAGCTATATCAGTTGTTTTGAGCGGTTCCCCCACCTTTGAGGTTAGTTCGTTTATTAATGATTTTATTGTAATAGAACCGAATAATACGCGGTCTTTGTTGGTTTGAAGTTTGACATTTGGACGAAGATTTGGTATCCGCGTCTCTCGATGGAAACGTACAGTTCTCAAATACGAACTTGTTGGATATAACTGACGTGCAGACTTTTTGGCCTTCATGTACAAATCTGAGATAAGACGTTCGACTAGGGCGTCTGGTGGAGCCTCAACCGAGGCTAGGTTAGTCCCTGTTGATAATACTGGCAGCCCTAAGTCTATATCTTCTAATCATAGTTCTGTAGAAAATAAGTTTCCCGTTACTATAGATGCTAGAGTAGTAAGACTTGAACGTATGTTTTGACAAACATATAGACGTCGAAGATAAGCGATAGGGTCCAGTCGTATATTGAGCGGCTATCTGGAAGATTGTAAACAGCATATACCGCATGACACGAAACTTCCACCAAATCGCGGCCAAACGCTAGGAGGTG
>JALGAQ010000009.1:2831553-2856694 GCA_028829895.1 Sinotaia quadrata | reverse complement strand
AAATTAACAAAATAAATCAATTCAGGTTTTGACGTTAAATTAGCTAACTTTACGTTGCTCCGGTACTTGCACGTTCTAAAAAATGCAAGTGACAGTTTCTTGGTAAATCAGATACATAGTTTGTCAAATAAATATTCAACTGAAATGGGCAATGTATAAAAATACTCAACAATCTGTGATTGGTCTTTATATTGTACTTACGTTTGAGATTGTATTTAACGTATGCCGTCTGTATTACTTTTAATTTTACTATTTGAGATTAATAGTATTTTTGACTCAGAGACGTAAAAAACTAATAACCTCATTTATTTTGTTACGCTTCGTCGTTAGTGTTGATTTACTGGCGCATATATATAACCTAAAATGATAAAAAATCTTCTTCCTTCTTGAATGTGAAACTTCCGAGTAAATTTTAAATGCCATTTGTACCTAATCTTTATATCCATTTCGCCTAAACTTTTTTAAACATAGGTAAAAGCATTTTGTAAAGAAGGACATACAAAGATCTGAAGATCTATATCATTGGTCACCTATTACAAGAGGGTAGCATGCGATAGCATGTGTTTATCACTTAAAATTGGATTTCCAACTAAACAATTACAATCGATTAAATGAATAATCTTAGAAGAAAACCCCATAGTTTTTGAGAAAAGAGCTTAAAATGGATAAAAATGCGATTTTAGAAGCATTTGAATTGAAAATCAAGGAAAAGAATTCCGAGAAATTTTTGTTAGGCACTGATGTAAAATCAAGATATCACTTCGACAAATTCATTCAGCAAGGCACATGCATTCTGTGGATGTATCCTGATTCATTCTTCATTGATGCCAAACAAACCCAAACCCTGTGATTGCTTTGATCATTACCACATGTTCTAACGCTGCATACGTTGCTTTAGGCTTCTCATTTTAATTTGCATCGTGTGACTAACGGGTGCGAAGAACGTACCCCTAAGTTGACTACCTTTATGCTGATTTTATGCTGACCTTTTCTTTATAGACAATATTGGCTATATTATAAACATTTCCATTCCACTCCTTAAGCTTTGTATCTTCTGCGTGATTATTGGAAATCAATTATATGAATTTTGTTAGTGGTTATTTTTATGAAACACAAGCTGCTTACGATAGAATAAAACAGAACTATCATATCTTTCTAGATTCATTAACATGCTGAGGCCCTAATCAACGGATAGGTGTTACTAATCTCGGAGACACCATTTAGATTTAAAATCCAGGCCAAAAAATTGGCTACTTTTCATAAAAAGTAATTTATATCGAAACTCAAATTGGAGGCAAAATAATGACTCGCGAGTAGCCAAGCAGGGTGTCTACGAAACCCAGCGATATTCGACAGGTGCAAGGTGCAATGAAACAAAACCTTATAGGGCGGGAGATGAAAAGAAAAAATTTGTAGAAGAATCCAAGATTCATTCCCGTCCGTGCCACGACAAGCCCTAACCCTGTGATACCCTCTGCACTGATTGTTGCTTGCCCACCTTTGTTTTAATGGTGGATTACACCACCATGTTTTCTTCACTTTGACTTTCACCGCGTGACAGTACTGTCCCAAGAGCGTTCGCTCCGAGGTAACCTGTTTTATTTTACTTATTTTATGGACGAATCGCTTATAGACAATAACGGTTTAATCGTTGACATTCACTTCTTTGCGTTGGTGTTTACTTACTAACGTGAACCTTTGAGGTAATGTACATGTCTTGCATTATTGTTTATTATTTAGAATCGCATAAAGAGTTTTGATAGAATAATTGTATTCTTGTTGGCCGGGACTTGCGCATATCTCCAGGTTTATCGAAATTCTGAGGCTCTTATCAGCGGATAATGTTTACAATTCTCAAAGCAGTTAGAATTCTCAAAGCCACTATCGGGGTCAATACTTGGATTGACGAATTCTGAGCTGCTCAGAAAACTTTTGTCGGCATCCAAAACTTGGTTTGGAGAAGAATATTTGGCTTCCGAACAACCCGAATAAGATGTCAACGCACAAAGATTCTGGATCCGCGGTACGTGAGACGTCTGAGAAGACCCGGCAAGTCTTCGTTTCTATCCCCTCTGGTTTTATGGCTAGTTCATGTCATAAGTTAGGTAAAGATAGTAACTTTATGTCCCCAGGTAGTCTCGACGTTTCAAGTAACGACGGTGCCTCAAGCGATAGCTATGTTAGTGAACGCAATCGAGAGGACCGAGCAAGGGGCCCCAAGGAAAAAAGAAGACACCCCGCTGCAGAATCGTCCGAGGATGAGCTGAGCGAAGAGGAAGACAAAATCCTAGCCCGATTGCAGCAGCTGCGACTAAAGAAGAAAAGGCATTAGGAGAGAAGAAAAACTGAGCACCGCGCACGCAATATCTCTAGAGAGGCCGACCAGCCCAAGGTTAAGGTGAACGATAAGCTGCAACACGTACAACGGTACGTGATCCACTCACCTACACCTCCCCAAAAGGACTATGCCTCCCCGTACAGAGTTGACACTCCTCGATTAGATCTCCCAAGATTCGATGGAAACCCGCGGCATTACTGGAAGTTTATGCAGCAGTTTCAATGCTCGATCGAACAGAGAGTGCCGGATAGTTCGCAGTTTTTGATGCACCTAATTAACCAGTGCACCGGACAAGCACGTGAAGCCATATCCGAATGCTTCGGTGGATATCCGGACGGTGATTACGCGATGGCCAAGGACATTCTGTGGGACACCTACGGGTCACCACCGCAATTATAGATGATCTATTTAGTGGGCTGTAAAAGGCGCACAACGATGCGGAGTCGCTCAGTGTGTTGGCCATAAGGATGCGTAACTGACAGCTGGCTCTAGGACATAGTAGACGGGAGGTGGAGCAGGACACAGTCGCTAACCTAGAACGCATTGTGCGCACCCTGCCCGACGACTATAGGCGTAGTTGGGCGAAACTAGCCGCCAAGAAGGCGGAAGCGAACGAAGATGTGACATTCTCCGACCTGTGCGCATTCGTCAAGAAAGAAGCGCGTGTACGGCGCGGGGCCTTCGGGAAATTCATGGAAGCCCCGAGAGTCACGGAAAGAAGAGACACCGCGCCAGGGAGTGCTAGACGGTCTGACACTAGACCCCTTAAGGCAGGACCAGAAGGAAGACATTTCGCCACGCGTGGTGACACGGAAAACATCGAATGCCCGTTGTGCAGCCTAAAACATGGGTTGGAACGCTGCGACGGGTACTCGCGTCTGTCTCTACATCAACGTTGGAGGGTTGTTCGGCGCAATCGTCTATTTTAATATGCCTCGGAATAGTTCACCAAAGCGAAGTCTGCACGAGCGGTAACCTCCGCGGTAATAAAGGATGCGATAAGCCACACCACCACACTGCATTGCGAGACGACACCGAACCACAACGATGAGAAGACAAACATATGTGGAGCGATGAACAGCCCAGCAGGTGGTTGCTTAGGAGTTATACCGGTGCGGATACACGGCCCCAAGAAGACACAAGTTGCGTATGCCATCCTGGACAACGGGTCAGACATTAACTTTATAGAGGAAGACTTTGCCAGACAACTAGGCCTAGTAGGGTCCACCACTACGCTAAGCATCACCTACGTTCACGATTATTCTAGCATACGTCCAAAGAAGTCCGCGATGAAGGTCGCTGCTATGGATGGTTCCGATCATATCGAGATCGATAATGCGTTCAGCGTACCTAAGCTACCGATAGGTTCCGTAACCACGCCAGTTAGGGAGCACGCCAGCAACTGGAAACACCAAGCGGGGATTGCCTTCGATCAAGCTGCGGACCACAAAATACGAATGTTAATCGCGACAGATGTCCCCGATGCCCACATCCCCCTGGAATGCAAGACCAGCAAATCGAAGGAGCCATTCGCTAACCGTACCCGACTAGGTTGGATCATGCTCGGACCAGCGCATCGAGCCGGGGATAGTCATGGAAGAGAATCATTCGAAACTTCTACGTAGACGATTGCCTCGCATCCTTCAAAGATGTGTGTTTAGCATCCCAGTTCGCAACGCAGTTAACCACCGCATCGCAAAGGGAGGGTTCAAACTTCGAAAATGGATTGCTAGTCACCCCGAGGCCCTCACGGGAATTGCGACCGAGGACAGAGTACCCTCGTCGGTTAGGCCCATAGACTCGGACGTGTGCGGGCTCGAACGCTCGCTGGGGTTAGAATGGGACTCTAAATGTGATTGTTTCCAGTTCAAGCTCCTGTTTCCGGAATCAGCCAACACCAGGAGAGGCATACTGTCGAGCATATCTACCCTCTTTGACACGCTAGAACTAGTTGCGCCCTCACTACTACCAGCCAAGACATTCCTCCAAAAATTATGCAAGCAACGTTTAGAATGGGACGCAGCGATCAGCCAAGATGAACTTAAGGAGTGGAGACTATGGCTGTCCATTATGCAGAGCTAAGGCACCCTTCGAATAACTAGGTGTTTAGGACGGGAAACTGAAGACGCCGAGAAGACACAGCTGCTCGTGTTCTGCGACGCGTCCGAGACTGGTTACGGGATGGCACTATACGTCAGATACGAAACGGCGGATCGAATTCACTGTTGACTGATAATAGCAAAATCGAGTGTAGCCCCTTTAAAAACCGTGACATTCCCCAGACTGGAACTCAACGTAGCCAGGTTAGACGTTCAGGTGGCTAAGTTCGTACGTGAAGAGATGGACATCACGATCGATGAAAGGTTCTTCCGGACCGATTCAACGATAGTGTTGTATTACATCGACAACACCGATGCGCGCTATAGCAACTTCGTGACAAATCGCCTGGCCATTATTCACGATCTGTCCAGACCCGATCAGTGGCGACACGTAAGATCGGAACAGATCACGGCCGACTTAGATTCTAGAGGGAGGACTTCGCTTGAAGCTATGTCAGACTGGTTGAGAGGTCCTGACTTTCTGTGGCAAGATGTCGGAGACTGGCTTGCAATAGAACGCAGCAATACGCTGGTGGGGGAGCCAGAATGGAAGACGGGGACCGCAGCGGTCAACGCCATAAGGAGCAGCACGGGTGTCGCACGTATTGCCGAGCACTACTCCGAATGGACAAGGGCGTTAAAGGAGCTGGTATGGTTCGCGCGATTCAAAACCTTCCTCCGAATGTCCGTATCCAAGGGCCCAGACATGCGCCTAAAGTTAGGTCTACCCGAGCTGAGCGAACTGAGAAGCGTTGAGATAGACCTCATACGGGATTTACAAGCGCAGGAGTATACGGAAGAAACATCCGTCCTCGCCTCAGGGGCAAGCATCGAAAACAAACGGGCAGTTAGGAAGCTCAAGTGTCTGAGCCCAGTACTGATGGATGGCGTTCTGCGCGTCGGCACTATCACCTGATGGAAGGGCACTTCAGATGTGCGCAAGTATTGGCAGCTTTACGCAAACGCTACTGGATCGTCCAAGGGTATGCCGCCGTCAAACGAGTCATCGGATCCTGCTTCGAATGCCGTAGGCTACAGGCGTTGCCGTTTGAACAAGTCATGACACAGATACCAGCGGTTAGGGCTCAGAAGGGTTGGCATCCATTCAAATTGGTAGGCGTAGTCTACTTCGGACCGATGTTAGTGAAACGCAGTAAGTGTCTTGAGAAGAGATATGGTTGTCTATTCACTTGTCTTCAAACCCGCGCGGTTCACCTGGAAGTGGCCCAATCCCTGACCACGGACTCGTTCATCATGGCGTTAACCCGATTCATCGCGCGACGGGGCACTCCCGACGAGATATTCAGCGACAACGGAAGCAACTTCATCGGTGCAGAAGCCGAGCTAAAGTTAGCCCTAGTGGACTTCTCGCAGAAAAGTATCAATGACCACCTACTGACCTACCCAGTGCAGTGGCACTTTAATCCTCCGCTTGCGAGTCATCGAGGTGGGATATGGGACCGAGTGATCCGATCAGTTAAGTTAGTCATTAACTCGCTGTCACGAGAGCAAACGATGAGCGACGAAATACTAGTGACAGTGATTGCAGAAGCAGAACGAATCCCGAACAACAGGCCGTTGGTTCCAGTGAAGTCCGACGTTAAGGATCTGATGGCGCTATCACCTAATGATCTGTTGTTACTTCGCGTGAACGCTACCTCCATTGTACCGCCGACCATGACCGCACGTTACGCGAAGCGGTGGCATCAAGTAAACTATCTGACGGAGCTCTTCTGGCGCAAGTGAATAGAAGAGTACCTGCCCACGCTGATAGCGAGACAGAAGTGGGTGCTGCAGCAAAGAAACCTCCAATCGGGTGACGTGGTACTGCTGATCAATGAACAAATACCACGCGAAAAATGGCCACTGTGTGTAGTGGATACCTGCGAGGTATCGAACGACGGGGTCGTTAGAGGGTCGGTAGTCAGAACCAGGGATGGCTGTCTGCGGCGGGAAATAAGGAAGATATGTCTGATAGAAGGGTGCGAGTAGTATGACATGAGCTGGCCTGCCAGGGGGGGACTTGAAATAGTGACCGATTTGGGTGGCGGTGTAGAAGAATCCAAGTTTTATTCCCGTCTGTGCCATGACAAGCCCTAACCCTGTGATACCCTCTGCACTGATTGTTGCTTTCCCCACCTTTGTTTTAATGGTGGATTACACCACCATGTTTTCTTCACTTTGACTTTCACCGCGTGACAGTACTGTCCCAAGAGCGTTCGCTCCGAGGTAACCTGTTTTATTTTACTTATTTTGTGGACGAATCGCTTATAGACAATAACGGTTTAATCGTTGACATTCACTTCTTTGTGTTGGTGTTTACTTACTAACGTGAACCTTTGAGGTAATGTACATGTCTTGCATTATTGTTTATTATTTAGAATCGCATAAAGAGTTTTGATAGAATAATTGTATTCTTGTTGGCCGGGACTTGCGCATATCCCCAGGTTTATCGAAATTCTGAGGCTCTTATCAACGGTTAAGAGTAACACAATTTCTGACAAACGATTTTCGAAACAGAGAATGAAAACAGAATGACGAATGTCGAATTTCCGATTTCTTCCCTTCCAGATAGGTTGGCGTACGGTTAAGTATACTCCCGAGTATATATACAGCAGTGCCAGAAGTTTTTTTATCTAAATGTATTAACTTTTCTATTTTTCACAATATGACAGCAAAGTGAAAACTATGGGAGCATAGAGACTAAACGGTGCAAAATAATGTGCTACAAAACTTTTATGTGGAATTTTGCCAAGCGTCAATAACAAACATGCAGTTTGCGTTCCAGTTTGCAACGCTCCTGAAGGCCATACTGAAAAATGAGGCTTCGAGTTCTGAAAATTGATAGCATGTAACTCGGAGGGGCTGAATGGAGTTGGGCATAAAAACAATTCTTTTGATAGGTTAAACCTGCAGATTTTTAAAACACAAAATTGAGCTAAATTCATGGTTAGGTGAGACACTAGGAATGATTGTTCCCGTTTGAAGCTTCTTCTCTCCAAAAACTTGGAATTTCGCAAATCTGTTCAACTCGCTTGGCCCCATGGCGCCTGTTCTCGAGTCTATAAAAGCATTTCTACAAGCCTGTATAAGTAACGCCTGCATTGGAAAAACCTGATTAGTCAAAAAACACGTGAATGTTGGGATGTTATGGTTTGCAAAGTTTGAGCAAGTTTGAGTAGGTCTCTGTTTCTGCTCCTACTTCAGTTATAACTTGATTAGGAACGTGTTCATTTGTTAAAAACCTCAGCAAGTTATTGTTTAGAAAATCTTAATCTCATAGTAAGAACAATTATTTCCTAGTCTTTTTAGCGAGAAACTATTTATTTTATTAAGTCATTCTTGTTTCCGCTTTTGCTTCATTTACAACTTGATTAAGAACGTTTCATTTGTATTATTACCTCAGTAAATTATTGTTTAGAAAGTAGCGCTCTTTCTTCGTCTCATTTTAAGAATAATTATAGCCTAGTCTTGTTAACGAGTAACTATTGATTTTATCACGAAATGGTACTGAAAAATAGCTTTAAAATATGGCATGTCTTGTATACAAAGCTGTATTTTTTCAGAATTATTTGCTCTAGTCATTTTCTTACTCAACTTTTTTCATGATAAGTTATAAATTGCGCCTCAGTCGTACCTACTATATAAATCTGTAGAGGAGAAATATCATCCTGCTAAAAACTAATTATTTTAATCAGATTTTCAAAACTAAGTAAGCTTGTTGAATAGAGAATGATCTGATGTATCTTTTGAGTCTATATAGAGCAGCATAGCTCAAATTGTCGAAAAGGTATGGTTGTTAAAATGCTTTGGTATGTAATAAAGTATAAGTCTCTCTTCGACGCGGCGTACCCCTGAGCTGAAAATCATGAATGGCTTACTGATTGAACTTCAGAGAATCAGGACATTTCTGAGGACTGCCTATTCCTCACCGACTCTCATGCTGTGGCGTTTGATATGCGACATAATACTGCGAAAGCTCATGGTCACTACCAGCACCTGCGTCTTCGCAGCTGTTACAGGCCGCAAAATGCTTACAACCTTTCCGGGCAGATAGAACCCGTTAGCCTCTTCAGGCATGTCTATCAATGACAAAAGCAAGTCCGAAATAAAATGCTCCCGTGCTGATGGGTTTCAGCTCTGCTGCCTTGCAGATTGCTTCGGGAGAAGTAAAGGCTATGGAAGTAAATCCAGACAGAAAATCGGGAGTGGAGTCCCTCAGGCGACTGGAAGATAAACTCTATCTTTCTTTCGGCAACTCCTGCAGTCAAACTGATGCCAAATGTATTGCAATGCATTCCTTTGGATTTCATCAGTGAGACCGAGAGGGGGATCCTGGCGTTTTGGGGCACCCCAGGTTTTTCATATACATTGCCCCGGCAGTCACTTTGTAAACATCACACATACAAAAATCAAACCTCCTAAAATAAATTACTTGTAGGTACAAAGGGTGGCAAGCAGATACGGGTTATAAGTCGAAGCTGATTGGCGTAAGCATTTTCGACGCCACGGGCTGCCACTAACGGTTGGAAGGGCCATTGCGCTCTACTGGTCAGCTATCGCCCGCCTCAAGCTGGGCAGCCCCCAGCCAATAAGATGCTGACCCGCCAGGTCTGCCTGCTTCAAGGGGGTGCTTGGAGCTAGGAGAAACACCGAAAAGCAGACGCTAAACAAACTCACCCGCTAACACATATAAAACCAATAAACAGCCAAATCTATCGTTTGCGAGCTGGAATGTTCGCACATTAGGTCCTCTCAACATGGCGAGCGACTGTGGTCTGGACACTGTGAGGAAAACAGCTGTAGTTGACCTTGAGCTCACGCGACTGAAGATATATATATATATATATATATATATATATATATATATCGCTACGCTACATGAGTCCAGATTACCAGAATATGGCATCCTCCGCGAAAGGAACTACACATTCTACTGGCAAGGAAAGGAGCTCAACGAGCCTCGTCAACATGGTGTAGGCTTCGCCGTGAGAAACACACTTCTATCATCCGTCGAAATATGTGGAAAAAATACACCTCGAATTTTCACGTTGAATCTCAACGCATTCGCCGGACCCGTTCACCTAATAAGTGTTTATGCACCAACGCTCTCGGCGACAGTGGAAGAAAAAGATCATTTCTCCGAAGAATTGGACAGTTTGATTCAGCGAATCCCAGCTTCAGACCATCTTTATCTATTTGGAGATTTTAATGCGTGAGTTGGATCAGACAACGAATCTTGGCCAAGATGCCTCGGCTACTTTGGCGTCGGCAATCTAAATGAAAACGGGCAACCCCTTCTGGAATTCTGCGTTCATCATGACCTTTGTGTGACAAACACATTCTTCTCGACGAAACCACATCACCGCGTCTCTTGGGAACACCGGGAAGCCACCATTAGCACCAACTTGATCTCAACATCACTCGCAGAAGACTACTGAACACGGTGTTGAAAACCCGCAGCTACCACAGTGCAGATTGCGACACAGACCATTCTCTCGTTGGGAGCAAATTGCGTGTGCAACCTAAACGTATCAACTACCAAAGAATGAAAAGACATCCCCGCATTAACAGCAGTAGGGTAGCCGTCCAAGAATTACGTGATTGCTTTGCAGCTGCCATTGAAAATAAATTAAACACCTGCTCTACAAATGACGTCGAAAGCAGATGGCAACAAATAAGCGATCCAATAAAGAGCACTGCTTTCACTGTCTTCGGCAAACAGGACAGACGAAACTTGGATTGGTTCACAGCCAGCATCGCAGAACTAGAGCCAATATTTGCAGCAAAACGCACTGCACTCCTACAATACAAAAATAACCTCTAAAAAACAACCCTTGAAAATCTTCGAAAATACAGACGAGAGGCCCAGCGGACTTCACGACGATGTGCAAACAACTACTGGCTAGACATATGCCAAGATATTCAGCTTGCCGCCGATTTCGGCAACATCCGCGGCATGTATGAGGGCATAAATAAAGCCCTCGGCCCGCAAATTATCTATACGACTCCACTGAAATCAGCAAATGGAATCATCATTACAGACCAACAAAAGAAGATAGAGAGGTTGGCTGAATATTACAAAGGACTATACTCCAATCCAACTACAGTATCAGATTCTGCGATGAACGTCATCCCAAACCTGCCGGAAATGACTACATTGGATAATCAACCGACGCTTGGAGAACTGGAAGATGCTCTGATAAAAATGAAAAATGGGAAAGCCGCTGGTCAAGATGGCATCACGGCTGAGATCCTGAAAGCTGGGCTTCAAACTTCTCTAATTTTGCAACTGCATCAATTATTACGTCAATGCTGGGAGGAAGGAACTGTTCCACAAGAACTGCGCGACGCAAAATTAATTACATTGTACAAGAACAAAGGAGACCGAAGCGACTGCTCAAACTACCGTGGAATCTCCCTTCTCAGCGTCGTCGGCAAAGTCTTTGCTCGCGTCGTTCTCAAAAGGCTGCAAATTCTAGCTGAAGGAGTGTATCCAGAAAATCAATGTGGATTCCGCACTGGAAGATCAACCATCGATATGATATTTTCCCTCCGTCAACTGCAAGAAAAATGTCATGAACAAAACAAGCCACTTTATGTAGACTTTGTTGACCTCAGAAATGCATTTGACATGGTCAGTCGAACTGGATTATATAGACTCCTGAAGAAGATCGGCTGCCCTCCAAAATTGCATCAAATGATTGTCGCCTTCCACGAAGATATGCAACGCACGGTGCAATGCGATAGCTCAACTTCAAGCACATTCCCGATCAAGAATGTAGTAAAGCAAGGTTGTGTGCCTGCACTAACATTGTTCGGCATTTTCTTTTCAATGCTGCTCGAATACGCCTACAGGAGAGACGGCGGATTATTCAACCCTGCGCGATTTCGGGCGAAAACTAAAATTCAAAAAGTATTTTTGAGGAAGCTGCTGTTCGCCTTGACAGCCCATTCTGAAGGAGTACAGCGGCTAATAAGCTGTTTCGCCAGTGCTTGCAAGGAATTCGGCCTAACAATCAGTTTAAACAAAACCAAAGTCATTGGCCAAGGGGTTAATAGTGCGCCGGAAATTTCGATTGAAGGCCGCACACTAGAGGTAGTAAATGAATTCCCCTATCTGGGATCCACTATCTCCAGTAACCCCTCCCTTGATTCCGAAATAAGCAAGCGTATTGGCAAAGCAGCAACAATGATGTCGCGGCTCAATATACGCGTCTGGAGAAACCCGAAGCTGACCATCAATACAAAAATGCAGATTTACAGGTCTTGCGTGTTGAACACTCTGCTCTACGGGGCGAAACATGGACGCTACATTCACACCAGCAACACAAACTAAATGTGTTCCACTTACGCAATCTTCGGAAAATACTACAGATACAATGGCAAGATCACATCTCAAACAACGTCGTCCTTCGACGAGCCGGACTCCAAAGTATGTTCGCAATCCTGGCTCATAGACGTCTACGTTGGATTGGACATGTAGCACGAATGGAGGAACACCGCATTCCAAAGACCATGCTCTACGGTGAACTTGCCGTTGGTTCCAGATCAGTCGGAAGACCGAACCCACGCTACAAGGACATAGTCAAGCGTGACATCAAATGCGGAGAAATCGACCTGTTGAACTGGGAAAAGCGCGCAGCGGATCGCAGCAGCTGGCGGAGCGACATAAGGGCAGCAGCTCAAAGAATAGACCAAGACCACAAGAAGTCGCGGGATAAGAAAAAAATCGAAAAAAACATGCGTTCTGAAAGCAGAACGCCCGTTGTCTGTAGTGGCTGTGGTAAAATGTGCTTGTCTAGTGTAGGCCTCTACAGTCACAGACGATGTTGTGTTAAAAGGATATAAAAGTTAGACAAAATACTGTATGTAAAAAATCGTAAATGAAATAAAAAATTTCAGATGACAACAGCAGTAATAATAAAGGAATAACAATAATGACAAAAAGTACTGATCAAATTAATGTTAACGATATTAAAGATAAAAACACAATTAACAGAATATAAATGAACCGATAAGCATAACTATTATTACCCACAATATCATATACAAGAAATTAAATTTAAAAGTAGCTATGAAGAAGAAATAAAAAAATCGGACCAGCAGAAACGGGAATAAACTAAGTTAGAAAATTACCACAATATTATACAAAATGAGAAGAATATTCGCTAAGGTAAAGCGAAGTGACAAATACCATATTCTCTCGAGACTGACGGTCGCCAACCAACCATATATATATTCGTTACAAAGGTCGATCCGAATCTGATGTTCGATGGTGAAATCCAATTCAATGGTAATCCTTCACCAGAACGTCAGAAAATCAAGGAAGGACTTAAATGCAGCTAGGATAGCCGCTGAGTTAGCTAAATTAGTTTTGAATAAAATGCGACTTCCGATCGATAGGCCAACCTCTTGGACAAGCTCAACGATTATGATGTACTTTATCGAGATCACGACCCCGCACTGCAGCACTTTCATCCCCAATCACTTAGCCACTGTACTGAAGATATGCAGGTTAGTGGTGACATGTGCGATGGAACAAAATCCGGTGGATCTAGTTTTAAGATGAACCTCTCCTTATTCAGTTAATCGCTAAATGGTTCAAAAACATAGAACATGAACTTAAAGGTGGCTAGACAGTCGCAGCAGACCTAGAGTAGAAAGTAATACCTGCAGCAAGAAATGTCGGCCACATTTACTGACAGCACTGGTTTGCCCGCATTTAATTTTACATTTTTTCCAGGAAAAAGGAGTATCATACTCCATGAAATGGTGACCTTTTTCTAAAGGGGACATAATTTTTCTACAAGTTTAAAACTTTTTTGTTCGCATCATTTTGTTTACGAGTGCGCTACCTCACTTATTCAAATTTAACACGCGAGATGGCAGCTTTCTGTTTCTACGGCATTATGAGTATGTTCTCTAATAATCGTGCGTTTGCCTCCTGCCAGTGGCATCGGATAAAAGCAAACCAAGTGCGATGTTTTTGCGGATGGCATATGAAGCTGCAGAAGTTAAGCAAATGTGTAAATGGAGCTGTTTTTCTTTTTCATCCCAGCAACACCATGTGATCTTTGCGAAAAGGAAGATTTTTTGAAAATTCAAAATTAAAGCTAGATGTTATGTTTGAATTAATTTTAGAGTTCTGGAATGGACTTACCGTTGACTTTCGTGTCAGTGGATCTAGGAATAAGGAAAAAGACTTCTATTCAGTGGTATGCATATAGTCGTGACATTTGATCATGGAAAATGTTGCAAACCGATACCAGAATTAGAGGAAAGGGTGTTATTGTTCAAGTAGATGAAAGCTTACTGCACAGAAAAAAATACGCTCGTGGACGATCTGCACCTCAATTTTGGTTATTCGGGATGTACGAAATGAAAAGAAAATGGGATGTTTGTGAGCATGTTCATGATCATAAAGTAAAAACTCTGATACCCATTATCTCACAATCGTTGCTATCTGGTAGTATCATTCATTCCAGCGATTGGAAGCCATACCTCCAGGTTCTTTTGGCAGGCTACGTTCATTGTAATGTACGCCATGAAAAGTTGTTCAAGGACTCAGGGCCTGGGATACATACGAATCATAATTAATCTTTTTGGAGTAGGATCCGGCGCGGCATGAACAAAGTGAATGGGTCTTCTCCTACATGAAGATGGTCTTGCTTGGATGAAATAATTTTCCAATAATAAAGAACTAAGTTCGATTTCAAATACTTTGACATTTTGACTCACATTTCTGACAGATATCCCGTTTTACTTGTTTTTAAACCATCAAGGTTTCTTTTACGTTTTTTACTATTGTGAAATGTATGTGTTAATAAAATTTTCATTTATTATTATTGATCTTCTGTTTTACACTGTTTGCTAAGACGTTATTTTGATTGTGATTCTGGACTACCTATAAGAAGAATAACCAGATGGACTACTTTAACAGCACGATTGCCTACAAGCGAATTCAAGGTCACTCTCTAGGTCATGATATAAAGTACATCCTCGTCGTTTCGGTAAACGTCATAATTGATAAGCCTAGTATCCCGAGATTGACAGAGCATTCCTCCGACTCAGCAAATAAGCTCAAGACGCTTGTAAGCTTAACAAGAAGTTTCTCAGAATGACTTATTCGGAAGCGAAAATCAGTGTAGGAGGTAGCTTATTCAAGTCAAGATCAGAAGAAGCGCGCAGAGACGGAGTTAATACGCGGAGTACAAATGCAGTTGTATCCATAAAAATGGTTATCCTCTCATTGCGTGCTTATTAAAATAACGGACACACGCTCCTAATGCTGAATGGTTTGAATTAAATACATCAAAACCGCTTTTTTCGCGTCAGTGGCAAACTGAATAACACTGAACACGCCTTTCGCATTCTACAAAATTATTAATTTGGTTTATGATTTTCTTATAACTTTGGACATTATTGTGAAAAGGTCAGAAAAGTCCACGCGAGCCACTGGCACCGTCGTGTCTTCAGTGTGTTCGACCCAAATGGTTTTTCAGAAGCCACGTTTCGTGGAGACATTTTGAGAATTCTGAGAAATTTAACCCATTAATATTTCTTCTGCCGTATCAGGTAAACCCAAACGGAAAGTCCTGCGCATGCTAATTATCAATCATGAATCAATCATCACGAAATAATAATTTAGATGTTTTTGAACAAAAATGTGGTAAGTGGGCGAAACATCATCCTCAATAGTTTGAATATAGATTCTAATAATACACTTACGACTAGCTTGCTGTCGTAAATAGACGATTGTAAAGTTATTATGAATATTCAACAAACGATGCTTAACTGAGCTTCACGCTAATGAATCAGTCAAGCGGTAGCGAACAACATATTCACCAAAATGACCAAACGAAAAAGGGGTATTAAAAATATTTCAGGTCAGAATGGATGGAATGAGGGTGCAAACATAGTCAATAGTGGAATGTACACAAGACAATGTCCACGTAATGAAATTTAGTGCCACACAACAAACATTCCTGCATATGCAATATGGGTAACTCCCATCAATTGATAAGAATCTCAGTACAGGCAGTTATTCAGAGAAACATTATCGAATTCATTTGCACAATCTAAGAATACTCTAACTTCGTCTGGCTTTTTTCTGTCTTACCACCCCATGATGGGAATTCACAAAGCAGTTGCTAATCCGGCACAGGAATGACGTAGCCTTATTCAAAGTTGCTCTGCATGGTTGTGGAGTATATTCGCAAGTATCTTCCGTCTTCGAAGAAGTTTCGTCGTGAGGTCTCTAACCTACCATAGGCAGCTGACTTGTTCTCACACAACACTGTCGGCTACATTCGCCACAGGAGCGCTGTTTCATAGTATCGCTCTTCAGATACGATCGAGGTGGACACTATCTCAATTACCTGCTTATATTCCCCTGAGCATCTCATTCCTCTCCCTGAAGCGAAATTAGCCAATACAAATCCATACACGTTCCGAAAGGTGGTCTTCCGATCTCGCCAATCGATCTCATTGGCTCGCTTCACTAACTCTACGATCATGTTCCTTGACCACTTGGAAAGCACTTTCCCTACGGTGAATACTGAGTCCATATACCCAATGGTGTATGCACAAGTTACCAAGTCATTAGCATAAGCCTTCAACTCGTTAGGCTGTGTACATATCAGCCCGGGCTTTCCCACCTTGTCTAATAATGAACGCATAACCATAGAGATCATGGAGCATCTCTCTCGTTCGCATGTACCTTTTAGCAAGATGATTTAACAAGCAACCGAAGGTAGCCTTCTTTGCAGGGCCTATGAAATAATGGACCAAATATTCCAAATGTTCGTCTTCAGGTACAACATCCTCACCTCTGTTCCGGAAGACGCAACCAGTTTTGGGAAATGAGGTGTTGATAATCTCTGCGAAGATCGAAACTTGGAGAACCACAAACAATAGAAAAAATTCCTGCTCAGCTCTTGAAAGCCACGTTTAAATAAACCGTTAAAGCGTTAACAATATTGTACAAAATATTTGAAGAAGTTATCGATAGCCAGAAGAATGGGCACAATCACTGATTATTTTAATCTTAGAAATAAGGGAACTTACGAAAGTGGTGAACCATCAGTCTTATTGACCATTCAAACAAGGTTATGTATGTGTCATTCTGAACTTTACAAAATCCAAACGGAGGTACTTGAGTCTGGAGTACTAGCTGAACTCAGGCCTTGTAAAGTAATCGTTAAGCAAATATTTAACTGTCGAATGCTATTTGAAAAGGTCCTATAACACCCAAGGGACACATACCAGAACATTTTAAACTTTAAGAAGGCTTATCGCCGGCTAAGACAAGATAGGCTCTGGCTTATACTTAGAGGATTTCATAAAGAATTCACTATGATGAACATGATGCAATCGATCTACGAGAGTGCGCTGTCTTACTAAACAATCATGTGAGTGACCTTTGTATAAATGTGGGTGTTAAACAAGGCTCTTACTTACCGTTTATACTTGTTTTTGGATGGAATGATACAAGATTGTTTTGAAGGGCATCATTTGGCTTTTTCCATTGACTGAAAGCCCTTATGCAACCTCTATTTTAGAGATGACATCGAAATGTTTGGGGGAGACGTATGTACCGCATAAGATGCAAATAAGTGCAAATAAGTCTATAGTAATCTTGAATGCGGTTAAACAGTTAAACCATGCAGCAGACAGACCGCTTTAAACAGCTTAGTGTGACTTCCCGCAAGGACGTTATGAGTATTGACGAAATTTCTATTCAGATAACCCGAACAACCTCATTGAAATAAACTGTGTTATAGACTGTGAAGATTAATTTCCAATAAAATTACGAGTTTGGATCATTATTTGTCTAAGTTCTTCCATATGGTTGTGAGGCCTGGATTTCTTTGTTATGAGCAGCGAATAGGATCCAGTCATTCACAAAGCGCCTTGGTGGAGCATTCTTTCTTGAATACAGACATGAGTTCACATGAGTTCCTGTGAGTTCACCGTTGAGTATTCCTCTAGTGAAAATCAGGTCCCCTTGGTAGTCCATGCAAAATTCACCCAGGCGCTGAAGACGAACGTCGTACGGTATATCTCTGATAGGCCTGGACAGTCTTAGAACATCTCCCTTTGTAACTTATCAATTAAGTCACACTAGTTCTGATTGTGGATAAGTGGCAGGTTGTCCATAATCGAGAATGAGACAAGTATGAGTGGTAGACAGGAGTCTGAATAATTTTGAGGTCATTTCAACAAACGATTTCTTGATTAGGCGGAATATCCTGTGGGCGGAAGTAACTTTTCTGGTGGTGTCGGAAATAGACTTGAGGTCAGGCCAGACCACGACTCCTATGCCATTTTCAGCAATGGAGTTTCTCAGAATGTATCCCCTAATACGATGGGTCTCAAATGGAACTTTGGACCTAATTAGAAAAACGCAGATGTAACTCTTATCCAATAATATGAGTCTCAGAATTTCAATGAATCTGGAGAGATGCACAAGTCCCGCTCAAGAAGAATGCGTTTTTCGATCGGAACTGGTTATGCGATTCTAAGTGATAACCAATGATAAATATATGTACTTTACCTCGGAGGTTCACGCAAACCTGGTAAAACAACTAACGCAAAGGAAATATGTCTACAGCAAAACAGTTATTGGCTATAAAACAATTGTCAACGAATAATTACCGTGAAGCGAGTTTCGTCGGTGCAAACGATCTTAACACCCGTAAGTCATACTGTACAATTAAACAATAGCAAAGTAAGACGATGTAAACCAACATTAAAACAAGGGTTCGTGGTCAATGGCTATCACATGGATGCTACTTGTGGTAGAAAGGATAGAAATGAATCAGGATCCTATTACACCTCCCCAAAATCGGTTACGACTGAGCTGGGAAGCCAGTTCAGTTTATCCAGACAGTTCTATAAAACACCATTTTCTTATGTCGTGTCTTAGACTACTGTCCTTCGTGCGAACTACCGCCCCCCTTACCGCGTCGTCACTCGATACTTCGCAAATCTCCACCGCACCCAGCGGTCATTTATAGCGTGGCTTTTGATCATTGAACAGCGGCACCACATCTCATGGACGAAGGTTTCTCTGCTTCAGTATCCATTTATGTCTCACTTTCAATGTAGGCACGTATTCAATGATTCACGGTCAGCAGAATAACTTCGTCAAGTAGTTCCCCTGATGCCACCATTTCGCGTAACGTGTGGCCATAGTTGGAGGCACAATAGATGTACCGTTCGCGCGGAGAAGCAGTCGGTCATAAGCGATATAGCTATCAGATCCTTCACGTCGGACTTTACTGTGACCAGCGGTCGGTTGTTGAGGCTACGCTTGGCTTCGATAATTACGGTCATCAACACTTGGTCACTAACAGCCTGCTTAAGGAACAGCGAATAGATAACCAGCTTCACTGATTAGATAACTCCCTCCCATATCCCACTTCGATGACTCACGAGTTGGGGATTAAAATAATATTGCACTGGATATACTAAGAGATGGTCATGAGAGACCACTTAGGGTGGATATGAGTTTAGCTTCTGCGCCCGCGAAATACTGTCATTGTCAATAAACATTTCTTCAGGTGAACCCCACCGTGCGATGAATTTCGTGAGCGCCATTATAGTGGTTAGCGAGTGGGCCACTTCCAATTTTACCACTAGCGTTTGTGGGCACGTAAACAAACATCGGTATCGCATTTCTAGGCTTCTACGGAGTTTTATTGCATTCGAGATGAATTAGACCATACGCCATCCTCTCTGCGTTGTCGCCGACGTAAACGGCGCCAAATTTGCTCTGATGGCGGCCTTGCAACCTGCGATACACGAAACAGGCTCCCATGACTAGTTTGACTGTGGCATTACCTTGTACGATCGAATACGGTTTGCGGATAGCGGTCGCATTTAACTCCATCCTTGGTATGGTAACGATTTTCAGAAGAGCCACATTTTATTTTCATGTGACCAGCAACCAATGGATTATATCACTTCCTTTATATCGAATATATATCACTGCACCGCTGTTACTGATCTTGCTTCAATTACAACTTTATTAACAACGTTTCATTTGTCTAATACCTCAGTAAGTTATTGTTTAGAAAATAGCGCTTTTCCTTAATCTCAATGTAAGAATAATTATTTCCTAGTCTTGATAACGATTAACTATTGATTTTATTACGAATCATGTTGACAAATAACTTAAAAATGGCGTTTTAGTCTTGTTTGAAAGGTTTATTATTTTGATTGCGGTTCAAAACTGCTTGCTGAATGTGCGCTCGTTGCATAGAGCAACATCTTGTCTATCTTTTGGGCGCGTGTCTGCAGCTATCAGCGTATTCTATTTATGAACTTCTGATTGGAACCTAACGGCTCGGATTCAACATAGAAAGACGAAGATCTGCACCGATAAAACAAATTTCCAAGCTGCCTGCATGCGTCGATTCAATATCTGTATATTTTCGGACCAGAATTCCAAACTTTATGCCCATTAAGCACATTAACAATACCCCGAGACTCTTTCGTTGTGATGCTGATATAGGACAAACGGGTGCGGAAGCTCATTGTCGACGCTGGCTGTTGTGTCTTCGCATTTGTCTTAGTTCCTTCTTGCTTACACACTATCCCGGACAGATAGAGTCCGTTAACCTCTTCAGGCAAGTCTATCTAGGACAAGAGCAAGTCCGAAATAAAATGCTCTCGTGCTGATGGGTTTCAGCTCTGCTGCCTTGAAGATTGCTTCGGGAGAAGTAAAGGCTATGGAAGTAAATCCAGACAGAAAATCGGGAGTGGAGTCCCTCAGGCGACTGGAAGATAGACTCTATCTTTCTTTCGGCAACTCCTGCAATTAAACTGATGCCAAATGTATTGTAATGCTTTGTATCTCCTACCGTTGATAGGAGCCTCAGAGTTGCAATGAACCTGGAGAGATGCGCAATTCCCGGCCAACAAGAATACAAATATTCTATCGGAACTATGTATGCGATTCTAAATAATAAACAATAATACAAGGTATGTACATTACCTCAAAGGTTCACGTTAGTAGGTAACACCAACGCAAAGAAGTAAATGTCAACACTTAAACCGTTATTGTCTATAAACAATTTGTCCACAAAATAAGTAAAATAGAAACAGGTAACTTTGGAGCGAACGCTCTTGATGTAACTTTCCGGCGATAAAAGTCAAAGTGAACAAAGATGGTGGTGTAGCCCACCATTAAAACAAAGGTGGGGATAGCAACAATCAGGACGGGGGGTATCACAGTGTTGGGACTTGTCGTGGCACGGACGGGAATGAATCTTGGATTCTTCTACACCGCCCCCCAAATCGGTCACGATTTCAAGTCCCCCTGGCAGGCTAGCTAATGTCAGACTACTCGCGCCCCCTTATCAGCCCCCCTAACTTCTGGGTTGTCGCCGCCGCCCACCGCCTACGGCTGTGCCCTGCGCTGGCTCACACTGAAATAGTACAATTATAACTCTCGCTACAACAGCGGGAGCCAGCCCCTTAGAGATTCGAGCGACTACAACCCACCTACTCGCAGCCTTCTATCAGACATATCTTCCTTATGTCCCGCCGCAGACAGCCATCCCTGGTTCTGACTACCACCCCCCTAAC
The DNA here is from genome assembly GCA_028829895.1 of Sinotaia quadrata. NCBI lineage: Eukaryota > Metazoa > Mollusca > Gastropoda > Architaenioglossa > Viviparidae > Sinotaia > Sinotaia quadrata. Next base: position 2,835,661 of record JALGAQ010000009.1, on the reverse strand, counting down.
CGCCCCGTCGTTCGATACCTGGCAGGTATCCATTACACCCAGCGGCCATTTGTCGCGCGGCATTTGTTCGTTGATCAGCAGTACCACGTCGCCCGGTCGGAGGTTCCTTTGCTGCAGCACCCACTTCTGTCTCGCTATCAGCGTGGGCAGGTACTCATCCATCCACCTGCGCCAGAAGAGCTCCGTCAGATAGTTTGCTTGGTGCCACCTCTTCGCGTAACGTGCGGTCATGGTCGGCGGTAAAATGGACGACGTGTTCACGCGAAGTAACAACAGATCATTAGGTGATGGCGCTATCAGATCCTTAACGTCGGACTTCACTGGAACCAACGGCCTGTTGTTCAGGATTCGTTCTGCTTCGGTAATCACCGTCATTAGTATTTCGTTGCTCATCGTTTGCTCTCGTGATAGCGAGTTAATGACTAACTTAACTGATCGGATCACTCGTTCCCATATCCCACCTCGATGACTCGCAAGCGGAGGATTAAAGTGCCACTGCACTGGGTAGGTCAGTAGGTGGTCATTGATACTTTTCTGCGAGAAGTCCACTAAGGCTAACTTTAGCTCGGCTTCTGCACCGATGAATTTGCTTCCATTGTCGCTGAATATCTCGTCGGGAGTGCCCCGTCGCGCGATGAATCGGGTTAACGCCATGATGAATGAGTCCGTGGTCAGGGATTGGGCCACTTCCAGGTGAACCGCGCGGGTTTGAAGACAAGTGAATAGACAACCATATCTCTTCTCAAGACACTTACTACGTTTCACTAACATCGGTCCGAAGTAGACTACGCCTACCAATTTGAATGGATGCCAACCCTTCTGAGCCCTAACCGCTGGTATCTGTGTCATGACTTGTTCAAACGGCGACGCCTGTAGCCTACGGCATTCGAAGCAAGATCCGATGATTCGTTTTACGGCGGCATAACCTTGGACGATCCAGTAGCGTTTGCGTATAGCTGCCAACACTTGCGCACATCCGGAGTGCCCTTCCATAAGGTGATAATGCCGGATAATCAGTTTGGTCACGTGGTGTGCCTTCGGCAGGATTATCGGATGGATCCGAGATAGTGGGTAGTCGGCGTACTGCAACCTACCGCCGACGCGCCGAACGCCATCCACCAGTACTGGGCTCAGACCCTTGAGCTTCTTAAGTGCCTGTTTGTTTTAAATGCTTGCCCCTGAGGCGAGAGCGGATATTTCTTCCGTATACTCCCCCGCTTGTACCTCCCGTATGAGGTCTATCTCGGCGCTTCTCAGTTCGCTCAGCTCGGGTAGACCTAACTTTAGGCGCATGTCTGGGTCCTTGGATACGGACATTCGGAGGAAGGTTTTGAATCGCGCGAACCATACCAGGGCCTTTAACGCCCTTGTCCATTCGGAGTAATGCTCGGCAATACGTGCGACACCCGTGCTGCTCCTTATGGCGTTGACCGCTGCGGTCCTCGTCTTCCATTCTGGCTCTCCTACTGGCATCTTGCTGCGTTCTAGTGCGGACCAGTCCCGAACGTGTTGCCACAGAAACTCAGGACCTCTCAACCATTCTGACATAGCTTCAAACGAAGTCGTCCCTCTAGACGCGAAGTCGGCGGGGTTCTGTTTCGATCATACGTGTCGCCACTGATCGGGTCTGGACAGCTCGTGAATGGTGGCAAGGCGAGTTGCCACGAATGTGCTATAGCGTGCATCTGTGTTCTCGATGTAATACAACACTATCGTTGAATCGGTCCAGTAGATCGTTTCGTTGATGGTGGTGTCCATTTCCTCACGTACGAACTTGGCTACCTGAACGGCTAACCTGGCCGGGTTGAGCTCCAATCTAGGGATTGTCACGATCTTCAAGGGAGCTACTCTCGATTTCGCTATCACCAGGGAGCAATGAATTCGATCCATCGTTTCGTATCTGACATATAGCGCCCTCCCTTAACCAATCTCGGACGCGTCGCAGAACACGTGCAACTGTGTGTTCTCAGCTTCTCCGGTTTCCCGTCCTAAACACCTAGGTATCCGAAGGGTGCCTAATTCTTGCATAGTGGATAACCATAGTCTCCACTCCTTAAGTTCGTCTTGACTAATCGCTGCGTCCCATTCTAAACGTTGCTTGCATAGTTTTTGTAGGAATGCTTTGGCTGGTAGCAGTAAGGGCGCAACTAGTCATAGTGGGTCAAAAAGGGTAGACACGGTCGACAGTATGCCTCTTCTGGTGTTGGCAGATTCCGGAAACAGGAGCTTGAACTGGAAACAATCACACTTAGAATCCCATTCTAATCCCAGCGTGCGTTCTAGCCCGCACACATCCGAGTCTATGGGTCTCACCGGTGAAGGTACTCTGTCCTTGATCGCGATTCCGGTGAGAGCCTCGGGGTGACTAGCTATCCATTTTCGAAGTTTGAACCCTTCCCTTTTCCAATGTGGCGGTTAACTGTGTTGCGAACTGGGAGGCTAAACGCACGTCTTTGAAGTGTGCCAGGCAATCGTCTACGTAGAAGTTCTGCGTCACTGCGTTCCTCACTTCAGGTATGGAATCGCCCCCCCAGTCTTGCAGGGTCTGCCTAAGTGGGTAGTTCGCGCAGAAGGGAGATGATGTCGCGCCGAAAGGATGCGCCAGCATATGGTATTCTTTCGGATCGGTTTGCAGGTCGTCCCCTTCCCACCACAGGAACCTCAATGCACCGCGGTCTTCGATAGGTACCCGTACTTGCATGAATATCTCTTCGATATCCGCGGCGACAGCTATGGTACTTATTCGGAAGCGTAGAAGCACACCCACCAGGCTGGCGGTCGTATCGGGTCCTTGGTACAGGCAGTCATTCAGAGAAACACCATTATATTTAGCTGCACAGTCCAGTACCACCCTGACTTTATTGGGTTTCTTGGGGTTCGTCACTCCATGATGGGGCAGATACCATCGTGGTGAGTATTAGATTTGCAGTTGCTCTCCGGGCACCGGCACGGCATATCCCTTTTCAATGTTATTCCGCATGATTTCTCAGTACATCCGGAAATATTCTTCTTCTCTGAGAAAACGGCGTCGTAGGGTCCTGAGCCTACTATATGCTGATTGAGGGTTGTGAGGTAGTCCTGCCGGTTTCGTCCGCCACGGCAGCGCTAGTTCGTAGTGTCCCTCTTTCATTGTGATCGACTCTGAGACTAATTCTACGGCTAAATTGTCTTCTACAGAACACTCTCGCTCCTTGCCCTCTGTGTCTTGGAATTCGGCGTTGTACAGGGTCTTGAGTTGATCGCAAACACAAGCTTCACCTTGAATGACGTTTACTCTCCTATGACTATCCCCGGCTCGACGCGCTGGGTCCAGCATGATCCAACCTAGTCGGGTACGGATGGCGAACAGTTCCTTCGATTTGCCGGTTTTGCATTCCAGGGGAATGTGGACGTCGGGCACATCTGTCCCGATTAACATTCGTATTTTGTGGTCCGAAGCTTGATCGAAGGCAATCCCCGCTTGGTGTTTCCAGTTGCTGGAGTGCTCCCTAACTGGCGTGGTTACGGAACCTAGGTAGCATAGGTACGCTGAACGCATTATCGATCTCGAGATGATCGGAACCATCCATAGCAGCGACTTTCATCGCGAACTTCTTCGACCGTATGCTAGAAGAACCGTGAACGGAGGTGATGCTAAGCGTAGTGGTGGACCCTACTAGGCCTAGTTGTCTGGCAAAGTCTTCCTCTATAAGAGTGATGTCTGACCCGTTGTCCAGGAGGGCATACGCTACTTGTGACTTCTTGGGCCCGTGTATCCGCAACGGTATAACTCCTAAGCAACCACCTGCTGGGCTGTTCGTCGCTCTTCATATGTTTGTCTTCGCATCGATGGGTTTCGGTGTCGTCTCGCAACGCAGTGTGGTGGTGTGGCTTATCGCATCCTTTATTGCCGCATGTGTTACCGCTCGGACAGACTTCGCTTCGGTGACCTTTACCGAGGCATATAAAACACAGACGGTTGCGCCGAACGACCCTCCAACGTTGATGTAGCGACAAAAGCAAGTACGCGTCGCAGTGTTTCAACCCATGTTTTAGGCTGTACAACGGGTATTCGATGTTTTCCGTGTCACCACGCGTGGCGAAATGTCTTCCTTCTGGTCCTGCCCTA
>JALGAQ010000009.1:2797666-2831453 GCA_028829895.1 Sinotaia quadrata | reverse complement strand
AATTGACCAATCCTCCAGCACATCGAAAATGCTTTGCACATTATTGACGTCTTCAGTGCTGGCCACTTCTGACCAGGTCTTGAGGTCGTCGGCATACAGTAAGCATCCGGCATCCAAAGCAAGCGGAAGATCTTAATGAAAAATTTAAATAACTCTGGGCCGAGAATGGACCCCTGCGGTGCTCCACTGGTCACTGAGACTGATGCGGAGAGAGCATCATTCACCCTGACTCGCATGGATCAATCGATTAGGAAGTCAGCGATCCAGGAGTGTAGGTTACCCCTTATCCCATATCCACGTAGCTTGAAAAGAAGTAGATGATGAGGAACTTTATTAAATGCTTTGCTGAAGTCCGCGTAGACCACGTCCAAACAGAATCTACTGCCTTGGCCCATTTCTCTCTGGCAACTAGAAAATTCGAAGTGGATGATGGTTTTTTCCGGAAACAATGTTGACAAACAGTCATGGACCCGAGCTTTTCCAGGTGTACTTGAATGGCACTCTTGATCGCATTCTCTGTGATCTTGCCTAAGATCGGGGATAGACATATAGGTTTGTAATTGGCAGGGTCTTTGAGATCTCTGCTCTTAAAAATGGTTTGACATATCCTACCTTCCAGGCTGATGGTAGACATCCTGCATCAAGGGAGATCAGAAAGATGCAGCTTACAGGCACAGCGATGTATTGAGCTACTGTCTTTAGTATTACTGAGTGCATTCCGTCTGGGCCAGGAGAGGTGTCGAAAGGTAGTCTCTGAAGCAGATTACTTATATTGTTGTGATCGAAAACAATATCTTTAAGAAGAGGGCCTGAGTAAGACCACTGCTCCAGGTCTGCTGTGTCTTTGGGGGTAATTCCGTCCTCGTAAACAAAGGCATACTGCCCCGCGAGAGCATTGGCTTTGGCGTCGTCCTCTTGGAGTAAATCGACGGTTGTTCATGGGAGGAGAGTAGGTCTACCAGTAACTGCCTTGATACTCCTTCGTAGATACCCATGTAGCTGTTTAGGGTTACTTCTAGAATTCCACACACTTGTCTGTTTTCGCTTGAGTACACCGAGCTTGTAGATGTTATAGTCCATAGGGAGCGAGATTCCAGAGTTTGCGTCTCCATCATCGTTCGCAGCTCCATGTAAATCCATGGGATCTTTGGAGAGTGAGCGCTTCTGATAAATGGAAACGTTATGCAAATTAGTGCATCTATCCTGATGCAGATATAGGATAGAGCGTCATCAAAGTCAGCGTAATAAGAAGGTCTAATTGGTGTCCCTCGCTTCTTCTTTTCGACGGACTAAGTCCATCCTGCAGTAGTTGCGACGAATCTCAGTCCCTTAATAGGCTTCGGCACTCCCAGTCCATCGAAACGAAAGAGTGCAGTGATTTCTTTTCCCAATCGGGGTTAAAGGGCTTAGGTTCAGGATGTCGGTGGGATTGTTAGACAGCATCAAGTCCAGCGTATTGAATGCCTGTCCAGGAACTGAACGGGTCGAAAATGACACGTGCTGCCACAGGAAACAGTATACGGCTGTTACCAGCAGTCGTGAATCAAATGCTGAGTTTGGAAATGGACAGAAGAGGTTTTCCCGCTCAATCCCCGACACGTTAAAATCACGAACAATCAGACAGTCCTTACCTGCACTGTATTTTATGATCACTTCTAGTAAACCAACTCCAGAAGTCATAGGCGCTCTATAGACTGATCTAATGATTACCGACTTTTGACCGTCCTTGATGCGGCACCGCACAGATTTATATCCAACTTCGGTATCGTATACTATATCTAGCAAATGGAACTTAAGATGTTCTCTCCTGTAGATGGTGACTCCACCTCCAATGTGTTCGCACGGGTGGTCGGCTCTGGCGAGCATACAACCGGGTAGGCTAACCTCAGCGTCGATTATATCGTTAGAGGGCCAGGACTCCGTTAATATCAGCACATCCGGACGACGATGCGCGGCGAGGAGCTGAAGTTCATCCATCTTGGAGCGAAGGCTGCGTATATTTCCAGACATAATGCACATCCCCTTTTTCTTTACTAGAGTAGCGGATGAAGAACAACCGGCCTACAGTGTGGTCGAGTTTACAGTTTGACTACCTGAAAATCCACAATCTTCAGGCTTTCTTCACCATTTGCGCATCCTAATCCGATCCTCGGGGGACAGGTCGGGCAGAACAAAATACTTCTCCTCCTTGAGCTTGTGTATCCTCCGTAGAACACGTTGTCATCCTTCCTCATGATCAACTACAACCTCGAGGTACCTTCAAGTGGTCTTGTTCTCTGGCCGACGTCCTGGACGGAAGGCTGAATTCACCGTAATAACCGCTTCACCTTTTCCGAAAAGTTTGGCTACCATGTCTTGTAGGTAGCTTTGGTCATGCAGATCAATGATTATCAGACTCAGCGGCATTGGCGATGATCAGGCACCGATTGTGTGAAGGGACGAGTATCGCATTTATGCGTGGATCGTAAACTTTACTTTCAGTTTAAGATACCTTCTCAGTTTTCGACTGGTACGTGCGTCCTTCATTCATTTTGTGACCTTAAATTTGGGGACCCTCTTCTGTATCTTGACGCTTGCTTGTTCTGTTAGCTAACGACCTAACGATTTTGGCGTTTTTTGTCTGTCCTTTAGTTTTTCGGACTGCGTCGTTGAGGGGAACCTGAGGTTCTGGTTGAACCATCACCTTGTTTCCTGATCTAAGGCTCGTTCGGAGGGCGTTTCGCTATCTGTTAAATTGCTTGTTACAACAGGGACGTTGTTGGTCTGAAACAGTTTATACTTATCTGTCATCTTTTGTGCCGGCTTAGGACTCTCTTTGGCGTCAAGATCTAACGATGCAGCGCAGGAAGATCAGATATAAATCATATTGAGGCTGGGGTGAAGAACAGCATGCTTTATAATTCCACGTGCGTCGCGGAGCAGAACACATATTTCCACTTCTTACACGATTTACACTGAAAAGTCTTGGCCTTCTTTTAAACTAATAATACACAAGTATAGCAATAGTCTTTTGGGGTTGGCATTGCGATAAGTTCAGTCACATGAACGAAGATTCTTCCTAATTCTTGGGACGCTGAGAGATATTCAAACCTTCCACTTGAATTATGCGAGTGGAGATCTATTTTTAACCCCTCTACCTGCATTGATCACATTACCATGTTAAGTAAAGTAAGTAAAACTATCGACCATTTCTAGTCAGTACTCTGACAAAATGAGTGTAGGTATGGTACCCTGCCAGTCTTGCAATTGCACTTTGCAGCTTGCGAGAGCGAAGTGCATACCAAATCTCTTTGCTTCGGTGGCTAGGCCTTCCATATAATTCTAGATGTGTGCTAGGTCATCTCCCAATAAAGAAATGTCTTCGGCATAATCAAGGCATATTCATAATTCTTTACCCGATAACAAATCAATCATTCTCTGTAAGAACTGAATTGTTAACGTCGTCCATGATGAATTTGAAAATGAATGATGAGATACATAAATCCTGGAGCACCTCAAACTATGCTAAGGATTATTTCGATAGTGAGCCATATGCACGTATTCTTGCGGTACTTCGTGTATATATTTTGGGGTACCCCATTCTTAAGCAAACAATCTATCGGGGAAGGTCTATTGATAGAACCGCATGCTCCACGAAAGTTCAGAAAAATGATTATCTTAAGTCTCTGATACACATGCCGTTGTTCTGATAACTAATGGAGGGCGAAAACGTAATCTACACAGATATTAATAACTCAAAGTCAGCTTGTTCATCACCAGATTGGACATTGCGTACAGAAGACAATCTACGAAGAACGATGGAGACAAGTAATTTTGATGCCATTGTTATTAGACTTATTTCACGGTGTGTAAAGAAGTTCCCTGTGAATGCCCCAACTCCCTATGCTGTACCTCCTACCCCCTAAATTGACCTGACCCCTTGTTTATTTTGATGTTTTACCGCCATGTTCAACTGCATTTTTGTATTGGTCGTTTACAGGCGTTGGTGAGCATTGCTGTCCTGAGCAAGTGGCCCGTTGAATATTGTATTTTACTAACTGTTTACAGTTGTATCTGTGATCAGTAAACAATCCAACTTACAAGAGGTCTCGGAGTGTGTGTTCAAACCTTTGAGGTTTGTATTTTTGTACAGTTATTATTATTTTATCTCATAGAATCGCATAAACCCTTTCAGTCGAGATACTTGGTTCTTGATTGATATCGATTTGGCGCATATCTCCCGGCTTGCAGTACCTGCTTGGCAGAAGAATCGTTTATCTGGTTAAACGCTTTCTACAATTCCCAAAACTTGGTTTGGGAAAGATCTTTGGAGCCGAGACATGACTTTGTCGTTGGATTGTTTGGACTTCCCTGACGGATAACCCAGGTTCATGCAGAAGGTACGGCAAGTCCCCTTTTTAACCTCTTCTGTTGACAACCCTGGTTCATGTCCTATAATTAGTTGGCCTCACCAGTACGATAGCCTTAGATTTCGTAATTCCAACTATCCGAAGATTGATGACTTCGAACATAGCGACCCGAGGAATTTCCCGGTCAAGAGTGCGGAAGATCGGCAAGCAGAAAAACGGCGACTTCTAGCGCGTCTATCAAGCATTGAGCAAGAAGAAGCGATAGAGCGTGCTAGCCCCTGCTCTGGAGGAGTAGAACTCAGATCAGCGGACCGATTGGAGCCGATTCGAATCAATGATCGGTTGCGTCATGTGAATCGGTACACCATAAACTCACCGCAAATCCCCTCCTCCTCGATTGACCTGACGGCGATTAGGGCCAACTTACCTCGATTAGAAACGGTGTAGTCCTTCGACGGGCACCCACGCAAGTACTGGTAGTTCGTGTAGAAGAATCCAAGATTCATTCACATCCGTGCCACGACAAGCCCCAACCCTGTGATACCCCCGCCCTGATTGTTGCTATCCCCACCTTTGTTTTAATGGTGCGCTACACCACCATCTTTGTTCACTTTGACTTTTATCGCGGGACAGTTACATCAAGAGCATTCGCTCCGAGGTAACCTGTTTCTATTTTACTTATTTTGTGGACAAATTGCTTATAGACAATAACGGTTTAAGCGTTGGCATTTACTTCTTTGCGTTGGTGTTACCTACTAACGTGAACCTTTGAGGTAATGTACATACCTTGGATTATTTTTTATTATTTAGAATCGCATAAATAGTGGCGATAGAATATTTGTATTCTTGTTGGACGGGACTAGCGCATCTGATAGGGCCAGTGGGTCCCTCGACTGTTAGTAACCGTAGGGTGAACGCCATTCTGTCCGAGCCCTCTGTTCAACGGCCTTCGAAGTTATTACTCGAGACGGACTTCGAAGATACAGAAGGTTCAGGGCTGAGTCGTTGGTGCCTTGCGAGGCCGAAGTTGTAGAGGAAGGTGCACCTGACAAGGCATCTTTGCGTGAATCCGAAACTGAGCTATTAACTGATTCCGACGTGACCCTTGCTGAGATTGCAGATGAGGCATGTAGAACCGAGGCTGATTGGAAGACTGAGATTGATTGTGATTCGACGCTTAAAGCCAGTGAGTATGTTACTTCATCTCATGTGCCACCACTATCGGAGAACTTGATCGTTTCACGGTCTCGGGATGCGGGTGTTGTGTCATCAGTTGAGAAATGCTCTTCTTCGCCTATCAATGCAGGTGCTATACCTGAAGATGACGTTAGCTCTTCGAAGGATGCGGTAGCCAACGTATGGCTACAGGGAAATTCTCGTTTTTCTTATGATTCTGCGGCGGGAACAGGCAATATTTCTAAGCCGTTAGACTCTCATCGTTTTGAGGCAACTGGTTCCACGGGATTTTATTTCGATCATTTGGAACAGTTTTTCTCCGGAACGCAGCTCTAGTGCTGCTTTTGACTCAGACTTACTTTCTACACGTAAGGTTGAGGCTGTGGCCTTTGAAGAATCTTCAATGAATTCGCCATTTGCAGATGCTATCTTCGATTGGACGTTTAACGTTTCAGGCCCCGATGTAAATCAGTCCGCGCTACTTCGTCATTTGAGACGGAGTGAGGAATTGCCACGCCCGAATATATCACTGTTTAATGGCAAAGAACAATCATCAAGATACGATGTGGTTGATCTTCATTTGGAGCTGACGGGATGCGATAAGAAAGACGTGTTTAACAGAAGGCTGCGAGTAGGTGGGATGTAGTCGCTCGAATCTCTAAGGGGCTGGCTCCCGCTGTTGTAGCGAGAGTTATAATTGTACTATTTAAGTGTGAGCCAGCGTAGGGCACAGCCGTAGGCGGTGGGCGGCGGCGACAACCCAGAAGTTAGGGGGGCTGATAAGGGGCGCGAGTAGTCTAGCATGAGCTAGCCTACCAGGGGGGACTTGAAATCGTGACCGATTTGGGGGGCGGTGTAGAAGAATCCAAGATTCATTCACATCCGTGCCACGACAAGCCCCAACCCTGTGATACCCTTGCCCTGATTGTTGCTATCCCCACCTTTGTTTTAATGGTGGGCTACACCACCATCTTTGTTCACTTTGACTTTTATCGCGGGACAGTTACATCAAGAGCATTCGCTCCGAGGTAACCTGTTTCTATTTTACTTATTTTGTGGACAAATTGCTTATAGACAATAACGGTTTAAGCGTTGGCATTTACTTCTTTGCGTTGGTGTTACCTACTAACGTGAACCTTTGAGGTAATGTACATACCTTGGATTATTGTTTATTATTTAGAATCGCATAAATAGTGGCGATAGAATATTTGTATTCTTGTTGGACGGGACTAGCGCATCTCTCCAGGTTCTCTGCAACTCTGAGGCTCCTATCAACGGATAGGAGATACAGTTCGTCAGCCAGTTTCGGTACTTTGTTGAACATTGCGTAACCGATGATGGCACGAGACTGCAATACCTCAAACACTATTGCGTCGTGCAAGCGAAGGAAGCCATCTCAGGGATTCAGGTTCGAGATGCGCCCCATGGTTAGGCACTGGCGTGTGAGCTGCTTGAGAATCTGTGCGGTAGGGATCAGTTGGTCGCTGATGCGATCGTAGAAGTCCTATTAAAGGATCTCACGAAGCAACATGACAGTTCCGAATCACTGTCGTGTTTGGCTAACCGAATGCGTGATTGCTACATCGCCTTGCAGGAAAGAAATCGTTCCGGAGAGCTGGACGCCTTGGCGACTCTAGAGAAGATCGTGGAAACACTCCCCGATGATGCCAGAAGAGGTTGGGCCAGATTTGTCCACGAAAGGTCCCGAATGAAGAGCGATGTCAACTTCATGGATCTATGCAAGTTTGTTGAGGAAGAGTCGCAAGTTATGCAGGGGAGGTTTGATCGGTTTTCCAGGCGCCGGTTCCAGTATGGCGAGAGCCGCAGCCAGGAAAGGAGACACCTAGACCGAGCGACTCAGGTTCGTTTCGGGTGAGGACAGTTCTCCACAGAGGGAAAAGAAGAGCGGTGCGTGCTCTGTCGAAAGCCTCATGAATTGGATTCCTGCTACGCTTTTCTCAAGATCAGTTTAACTCAACGATGGTCCTTGGTGGGACACTATCGGGTCTGCTTCGTATGTGTTAAGAACGGTCACAGGAGCGAAGTATGCTCTGTGGATAAATACTGCGAAGTAGGCGGATGAAAGGCGCATCACCATCGCCTGCTGCATAGTGTCAAACAAGAAGATGTCAGCTATACAGCTATCATGTGTGATTCGACCGGATTGGGCAAGCATAGTAAGGTCTCCTCAGGTATGTTGCGGTTTGCATTGTGGGTCGCAAGAAGACGCTGGTGGTCAACGCGATTTTAGATAATGGCTCCGACGTTACGTTGATCGATGAGGAGATAGTCCGAGCCCTTGTTGTCAATGGAGTCAAGACGTCTCTGAATATCTCAACGGCCGCAGGCTCGACTTCCCTCAACTCTACCAAATGCAGCTTGAAAGTAACTTCGACAAACGGTAAAGGTAGGGTGGACATCCCTAACGCATTTAGAGTGTCTAAGTTGCCGATAGGATGCACGTCTAACCCGACTGTCGACTACTCCAGCAGGTGGAAACATTTAAAACATGTTGATCTCCAGAAACTAGCAGAATCGAACATCAAAATCCTGATTGGATCAGATGTACCAGACGCCCACAGACCCTTGGAATGCCGGTCGGGGAAACGGAAGGAGCTTTATGCCGTTCGTACAAGGCTGGGTTGGATTTTGTTAGGGCCAATGGGTCCCTCGAATGCCAGTGACCGTAGGGTGAACGCCATTCAGTCCGACTCATCTATTCAACGGCATCTGAAAGTATTGAATGAGGCGGACTTTGAAGATACAGAAGGCGCAGGGGCTGAGTCGTAAGTCACACGCGAGTCTGAAGGTTTGGAGGAAGGGGCACTTGAAAAGGCATCTTTGCGTAAACACGAACGAGAGTTATTAACTGGTTCTGAAGTGACTCTTGCTGAAATCGCAGGTGAAGCATTTGAAACTGATACTGATTTTGATTTGACTCTTGAAGCTGGTGATTGTGTTGTTTTGTCTCATATACTACCTTTATCGGAGGACTTGATCGTTCAACGGTCCCAGAAGGAAGGTTGCTAGTCTTCATTTGTGCAATCCTCAAGGGTTAAAGTGCCTTCCTTTCTACCTGTCAAAGCAAATACTATGCCTGTAGATGAGGTTAGCTCTTCGAAGGACGTGATTGCCAACGTTGGGTTACAAGAAGAATATAATTTTTATGGTGAATCTACCGCGGGATTAACCAATATTTCTAAGCCGTTCGACACTAATCGCGTTGAGACAACCGGTACCACGCGACTTTATTTCGATCCTTTGAGACAATTTTCTCCGGAATGTAGCTCTTGTGTTGCTCTCGGCTCGGATTTACTTTCTAAACATAATGTTGAGGCTGTGACCTTTGAAGAATCTTCCATAAATTCGCTACTCTCAGACGCTCTCGTTTATTACACGTCCAACGTTTCAGGTCCCGATGTAATTCAGTCTGAGCTACCTCGACATGTTGGATCCCGCGAGGAATCGCCACGCCCACATGCCTCACCGTATTATGGCAAAGTAAATTTATCAAGATGTGATGCTGTTGATCTTTATTTGGGGTTAACGCGAGGCAGAAAGAAGGATGTGCTTAACAGAAGGCTGCGAGATATATGTTGGTTGTGGTCGCTGGATTCTCTAAGATGCTGACTCTCGCTGTTGTAAGGGGGAAGGTCGGTTATCGCCATCCGAGTCCTTAGGGGATTGGCCTATGCTGTTGTAGCAAGAGTTATATTTCTACTATTTCAGCTGAACCAATGTAAGGGGCAGCCCTAGGTTCGGTGGGCGGTGGAGATAACCTTAAGTCCAGCTCGAGGGTGAGGTTTAGGGGGACATCGAACGAAGTCCACAGAGAGTTAAAATCGTGACCCATTTGGTGGGTGGTGTAAAGAATTCCCATGTGAAAGCCACAACTCCCTATGCTGTACCTCCTACCCCCTAAATTGACCTGATCCCTTGTTTATTTTGATGTTCTACCGCCATGTTCAACTGCATTTTTGTATTGGTCGTTTACAGGCGTTAATGAGCATTGCTGTCCTGAGCAACTGGCCCGTTGAATATTGTATTTTACTAACTGTTTACAGTTGTATCTGTGATCAGTAAACAATCCAACTTACAAGAGGTCTCGGAGTGTGTGTTCAAACCTTTGAGGTTTGTATTTTTGTACAGTTATTATTATTTTATCTCATAGAATCGCATAAACCCTTTCAGTCGAGATACTTGGTTCTTGATTGATATCGATTTGGCGCATATCTCCCGGCTTGCAGTACCTGCTTGGTAGAAGAATCGTTTATCTGGTTAAACGCTTTCTACACGGTGGTTACTACGCACAGTACGTAATCTTTGTTTAAAGACGGGAATCACGATGGATTCTGACGTTGAGGACGGAATATTCTCTTGCTCCCATATTTCATAAGGCAAGGCAGCTAGTTCTTCCCCGAGTGTTTCATTACCAAATTCGAATCGCCCCACTCGGAGTTTGTCTTGGTCTGCTGCTTCATCGGTTTTATTATTTTGATTGTTTGAAGTTCTTTCAGTTCTGAAAATGGTAATGATAGGACATCTCACTGGGTATTCAATTCATTTTGAATGATTTGGTCTTAAGTTCAGTGGGTGATTACGTGGAGACAACGAATCGGGCTCCATTTTTAAGTAGATTCTTACCAACTCTGGATGAACTTCTAAGTCTTACAGCGCTTAGATCCACTTGATAATTGCTGCTTCACCCCGTTGACGGAGCGCGATACCAAAACCTGCTATACTTGCAACTGAAGCTGCTGTCTCCCGCGAGAGGTACAAGCGATAAACAGCCGGAGTTTTTGTGCTGTACTGGAGTCATGCGTACGTGTTTCCCAAAAAAAGCATATACCGATGTTAAGGATAGATAACAGCAGCTTGTTGCCGAAATAAACGGCACTTGTGGACGGGAGAATATGTCGGAGGGTGGAGAAGGTTGTTTATCATATGAAATCTGTGACATAATTGAGTTTATAACAGTAGCAGAGTGTACACTGTCGAAGTCAGTGACATATCTCATTGTGATAAAAAAGGAAAAAGGAAAGCGGAAGGGATTATGTTTGTCATCGTGCTTTCGTACTTAAAATATGATAATTCTGTATGTTTTTTGTTGCAGGAGGGCGTGATATTTCCAGACTGCCAAAGCGGAACAAAGAGGTTGAGTTAGAAAACCCCACCCGGAGACTTTATTAAAAAAAATCTACCCCACAAAACAGCGGAGTCTGCTGATTTTATCTAACAATCCAAATCGCATGTATATTATCCCCAATTGTGTGATAAAATATCCAAAAATATCCATCATCCAGTTCTAATTGAGCGAACCCCTGGATTACCACCAAAATGCTAGACCTGTGTAACAAGATATCAAAGGAAAATCTGAAAGCTTGCGAGCGATATAACACGAAGCAACACAACTTCACGTGTAACATTTTGTAGGAGAATAAGAGAAGTGATCGAACGATGAAAGGAGCGTGTCAAATAATCGATGAAGATATCAAAATAGTGAACAATATAAGTAATCTATTCTGGGTTTGAGGCCGACTAAAACCACGTGAAATGAACGCTACCATAATTGAAGACGGAGATGATCATGTATATATGTACATATCACAGAAACCGGAACATATATCAGGCGATAAGCAAAAATAGGTCATTTTTGAGAAAATTCCAATAGCATTTTACATATTTCCCAAAAATACGTTTTCACATACGCTATTTGGAAGCAGAATGCTGTCCGAGCAAGCAGGTTGTCTCAAGCGTCCTCAAGTGAAATTCGTACCTCCAATGAATATAAATCAAGAACCAAATTCCTCAGAAGACATTTATGTGCACGTGATCCTAATTGAAATATAAATTTTCAAAGTTATTAAAGTTAATCGAAAAAGAGGGAACACTTGCGAGATACACCAGCACAACCGGCACGCTATCACCAAAACAAAAGTTATCAAGGTCACAAAGTTTATAAAACAAAAACAAGGTTATAAACGGTAGTTCAGATCAACAGGGGATGTTTGAGCATGCAAGTAAAGGCAATTGAGATTGCACAAGGGAAATTCTTCTAAACCGCCCACCAAATCGGCCACGATTTCAACTCCCTGTGGTCCAGTTCAATGTTCCCACTATCCCCGACTAGCTTCCTGGTTGTCATCGCCACACCCTGACCTACGGCTGTGCCTTGCACTGGCTCACACTGAAATAGTACAACTATAATGTCTTGCTATAATAGCGAGAGCCAGCCGCTTTCAGAGCCAACCGACGTGCTGCTCGCGCCCTTCTATTATATACCTCTTTGTTATTTAATCCCATTAACCCCCAAATGAAGATCAACAACATCAAACCTCGACGTTTGTTACTTGCCATAATACGGTGAGATATTTGGACGTGGCAATTCCTTGATCATTCCAACATGACGTGGGAGCGCCGACTAATTCATATCTGAACCTCAAACTTCGAACGCTCGATCAATGAAAGTGTCTGATAGCTGCGAATTTATTGAATATAATTCCAAGGTCATAGCCACAACTTTATGAGCAGAAAGTAAATCTGAGTCCAGAGCAGCACCAGAGCCACTTTCCGGAGAATACTGTTCCAAATTATCGAAATACAATCCCGCGAAACCGGTTACCCCAAACAATGAGAGTCGAACGGCTTGAAATATAGCCTAATCCCGCGTTAGAATCACAAGAAAAATGAGATTCTTTCTGCAACGAAACGTTGGCAATCACGAAAAGTTAATATCATCCTCAGGCATAGTATCCGCTTTGACAGAGAGAAAGGAAGGCAATTTAACCCTTGTGGTTTGCAAAACTGGCGGGAACGCAATGAAATCGAAAGATACGAACCCGCCATACTGGAACCGTGGAGCGACTAAATCTTCTGATAAGAGTGGCACATGAGACAAAACAGCATAGCAGCTTCAAGGGTCCACTCAAAATCAGTCTCCAGAGTTGCTTTAGCTGTAAACAGTCGTTCTTCTACTCCTGTTTGATAAGATCTCGTATCAAAAAGTCTTATCGAGTTTTCGCGATGCTAATCTCATCGTTCCAACATTTCCGATGGTTAAATAACTTCACCACAGACGCGCCGTCTAATCCAAGCTTGCTTGCTCACAAATATACGCAGGTCAATGAAGGTCACCTCGTCACCTTCGTCTATCTTGCCGTTGGCCATCCATGCCCAATTGCACCTGGCGTCATCGGGTATAGTACACACGATACGTTCCGAATTCGTCATCGTGTTCATTTCGGCCTCGCAACCCTTTTGCTGGAGAGCCAATTGGCATTTCCGCATAAACATTGCATTGCCAAGGAGTCTGCGTCTTCCTGAGTTTTCTTCAGCGCTCTGTAAAAATCCCGGATTATGGCCTTCGTCACTATATAATCCCTATCAAACCCATTCCTAAAGATCTCCTTCGCCGTGGCGTAATCACGTTCGGGATCATTCCTAAAGCATTCGGAGATAGCTTATCGCGTTAAACCTGTACACTGATTCGTCAAATACACCAGTTTTAGCCCGTTGTCCAATACTCTGTGTTCAAACAATTATTCGAACTGTTCAATAAGCTTACAATAATGAATGGGGTTCCCGTCGAACCGTGGAAAATATGCTTGAGGCAGGTGCGGTTTGAATTGGGTAGGACAATAATCATCTAAGAAGGGCAGAGGGAGTTGAACCCGTGACGTTTAAAATTGTTCAGACTCTCGTTATCTTGACTTCCTCCCGGCTTCAATTGGCTGAGCTTGGCTGTGAAACTTCAGAACACATCTCCACTCGTCTCATCAAATCGATCCGTTCGGCACACTCCAATCTGTATAAAATTCTACACTTTTCATCCCTTATTCTTCAAAATTCGTGTCCTAGTTTTCAAGCCTCAGGTCAGTGGGGTCCTCGTGACCATGACTAACTAGGTGAGATAGCAAAAGTATAATCCTCCATCCTCCACTTATCATAGCATACGCGGGTAACGAAATAATGGGGAATATGCAAGATTTTCCGGCGCGCTTGATCCTACGTTGTATGTCAGTCGTTTGAAATCTTACACGCAAACTCTCAAACCAGCATTCACACGCAAGGCGAATAAGCCGCTGCATGTACATCCGGATTTATCCACATGCCGATATGCCTTCCTCCGTGTTGATGCAGACCGACGACCTCTGCAGCCTCCATATGACGGTCCTTACTGTGTAATATCCCGCGAACCTAAATTCTTCGTCATCGAAAAGAATGGTACCCATGATACCGTCAGCATTGACAGACTGAAACCTGGTTTTACCGAAAAGCTTAAAGACGCTAAAGCTGAAACCCTTTCTCCTCAACGAACCATCACAACGCCCACACCTGCACAAACTGATCCCCCTCCCGCACCACCCTGAAAACAGACTCGGTCCGGTCGGACAGTTCATTTTCCCAAACTTTTAGCTGTTTACCTACCTGACCTGATATATCGGGCGTTCTCCCTTCTACGAACGCTCTAGGGGAGAGTGTTCTAGTGTTCTAATATTGTGCATAACTTGAGTTGATTTTTGCTCTCTTCACTTGTTTCTACTATTAGACTTTTCATGTACATTTCAATAATCACTCTTTCGGTTTCAAATAAACACCGTTTGCTACGCGTTGACTAACTTCTCAATTTGATTGCTGCTGGTGCTGAGTGTCGCAGTTTTCGGTTGGAAAGAGGCAGACTAACTCTGCATGGTGTATTTTCAGGATCCCACGCTAGCAACATCAGTGGTCGGTGATACATTGTAGCGGAACCAAAATTATCACAGACCATACAAGACGTCACGTAACCTTGTGTAACTTTAAACCCTGTACATCGTACTTTCGTGAGTGAGCATTTTGCTAATATTTCTGTGTTATTTGTTGTGATATATTCCACTACATATTGGTGAGCCCGTTCAAACTTTTAACTATCACATCCTGACCACTTATTTCAACTTATTGTGTCTTAGCCCATCTTGACTTTTATTTATCAATACATTTATACGCATTTATATGCATATATTTTGTTATCGCGGAAAATAATACATCTGAACGCGTGTTGCACATAACTCTCCCATCGTTTGATCCAACGTGCCCAAAGCTTTGGTTTGCGAAAGTCGAAAACACATTCGCCTGCAATCACATCAAGTCCAAGCTAGTAAAATATAATTATGTTGCGTTGCATCTTCCTTCAGACATTGCAAAAATCGTTTCAGATTTCATTTACGAATGTCCTGCTGAAGCGCCCTACGACACGATCAAGAAAGCATTAATCGAACGACTAAGCGCCTCTGATGAGCAAAACTTGTGGAAACTGCTGACAGGAATGTAAATAGAAGATCGACAGCCTTCCCAGTTGCTGCGAAATATGAAGGAATTAATTGGTCCCAAACTCCTAGGTGAACCAGCTGTCAAAGAGCTTTGGCTGTAGAATCTAGCTGCCTAAATACGTACCATTCTTGCTGTGCTCAACAAAGAAACCCCTTTAGATGAACCGGCCCTATTAGCGGACCAAGTCCATTCATCCTTCGGAGCTGGAGTAAAAACTTCAATCAGCCAAGTAAGCGCAGATGCTACGGTAATGAAAATGATATCTGCGAAACTTGAAGAGCTTCGGTTGCATGTGAATGCTACGGGCCGTGGAAACTGTTATGACCCGCGTGGTCAAAGTAATGGAACTTGAGAGGCGCTCTGAGCTGAAGCTAACGAATCGCGGAACTACGCGATGATATGATACTCGAAACCCAGCCAAGACAACAGTGAAGACTGCAACCCACCCAGGAATAGCAAGAAAGAAGACTGGACACTCAGGACGAATTTAATTCAATGGAAAATACAAAGAGTATTTATACCAGGTTGACTAAGCAATGTCGTACGCAAATATTGGCCAATGAGAAAGACCATTATGGAAACAAGATTGGCCAATGGGAGAAGGAGGTAATAATATGGTGACATGAACCAATGAGAGGAACTATTATCCAAACGACATTGACCAATGGGGAAGAGATGATGAAATGGTGGCATCATCACGTGGGAAAGAGAAGCGTGTAAAAGTGTTCAGATATTAATCACGTTATAGATTAATAATAATGTTACTTCTTACACAGTTTCCTGGGGATGTTGACATCCCCAACATCTCCCCCTTTTGAAAGAAGCGAAGTGCATGCGTCTCCGTCTTCTTTTTGTCCATCTGCGCGGAAGTGAATGCTCGTGTTCCGGAGGACATGGATGTGATCTTGTAATGGCCAGTGAGCGGTTTGCTCTGTGATTGATGAGCAAACATTGTGAAGTCTTGACGGGCGTCCCCTCCCCCAGCTGAGTTCGAGCGTCGACTTCTGACATGGAAGAGTACTGAAGCGGACGGAACACTGAGGTGGTACCCGGAGGCATGCTACGGCCTGGTGGATTCACTGCAGAAGTGCTTTGCTGGACACATCTTTTTAACTGCATGATTGCGGCAGACTGCTTTGGTGGCGGAGGTAGACGGTGTGTCTGTGCGCAAATAGAGGCGATTGACATCTTAGTCAACCCCAGTTGATCAACCCAATCGGCACCAAGTAGGTTGATATTCAATGGTGTGACGTAGCAGGTGGTATTCACTGTAACTTCACGGAACGAAACACAACATTGGAATTGTCCGGAAAGCTGAAGTTCACCACCGCAAGCACTGTAGGCAGCCTGGTTGGTTGACTGAACCGGAGGCTGTCCAAGCCGTCGCCAAAGTTTCTGCGATATCACGGTGATATCTGAAGCAGTGTCCAACTGCAAGCGAGCTTCTTGGCCGTTGATAGCGAGGGTGACATACATTTGTTTCTGAGGAGAGCTAAGCTGGAAAGTAGCATGTGATCTCCAGGAATTGCCAACTGTTTTGGAGTGTGGCTTTGCACGGAAGTTCGATCCCGGACTTTGGGCCGCAGTTCTAGGTGGGCGTGTCTGGCAGTGTCCATCTTTATGACCGATTGTGTTGCACCGCGAACAACGGTGCTGCCGGAAGGTGCAGAATCGATGGAAATGCCAAGCACCACAGTATCGGCAGGGAGATGGCGGCTTCTTTGCTAGGTGGGGACTGGATTGGATTTGTGCTACAGGAGCTTGAGGATGGGTCACTGCGAGTGTTTGGATCGGGCGGGGAACTTTATCGGATTGCTGGATCATTGCCGAATCGTGCTTCAAATTGATCAGTCGTTCGCAATCATCCACGATCTGTTCCAGTTTCAGATTGGGTTCCTGTTCGATCTTGTTCAGCAACCGGGTCCTGAGATCAGCGTAATGCGGCGACTGGAGGCCACATGTGAACACCAGGCATCTGAGTTGGTCTTCGGTGAGCGAGCCAAGCTTGAAACGACCACATTCAAGGTTCACCAGACCAGCATACGTGACAAAGTCGTCGGTATCACGTTTCACCAATTGCAGGCACTGGAAACGGGCATTGAAAAGTGACGTATTCTCACCAAAAATCTGCTTCAGTTTCTCAACAGTTTCTTCAAAACTCCGTGTTCGCGGTTCTGCGGGAAGGATATAATTGGTATATCGAACGTGCTCCTGCGGACCAAGTTTCCGCAAAAGCAACCGCACCTTCGTTTCGTCATCGCAGTTAGCCAGTTCCACCGTGAAAATGTCTTCGTAGCGTTTGTACCAGGACTCAAAGGATACACCAGCTTGGGGATCATACAGGAAATCGGAGATGTTCCTTGCGATGTGATCCACGGACAATGGATCAGCCGATTGTTTGGACTGACTAAGGTTGGGCGAATTGAGCGGCCAGCAGTTCCATCAAACGCGTTTGCGTCTGCATCATCTGTTTAAGCTCAGGATCAAGAAACATGATGCAGTTGAAATTGAAACAATAACCCCGTCGCCAGAAATGTTATGACCCGCGTGGTCAAAGTAATGGAACTTGAGAGGCGCTCTGAGCTGAAGCTAACGAATCGCGGAACTACGCGATGATATGATACTCGAAACCCAGCCAAGACAACAGTGAAGACTGCAACCCACCCAGGAATAGCAAGAAAGAAGACTGGACACTCAGGACGAATTTAATTCAATGGAAAATACAAAGAGTATTTATACCAGGTTGACTAAGCAATGTCGTACGCAAATATTGGCCAATGAGAAAGACCATTATGGAAACAAGATTGGCCAATGGGAGAAGGAGGTAATAATATGGTGACATGAACCAATGAGAGGAACTATTATCCAAACGACATTGACCAATGGGGAAGAGATGATGAAATGGTGGCATCATCACGTGGGAAAGAGAAGCGTGTAAAAGTGTTCAGATATTAATCACGTTATAGATTAATAATAATGTTACTTCTTACACAGTTTCCTGGGGATGTTGACATCCCCAACATCTCCCCCTTTTGAAAGAAGCGAAGTGCATGCGTCTCCGTCTTCTTTTTGTCCATCTGCGCGGAAGTGAATGCTCGTGTTCCGGAGGACATGGATGTGATCTTGTAATGGCCAGTGAGCGGTTTGCTCTGTGATTGATGAGCAAACATTGTGAAGTCTTGACGGGCGTCCCCTCCCCCAGCTGAGTTCGAGCGTCGACTTCTGACATGGAAGAGTACTGAAGCGGACGGAACACTGAGGTGGTACCCGGAGGCATGCTACGGCCTGGTGGATTCACTGCAGAAGTGCTTTGCTGGACACATCTTTTTAACTGCATGATTGCGGCAGACTGCTTTGGTGGCGGAGGTAGACGGTGTGTCTGTGCGCAAATAGAGGCGATTGACATCTTAGTCAACCCCAGTTGATCAACCCAATCGGCACCAAGTAGGTTGATATTCAATGGTGTGACGTAGCAGGTGGTATTCACTGTAACTTCACGGAACGAAACACAACATTGGAATTGTCCGGAAAGCTGAAGTTCACCACCGCAAGCACTGTAGGCAGCCTGGTTGGTTGACTGAACCGGAGGCTGTCCAAGCCGTCGCCAAAGTTTCTGCGATATCACGGTGATATCTGAAGCAGTGTCCAACTGCAAGCGAGCTTCTTGGCCGTTGATAGCGAGGGTGACATACATTTGTTTCTGAGGAGAGCTAAGCTGGAAAGTAGCATGTGATCTCCAGGAATTGCCAACTGTTTTGGAGTGTGGCTTTGCACGGAAGTTCGATCCCGGACTTTGGGCCGCAGTTCTAGGTGGGCGTGTCTGGCAGTGTCCATCTTTATGACCGATTGTGTTGCACCGCGAACAACGGTGCTGCCGGAAGGTGCAGAATCGATGGAAATGCCAAGCACCACAGTATCGGCAGGGAGATGGCGGCTTCTTTGCTAGGTGGGGACTGGATTGGATTTGTGCTACAGGAGCTTGAGGATGGGTCACTGCGAGAGTTTGGATCGGGCGGGGAACTTTATCGGATTGCTGGATCATTGCCGAATCGTGCTTCAAATTGATCAGTCGTTCGCAATCATCCACGATCTGTTCCAGTTTCAGATTGGGTTCCTGTTCGATCTTGTTCAGCAACCGGGTCCTGAGATCAGCGTAATGCGGCGACTGGAGGCCACATGTGAACACCAGGCATCTGAGTTGGTCTTCGGTGAGCGAGCCAAGCTTGAAACGACCACATTCAAGGTTCACCAGACCAGCATACGTGACAAAGTCGTCGGTATCACGTTTCACCAATTGCAGGCACTGGAAACGGGCATTGAAAAGTGACGTATTCTCACCAAAAATCTGCTTCAGTTTCTCAACAGTTTCTTCAAAACTCCGTGTTCGCGGTTCTGCGGGAAGGATATAATTGGTATATCGAACGTGCTCCTGCGGACCAAGTTTCCGCAAAAGCAACCGCACCTTCGTTTCGTCATCGCGGTTAGCCAGTTCCACCGTGAAAATGTCTTCGTAGCGTTTGTACCAGGACTCAAAGGATACACCAGCTTGGGGATCATACAGGAAATCGGAGATGTTCCTTGCGATGTGATCCACGGACAATGGATCAGCCGATTGTTTGGACTGACTAAGGTTGGCGAATTGAGCGGCCAGCAGTTCCATCAAACGCGTTTGCGTCTGCATCATCTGTTTAAGCTCAGGATCAAGAAACATGATGCAGTTGAAATTGAAACAATAACCCCGTCGCCAGAAATGTTATGACCCGCGTGGTCAAAGTAATGGAACTTGAGAGGCGCTCTGAGCTGAAGCTAACGAATCGCGGAACTACGCGATGATATGATACTCGAAACCCAGCCAAGACAACAGTGAAGACTGCAACCCACCCAGGAATAGCAAGAAAGAAGACTGGACACTCAGGACGAATTTAATTCAATGGAAAATACAAAGAGTATTTATACCAGGTTGACTAAGCAATGTCGTACGCAAATATTGGCCAATGAGAAAGACCATTATGGAAACAAGATTGGCCAATGGGAGAAGGAGGTAATAATATGGTGACATGAACCAATGAGAGGAACTATTATCCAAACGACATTGACCAATGGGGAAGAGATGATGAAATGGTGGCATCATCACGTGGGAAAGAGAAGCGTGTAAAAGTGTTCAGATATTAATCACGTTATAGATTAATAATAATGTTACTTCTTACACAGTTTCCTGGGGATGTTGACATCCCCAACAGAAACCGTCCCCGTAAGTCTCCTAAACCATCAAGAAATCGAGATAAGTCTACCCATCAGCGACGTTCAATTTCGTGTTTGCATCTATCACAAACGGTTTGGTCCAGATGCCAGAAATTGCAAACCGTTTTGTGTGTGATATGCGAAATTCCGACAGGAAAACTCCGCCTCCGAGCAGTAACGACGGCTGTTTCGGGGAGTCGTTCAAGTTGCCTGTTTTATATTGCTGATCACAGTTTCCATCTGCATTTCCTGGTGGATACTGGCGCCGAAGTCAGCGTAGTTCCTCCGTCAAACCAGGAGCGACAACATCCGCCATCAGCAACACTTCAGGCCCCGAACAATACCCCCATTAAAACTCTCGGCACGAGCTCGATACCCCTCGACCTCGGTCTTCGCCGCACGTTTCGATCGATATTCATCGTTGGAGATGTCAAAGTGCCAATATTGGGAGCAGATTTCCTGTCCCATTACCACTTGATGTTTGATATGTCTCAAAGAAGATTGGTCCATCGTATCACAAATCTGTTTACTATAGGCCGACCTCCACAGTCATTGTCCTCCACGATTCGGTTTATTATCCCACCAGTCGACTCACATTACGGAGACATCTTACGTCATTTCCCTGCAATTTTTATCCCATTTCCTCAACTCTGACAGTTAAGCACTCCATCCAGCACCACGTTCCTACTCGTGGTCCACCAGTCTTCTCACGACCACGTAGACTCGCTCCGGAGAAATCAGCTGCTGCCAAAAAGGAGTTCGAACACATGATGGAAATAGGTATCATCTATCCATCTAATTCGCTGTGTGCAGCACCTCTTCATATGGTGGAGAAAAAAAAAGTGTTGGTGACTGGTGTCCATACGGTGATTACCGAGCACTGAATCGTTCAACCATCACGGACAGGTGTCCCATCTCACATATTTACGACTTTTCTCTGACACTGCGTGGCAAGAAGGTGTTTTCAAAGTTAGACCTGGTCCGAACATATCACCAAATACCTGTTGCTGCCGAAGACATCGCGAAGACTGCCATTACGACACCTTTCGGATTGTTCGAGTTTGTTCGTATGCCTTTCGGTCTACGTAATGCAGGTCAAAAATGTCAAAGGTTTATGGATGAAGTCCGCGGATTGAGTTTTGTCCATGTATCGATGACGTCCTGATAGCAAGCACAAGCCACGAGGAACACTGAGTCCACCTGCGGCAAGTGCTACAACAGTTACTCGACTACGACATAGTGATTAACCTGGATAAATGTCAGTTGGAAGCGTCCTCCATCGATCTTCTCGGACACCACATATCTCCTGGTGGAATTTATGCACTTTGTGTTAAACTCTCTTCCATCCAGGATTATCCAGTTCCCACATCACTTCGCCAACTCAGACGATTTCTAGGCTTAATTAACTTTTACCACCGCTTCATTCCATATTGCGCCTCAATTCTCCAACCCTTAACCGACTTACTTCGAAAAGAAAAAGGTAAATTTGAATTGAACGCCGAAGCTATGGAAGCCATCAACGCGGCTAAGCAAGCCCTAGATAGTATCACACCGTTAACGCACCTCTCAGCTGATCCAAGGGCTACGGTTGTTCTCTCAACTGACGCTTCTAGTGATGCCGTTGGAGCGGCTCTTCAGCAGGCAGTTAAAGCCTTTGACCTTCTCCCGGCGTTAGACTCCGGCTCAAACAAGTTATAGCACGTCTGGCCGCGAACGACTAGCTGCATACTACGCCGTCCGTCACTTTCGACATCTCTTAGGAGGACAAGAATTCATCATTATTACTGATCACAAGCCTCTAACATACGCCCTCCAGCAATCTCTCGACAGGCATTCACCCCGTGATGTACGCCAAGTCGACTACATCGCTCAGTTCACGTCTGACATCCGTTATCTCTCCGGAACAGACAACACTTTAGCTGATGCACTTACACGGATGCACATCACTGCTGTGTCTGCTTTCAACCTGGATGAAATTGCCGCAGAACGGCTCAATGATGACGAATTGTCTTCGCTGTCAAATTCACAACTACCCTTGCTGACTAATGCTGGAAAAATCTGGTAGGACGTTTCGACAGGCGGGCCCCGATCATGGGTGCCC
Source organism: Sinotaia quadrata (assembly GCA_028829895.1). Classification (NCBI taxonomy): domain Eukaryota; kingdom Metazoa; phylum Mollusca; class Gastropoda; order Architaenioglossa; family Viviparidae; genus Sinotaia; species Sinotaia quadrata. Next base: position 2,809,277 of record JALGAQ010000009.1, on the reverse strand, counting down.
ACATCTTTGCGACGGAAAGTTTACGATCGTTTCTATTCGTTATCGCACCCAAGTATCCGGTCAACATGCAAGCTGATTGTGGACCGTTTCGTGTGGCCGAAGTTGCACATCGACATTCGCCATTGGGCTAAAGTCTGTGTTCCCTGTCATCGGAGTAAAATTCACCGTAATACCACTAATCCTCCAACGACTTTTCCATAACCAGACGCTCGGTTCCGTCAAGTGCATAATAACCTCGTCAGACCACTCTCGCCATCCAGAGGATATTCACATATCCTGACTTGTGTCGACAGATACTACAGATGGCCACAGGCCTGCCCCCTACCTGATACCTCTGCAGACCCCGTCGCCCGTGCTTTTATGGAATCATGGGTATCACTGTACGGTATTCCAGTCAAACATAGCGGTAGAAAAGTAAATAAAACAAAGGTCAGGTCAATATGGGGGATAGTGGGTAGCAGGATCGGGAGTCGAGGCATGCACAAGGAAATTTCTTTACACCGCTTACCAAATCGTCCACATTTCAACTCTCTGTGGACCTGGTTCAACGTCCCCTAAACATCATCCCCCAGCTAGACTTAAGGTTGATGCCACCGCCCACCGAACCTACGGCTTTTCCTTACATTGGCTGAGCTGAAATAGTACGATTATAACTCTTGCTACAACAGCATAGGCCAATCCCCCAAGGACTCGGGCGGCGACAACCGACTCCCGGCTGTGAACTGCGTTGGTACAAGCTGAAATAGTATAATCATAACTTTTGCTACAAGAGCGGGAGCCAGCCCCTTAGAGACGTGAGCGACTACAACCGATTTCCTACTCGCAGCCTTCTGTTAAAGACGTACTTCTTATTATATCCCGTTAACCACAAATGAAGTTCACCAACGATTGTTCCTTTCCATAATGCGATGAATTATTTGGGCGCGGCCATTCCTCGTTCGTTGCACCCTGGAGAGATAGCACAGCGTGATTCACTTCGGGACATGAGGCGTCGACTGCGCGACCAATAAGAGCGTCTGATCGCCAAGAATTTCTTAAAGATTCTTCAAAGGCCACCTTATGTGTATGAATTAAATCTGAGTCATGAACAGCACCAGAGATATATTCCGCAGAAAACCGTTCAAAATAATCGAAATGAGGTCTCGAGAAAACGGTTGCCCCAGCGTGATGAGAGTCGAACGGTTTAGGGATGTCGCCTAATCCCGCAGCAGAATAACAATGAAAATGAGATTCGTCATGCAACAAAATATTATAAACTACGTCGTTCGAAGAGCTAACATCATTCTCAGTTACCATATCTGCTTTTACGGGCAGAAAAGAAGGCAATATAACCTCCGTAGGTTGCACAATTGGAGGGGAAACAATGAAATCAGAATACCCGAAACCCTCATACTGGGACTCTGGAACTACCGAATCCACCGATAAGAGTGGTATATGAGCCAAAACAGCATTGTCACCTGCTTCACGCATCAACTCCAATTCGGTCTCAGGGTCCAACTCAGCCTCGACTGCAGCGTCGTCAAGCGTCGCTTTTGCTATGAATGGCTGTTCTTCTACTCCTGTCTAATAAGGTCTCGTATCAAAATGTCTTATCGCATTCTCGCGAGGCTGGCCTCGTTGCACCTGTATCTCCTATCCGTTGATAGGAGCCTCAGAGTTGCAGAGAACCTGGAGAGATGCGCTAGTCCCGTCCAACAAGAATACAAATATTCTATCGGCACTATTCATGCGATTCTAAATAATAAACAATAATACAAGGTATGTACATTACCTCAAAGGTTCACGTTAGTAGGTAACACCAACGCAAAGAAGTAAATGTCAACACTTAAACCGTTATTGTCTATAAGCAATTTGTCCACAAAATAAGTAAAATAGAAACAGGTTACCTCGGAGAGAACGCTCTTGATGTAACTTTTCCGCAATAAAAGTCAAAGTGAACAAAGATGGTGGTGTAGCCCACCATAAAAACAAAGGTGGGGATAGCAACAATCAGGGCGGGGGTATCACAGGGTTGGGGCTTGTCGTGGCACGGACGGGAATGAATCTTGGATTCTTCTACAGCACCAACATCCTTGGTTCAGTAACATTACCACATACGCACTGTCTAATCTGAGCTTCCCTATCAACAAATATACATTGGTCTAAGAAAGTCACATTCTCCCAATTGTCCATCTTGCTGTTGGCCATCCATGCCCAACTGCGGCTAGCATCGTCGTGTAGAGTACACACGATACGTTCCAAATGCGTCATTCTGTCCATTTCGGCCTCGTCTCCCTTTTGCTGTAGAGATAATTGGCATTTCCTCATACACATTGCTAGCAATGCCAATGAGTCTGCATCGTCGTGAGTTTTATGCAGCCCTCTGTATAAATCCTGGATTATGGTCTTCCTCACCATATGATCCCTATCAAAGAGGTTGCTAAGAATCTCTTTCGTAGTGACCTAGCCACGTCCGGGATCATTCCCAAAGCATGTAGATATAGCTTCTCGCGCTAAACCTGTGCATTGATTCATCAAATACACCTGTCTAATCCCGTTGTCTAATACTCTCTGCTCAACCAACTGTTCCATAAACTTCGAATAATGCTTGGGGTTCCCGTCGAACTGTGGAAGAACTACTTGGGGCACGTGCGGTTTGAATAGGTTAGGAGCGCGATCATTTAAGGGCGGAGAAGAGCAGGACTCCACCGTTTCTAATCTAGGCAAACTTGCCCTAAGCGCGTTCAGGCCGATCGAGGAGAGAGAGTTGCCGCGATTCTATGGTGTACCTCTTCACATAGGTCAACTGCTCATTCACCATTGGCTCCATGCGGCTTTCACAGCTCAGTCCGAAGGTCTCGGAACGGGAATTTGCTCGAAATATGGCGTCATCCCGATCCATAATCTCCAGTTCCTCTAGAAGGCGACGTTTTCCTTATCGTTTTTCGGCCCTTTCTGCATCAAAATTTGCTTGGCCCGAGTACCCAGCTTCGTCGTATCCCTCGCCTCATACCCACTACTAAGATTATTACCAACTAAGTGAGGTTGTCTTATAGTGGGACATGAACCAGGTTTGTCAACAGAAAAAGTTAAAATGGGGAATTGCCGAGTCTTCTGTATGAACGTTGGTACTCCATCAGGGAAATCCAGGCGATCAAGTGACGCCGTTACGTCATACGAGTGTTCGGTTCCCATGTTCTTTCACAAACCAAGTTTTGGGGAGGTCAACACTTTGAGAATTGTAGAAAAAGTTTAATCACATAAACGTTTCCTCTGCCAAGCAGGTATTGCAAGCCGGGAGATATGCGCCAAATGGATAACAATCAAGAACCAAGTTTCTCGACTGAAAGGTTCATGCGATTCTAAGATAAAAAAATAATAATTACACAAGGATATAAACCTCAAAGGTTTGATTACACCTCCGAGACCTCTAATAAGTTGAATAGTTTCTGATGACAGACACAACTATAAAGAGTTATTAGAATACAAAATAGAACAGGACACTTGCTCAAGACAACATGCCCACTCACGCCGGTAAACGACCAATACGAAAGTGTAGTCAAACATAGCGGTAGAAAATTAAATAAAAGGTCAGGTCAACATGGGGGATAGTGGGTAGCAGGATCAGGAGTTCAGGCATGCACAGGGAAATTTCTTTACACCAAACCTAATGTAATCTGAACGTAAACTGAGTTTGGTTACCAAAAATAAATTACTGATGGAAGTGATTAGCCGAAATCCTCTCCGTTGATAGGAGCCTCAGAGTTGCAGAGAACCTGGAGAGATGCGCTAGTCCCGTCCAACAAGAATACAAATATTCTATCGGCACTATTTATGCGATTCTAAATAATAAACAATAATACAAGGTATGTACATTACCTCAAAGGTTCACGTTAGTAGGTAACACCAACGCAAAGAAGTAAATGTCAACGCTTAAACCGTTATTGTCTATAAGCAATTTGTCCACAAAATAAGTAAAATAGAAACAGGTTACCTCGGAGCGAACGCTCTTGATGTAACTGTCCCGCGATAAAAGTCAAAGTGAATAAAGATGGTGGTGTAACCCACCATTAAAACAAAAGTGGGGATAGCAACAATCGGGGCGGGGGGTATCACAGGGTTGGGGCTTGTCGTGGCACGGACGGGAATGAATCTTGGATTCTTCTACACCGCCCCCCAAATCGGTCACGATTTAAAGTCCCCCCTGGCAGGCTAGCTCATGCTAGACTACTCGCGCCCCTTATCAGCCCCCCTAACATCTGGGTTGTCGCCGCCGCCCACCGCCTACGGCTGTGCTCTGCGCTGGCTCACACTGAAATAGTACAATTATAACTCTCGCTACAACAGCGGGAGCCAGCCCCTTAGAGACTCGAGCGACAACAACCTACCTACTCGCAGCCTTCTATCAGACATATCTTCCTTATGTCCCGCCGCAGACAGCCATCCTTGGTTCTGACTACCACCCCCCTAACCGCCCCGTCGTTCGATATCTCGCAGGTATCCACTACACCCAGCGGTCATTTGTCACGCGGCATTTGTTCGTTGATCAGCAGTACCACGTCGCCCGGTCGGAGGTTCCTTTTCTGCATCACCCACTTCTGTCTCGCTATCAGCGTGGGCAGGTACTCATCTAACTACCTGCGCCAGAAGAGCTCCGTCAGATAGTTTGCTTGGTGCCACCGCTTCGCGTAACGTGCGGTCATGGTCGGCGGTTCAATGGACGTCGCGTTCACGCGAAGTAACAACAGATCATTAGGTGATAGCGCCATCAGATTCTTAACGTCGGACTTCACTGGAACCAACGGCCTGTTGTTCAGGATTCGTTCTGCTTCTGCAATCACCGTCATTAGTACTTCGTCGCTCATCGTTTGCTCTCGTGACAGCGAGTTAATGACTAACTTAACTGATCGGATCACTCGTTCCCATATCCCACCTCGATGACCGGCAAGCGGAGGATTAAAGTGCCACTGCACTGGGTAGGTCAGTAGGTGGTCATTGATCCCTTTCTGGGAGAACTCCCCTAGGGCTAACTTTAGCTCGGCTTCTGCATTTATGAAGTTGCTTCGGTTGTCGCTGAATATCTCGTCTGGGGTGCCCCGTCGCGCAATGAATCGGGTTAACGCCATGATGAACGAGTCCGTGGTCAGGGATTGGACCACTTCCAGGTGAAGCGCGAGGGTTTGAAGACAAGTGAATAGACAACCATATCTCTTCTCAAGACACCTACCGCGTTTCACTAACATCGGTCCGAAGTAGTCTACGCCTACCAGTTTGAAAGGGTGCCAACCCTTCTGAGCCCTAACTGCCGGTATCGGTGCCATGACTTGCTCGGACGGCGACGCCTGTAGCCTACGGCATACGAAGCAAGATCCGGTGATTCGTTTGACGGCGGCATAGTCTTGGAAGATCCAGTAGCGTTTGCGTATAGCTGCCAACACTTTCGACATCCGGAGTGCCCTTCCATAAGGTGATAATGCCGGATAATCAGTTCGGTCACGTGGTGTGCCTTCGGCAGGATTATCGGATGGATCCGAGATAGTGGGTAGTCGGCGTACTGCAACCTACCGCCGACGCGCAGAACGCCATACATCAGTACTGGGCTCAGACCCTTGAGCTTCTTAAGTGCCCGTTTGTTTTCGATGCTTGCCCCTGAGGCGAGAACGGATATTTCTTCCGCGTACTCCCGCGCTTGTACCTCCCGTATGAGGTCTATCTCGGCGCTTCTCAGTTCGCTTAGCTCGGGTAGACCTAACTTTAGGCGCATGTCTGGGTCCTTGGATATGGACATTCGGAGGAAGGTTTTGAATCGCGCAAACCAAGCCAGCGCCTTTAGTGCCCTTGTCCATTCGGAGTAATGCTGAGAAATACGTGTGACACTCTGCTGCTCACTATGGCGTTGACCGCTGCGGTCCTCGTCTTCCACTCTAGCTCCACTACCGGCGTCTTGCTGCGTTCTAGTGCGGGCCAGTCACTAACGTCTTGCCACAGAAACTCGGGACCTATAAATCATTCTGAGATAGCTTCATGCGAAGTCGTCCCTATAGAGGCTAAGTCGGCTGGGTTCTGTTCCGATCTTACGTGTCGCAACTGGCCTGGACAGCTCGTGAATGGAGGCTAGGCGATTTGCCACAAAGGTGCTATAGCGCGCATCGGTGTTCTCGATGTACTACAATATTATCGTTGAACCGGTCCAGTAGAACATTTCGTCGATCGTGGTGTCCATCTCCTCACGTACGAACTTGGCTACCTGAACGGCTAACCTGGCCGCGTTGAGCTCCAATCTAGGGATTGTCACGATCTTCAAGCGACCTACTCTCGATTTCGCTATTAACAGGGAGCAATGAATTCGATCCATCGTTTCGTATCTGACATATAGCGCCGTCCCGTAACCGATCTCGGACGCGTCGCAGAACACGTGCAACTGTGTGTTCTCAGCTTCTCCGGTTTCCCGTCCTAAACACCTAGGTATCCGAAGGGTGCCTAACTCTTGCATAGTGGATAACCATAGTCTCCACTCCTTAAGTTCTTCTTGACTAATCGCTGCGTCCCATTCTAAACGTTGCTTGCATAGTTTTTGTAGGAATGCCTTGGCTGGTAGCAGTAAGGGCGCAACTAGTCCTAGTGGGTCAAAGAGGGTAGACACGGTCGACAGTATGCCTCTTCTGGTGTTGGCAGATTCCGGAAACAGGAGCTTGAACTGGAAACAGTCACACTTAGAATCCCATTCTAATCCCAGCGTGCGTTCTAGCCCGCACACATCCGAGTCTATGGGTCTCACCGGTGAAGGTACTCTGTCCTCGATCGCGATTCCCGTGAGAGCCTCGGGGTGACTAGCTATCCATTTTCGAAGTTTGAACCCTCCCTTTTCCAATGTGGCGGTTAACTGTGTTGCGAACTGGGAGGCTAAACGCACATCTTTGAAGGATGCCAGGCAATCGTCTACGTAGAAGTTCTGCGTCACTGCGTTCCTCACTTCAGGTATGGAGTCGCCCCCCAGTCTTGCAGGGTCTGCCTAAGTGCGTAGTTCGCGCAGAAGGGAGATGATGTCGCGCCGAAAGAATGCGCCAGCATTTGGTATTCTTTCGGTTCGGTTTGCAGGTCGTCCCCTTCCCACCACAGGAACCTCAATGCACCGCGGTCGTCGATAGGTACCCGTACTTGCATGAACATCTCTTCGATATCCGCGGCGACAGCTATGGTACCTATTCGGAAGCGTAGAAGCACACCCACCAGGCTGGCGGTCGTATCGCGTCCTTGGTACAGGCAGTCATTCAGAGAAACACCATTATATTTAGCTGCACAGTCCAGCACCACCCTGACTTTATTGGGTTTCTTGGGGTTCGTCACTCCATGATGGGGCAGATACCATCGTGGTGAGTATTCGATTTGCAGTTGCTCTCCGGGCACCGGCACGGCATATCCCTTTTCAATGTTATTCCGCATGCTTTCGCAGTACATCCGGAAATATTCTTCTTCTCTCAGGAAACGGCGTCGTAGGGTCCTGAGCCTACTATATGCGGCTGGACGGTTGTCAGGTAGTCCTGCCGGTTTCGTCCGCCACGGCAGCGCTAGTTCGTAGTGTCCCTCTTTCATCGTGATCGACTCTGAGACTAATTCTACGGCTAACTTGTCTTCTACAGAGCACTCTCGCTCCTTGCCCTCAGTGTCTTGGAATTCGGCGTCGTACAGGGTCTTGAGTTGATCGCAAACACAAGCTTTACCTTGAATGACGTTTACTCTCCCATGACTATCCCCGGCTCGACGCGCTGGGCCCAGCATGATCCAACCTAGTCGGGTACGGATGGCGAACGTTTCCTTCGATTTGCCGGTCTTGCATTCCAGGGGAATGTGGACGTCGGGCACATCTGTCCCGATTAACATTCGTATTTTGTGGTCCGAAGCTTGATCGAAGGCAATCCCCGCTATGTGTTTCCAGTTGCTGGCGTGCTCCCTAACTGGCGTGGTTACGGAACCTATCGGTAGCATAGGTACGCTGAACGCATTATCGATCTCGAGATGATCGGAACCATCCATAGCAGCGACCTTCATCGCGAACTTCTTCGACCGTATGCCAGAAGAACCGTGAACGGAGGTGATGCTAAGCGTAGTGGTGGACCCTACTAGGCCTAGTTGTATGGCAAAGTCTTCCTCTATAAGAGTGATGTCTGACCCGTTGTCTTGGAGGGCATACGCTACTTGTGACTTCTTGGGCCCGTGTATCCGCAAAGGTATGACTCCTAAGCAACCACCTGCTGGGCTGTTCGTCGCTCCACATATGTTTGTCTTCGCATCGGTGGGGTTCGGTGTCGTCTCGCAATGCAGAATGTGATGGTGTGGCTTATCGCATCCTTTATTGCCGCATGTGTTACCGCTCGAACAGATTTCGCTTCGGTGACCTTTTCCGAAAACATAGACGGTTGCGCCGAACGACCCTCCAACGTTGATGTAGAGACAGAAGCAATTACGCGTCGCAGTGTTTCAACCCATGTTTTAGGCTGCACAACGGGCATTCGATGTTTTCCGTGTCACCTCGCGTGGCGAAATGTCTTCCTTCTGGTCCTGCCCTAAGGGGTCTAGTGTCAGACCGTCTAGCACTCCCTGGCGCGGTGTCTCTTCTTTCCGTGACTCTCGGGGCTTCCACGAATTTCCCGAAGGCCCCGCGCCGCACACGTGCTTCTTTTTTGACGAATGCGCACAGGTCGGTGAATGTCACATCTTCGTTCGCTTCCGCCTTCTTGGCGGCTAGTTTCGCCCAACTACGCCTACAGTCGTCGGGCAGGGTGCGAACAATGCGTTCTAGGTTAGCGACTGTGTCCAGTTCCACCTCCCGTCTACTATGTCGTAGAGCCAGCTGGCAGTTACGCATCCTGATGGCCAACCCGCTGAGCGACTCAGCATCGTTGTGCACCCTTTTCAGACCACTAAATAGATCATCTATAATGGCGGTGGTAACCATATGGTCCCTGCCATAGGTGTCCCACAGAATGTCCTTGGCCATCGCGTAATCACTGTCCGGATCCCCACCGAAGCATTCGGATATGGCTTCACGCGCCTGTCCTGTGCACTGGTTAATTAGGTGCATCAACCTCTGTGAACTATCGGGCACTCTCTGTTCGATCAAGCATTGAAACTGCTGCATAAACTTCCAGTAATGCCGCGGGTTTCCATCGAATCTGTTCGGGATGGAGGCATAGTCGTTTTGGGGAGGTGTAGGCGAGTGGATCACGTACCGTTGTACGTGTTGCAACTTGTCGTTCACCTTAACTTCGGGCGAGGCGGTCTCTCTATAGAGCTTGCGTGCATGGGACTCAGTTTTTCTTCTCTCTTGATGCCTTTTCTTCTTTAGACGCAGCTGCTGCAATCGGGCTAAGAGTTTGTCTTCCTCGTCGCTCGGCTCATCATCGGACGACTCTGCAGCAGGCTGTCTTCTATTTTGCTTGGGGGCTTTTGCTCGGTCCTTTCGATTGCGTTCACTAACATAGCTATCACTTGAGGCACCGTCGTTACTTGAAACGTCGAGACTACCTGGGGTCATAACGTTACTATCTTCACCTAACTTATGACATGAACTAGCCATAAAACCAGAGGGGATAGAAACGAGGACTTGCCGGGTCTTCTCGGACGTCTCGCGTTCCTCGGATCCAGATTTGTTGGGCGTTGACATCGTCTTCGAGGGTTGTTCGGAAGCCAAATTTTCTTATCCAAACCAAGTTTTGGATGTCGACCAAGTTTCTGAGCAGCTCAGAATTCGTCAATCCAAGTATTGACGTCGGTAGTGGCTTGTGGATTCTAACTCCTTTGAGAATTGTATCTCCTATCCGTTGGAGGAGCCTCAGAGTTGCAGAGAACCTGGAGAGATGCGCTAGTCCCGTCCAACAAGAATACAAATATTCTATCGGCACTATTTATGCGATTCTAAATAATAAACAATAATACAAGGTATGTACATTACCTCAAAGGTGCACGTTAGTAGGTAACACCAACGCAAAGAAGTAAATGTCAACACTTAAACCGTTATTGTCTATAAGCAATTTGTCCACAAAATAAGTAAAATAGAAACAGGTTACCTCGGAGAGAACGCTCTTGATGTAACTTTCCCGCGATAAAAGTCAAAGTGAATAAAGATGGTAGCCCACCATAAAAACAAAGGTGGGGATAGCAACAATCAGGGCGGGGGTATCACAGGGTTGGGGCTTGTCATGGTACGGACGGGAATGAATCTTGGATTCTTCTTCACTTGCTCAGCTAAACGACCAATACGAAAGTGCAGTCAAACATAGCGGTAGAAAAGTAAATAAAAAAGGTCAGGTCAACATGGGGGATAGTGGGTAGCAGGATCGGGAGTTGAGGCATGCACAGGGAAATTTCTTTACACCAAACCTAATGTAATCTGAACGTAAACTGCGTTTGGTTACCAAAAATAAATTACTGATGGAATTGATTAGCCGAATTCGAGATTAGTCACTGATCAAAGGTTCAGTTTTATATGAGTGTATAATGTTCTCAAAAATACCGATAATCATTCGTTGAAGGATGAGCACTGTTCTGAACAGATTTCACCACATTGATCTAATGAATGTTCAAAACAAGCGCGCGTTTTAACTAGTTTTCCATATTACGGCAAACTATTAATACCCTCCAACTCTGTGTTATTCACTCTTTCCTTTTTCTCCCCTTTCAGATGGTAGCTAGTCAGCAGGACATTATGTCCAGAGAGGAAGTCGACATACACAAGGACGTGACAGCACCCGTATTATTACCGTTTGTTAACTGTTGTAACTCTTCCCCTTCCTATATTGTACCATGTACATGTACCTATATGTACCATGTCAGTTCACTTCGTTCGGACGCCACCTTGTTCTCTCTGTTGCGTGGTGCTCTGTGCTCAGTGTTAAGGTGCTATATCCACCACAAACTCATCGGCGATAACTCGGCCACGACTTCAGAAACCCCTAAAGATCTGGAGCCGGAGGCCGGGAAATGGATACCCGTCGATACTAAATCCGGGAAACCCACCGTCATCTCTTCTCCCAAAACCGATTCGAAGGACTCACTGACTAGGGACCAAAGCATCATCTTGCATGGTATTCCCGAGAAGGCCGACGGCACTCTTCTAAGTCGACTGGAACATGACCATTGTGATGTCACTTCAATTGTACGTACTCTAAGCGACGAAACTAGGTCCATCACGGTTGAACAAATTTTCCGCGTGGGTCAAGTGGATCCTGTGAAGCCCCCCCATTAAGGTTGTTCTTGACTCAGCCAATACTGCCAAGTACTTACTGGGGAAAGGTTTCAGGGTAAAGGGGCAAGTAGTCTCTATGAAACCCGACTTGACTTTTGAGGATCGTTTAAGGCAGCGAAATGCGGTGAACGAAATGAAACGGAGAACTACGAACGGCGAAGTCGACCTGCTCGTGATAAATTTTCGGGTAGTGAAGCGCGATATCCGAAAGCAGCGTCCCTTTGTGATATCCTCATCAGCCACGGACTCCACCCCTCAGTGATAGGGATGACCAACGCCAGGAGCATCCTGCCGAAGATGGATGAACTAGAGGAGTGGTTTAATCAGCAAAAGCCTAATTTCTTCGGAGTTACTGAGACATGGCTTCATGAAGGAGTTTCCGAAGCC
>JALGAQ010000009.1:2766475-2797566 GCA_028829895.1 Sinotaia quadrata | reverse complement strand
CTTAGATTCGAGCGACTACAACCCACCTACTCGCAACCTTCTATCAGACATATCTTCCTTATGTCCCGCCGCAGACAGCCATCCCTGGTTCTGACTACCACCCTCCTAACCGCCCCGTCGTTCGATACCTCGCAGGTATCCACTACACCCAGCGGCCATTTGTCGCGCGGCATTTGTTCGTTGATCAGCAGTACCACGTCGCCCGGTCGGAGGTTCCTTTTCTGCATCACCCACTTCTGTCTCGCTATCAGCGTGGGCAGGTACTCATCTATCCACCTGCGTCAGAATAGCTCCGTCAGATAGTTTGCTTGGTGCCACCGCTTCGCGTAACGTGCGGTCATGGTAGGCGGTTACAATGGACGTCGCGTTCACGCGAAGTAATAACAGATCATTGGGTGATAGCGCCATCAGATCCTTAACGTCCGACTTCACTGGAACCAACGGTCTGTTGTTCAGGATACGTTCTGCTTCTGCAATCACCGTCATTAGTAATTCGTCGCTCATCGTTTGCTCTCGTGATAGCGAGTTAATGACTAACTTAACTGATCGGATCACTCGTTCCCATATCCCACCTCGATGGCTCGCAAGCGGGTGATTAAAGTGCCACTGCACTGGGTAGGTCAGTAGGTGGTCATTGATCCTTTTCTGCGAGAACTCCCCTAGGGCTGACTTTAGCTCGGCTTCTGCACCAATGAAGTTGCTCCCGTTGTCGCTGAATATCTCGTCGGGGGTGCCCCGTCGCGCGATGAATCGGGTTAACGCCATGATGAACGAGTCCGTGGTCAGGGATTGGACCACTTCCAGATGAAGCGCGCGGGTTTGAAGACAAGTGAATTGACAACCATATCTCTTCTCAAGACACCTACCGAGTTTCACTAACATCGGTCCGAAATAGTCCACGCCTACCAGTTTGAAAGGATGCCAGCCCTTCTGAGCCCTAACTGCCGGTATCGGTGCCATGACTTCCTCGGACGGCGACGCCTGTAGCCTACGGCATACGAAGCAGGATCCGATGACCCGTTTGACGGCTGCATAGCCTTGGACGATCCAGTAGCGTTTGCGTATAGCTGCCAACACTTGCGCACATCCGGAGTGCCCTTCCATGAGGTGATAGTGCTGAATAATCAGTTCGGTCACGTGGTGTGCCTTCGGCAGGATTATCGGATGGATCCGAGATAGTGGGTAGTCGGCGTACTGCAACCTACCGCCGACGCGCAGAACGCCATCCATCAGTACTGGGCTCAGACCCTTGAGCTTCTTAAGTGCTCGTTTGTTTTCGATGCTTGCCCCTGAGGCGAGAACGGATGTTTCTTCCGCGTACTCCTGCGACTGTACCTCCCATATGAGGTCTATCTCGGCGCTTCTCAGTTCGCTCAGCTCGGGTAGACCTAACTTTATGCGCATGTCTGGGTCCTTGGATACAGACATTCTGAGAAAGGTTTTGAATTGCGCGTACCATACCAGTGCCTTCAACGCTTTTGTCCATTCGGAGTAATGCTCGGCGATACGTGCGACACCCGTTCTGCTCCTTATAGCGTTGACCGCTGCGGTCCTCGTCTTCCATTCTGGCTCTCCTACCAGCATTTTGCTGCGTTCTAGTGCGGGCCAGTCCCCAACGTCTTGCAACAGAAACTCAGGACCTCATAACCATTCTGACATAGCTTCAAGCGAGGTCGTCCCACTAGAGGCTAAGTCGGCAGGGTTCTGTTCCGATCTTACGTGTAGCCACTGATCAGGTCTGGACAGCTCGTGAATGGTGGCCAGGCGATTGGCCACGAAGGTGCTATAGCGCGCGTTGGTGTTCTCGATGTAATACAACACTATCGTTTAATCGGTCCAGTAGAACGTTTCGTGGATCGTGGTTTCCATCTCCTCACGTACGAAATTGGCCACCTGAACGGCTAACCTGGCCGCGTTGAGCTCCAGTCTAGGGATTGTCACGATCTTCAAGGGAGCTACTCTCGATTTCGCTATTACCAGGGAACAGTGAATTCGATCCATCTTTTCGTATCTGACGTATAGCGCCGTCCCGTAACCAATCTCGGACGCGTCGCAGAACACGTGCAGCTGTGTCTTCTCAGCTTCTCCGGTTTCCCGTCCTAGACACCTAGGTATCCGAAGGGTGCCTAAGTCTTTCATAGTGGATAACCATAGCCTCCACTCCTTAAGTTCGTCTTGACTAATCGCTACGTCCCATTCTAAACGTTGCTTGCATAGTTTTTGTAGGAATGCCTTGGCTGGTAACAGTAAGGGCGCAACTAGTCCTAGCGGGTCAAAGAGGGTAGACACGGTCGACAGTATGCCTCTGTTGGTGTTGGCAGATTCCGGAAACAGGAGCTTGAACTGGAAACAGTCACACTTAGAATCCCATTCTAATCCCAGCGTGCGTTCTAGCCCGCACACGTCCGAGTCTATTGGTCTCACCGGTGAAGGTACTCTGTCCTCGATCGCGATTCCCGTGAGGGCCTCGGGGTGACTAGCCATCCATTTTCGAAGTTTGAACCCTCCCTTTTCCAATGTGGCGGTTAGCTGTGTTGCGAACTGGGAGGCTAAACGCACATCTTCGAAGGATGCCAGGCAATCGTCTACGTAGAAGTTCTGCGCCACTGCGTCCTCACTTCAGGTATGGAGTCGCCCCCCCCAGTCTTGCAGAGTCTGCCTAAGTGCGTAGTTCGCGCAGAAGGGGGATGATGTCGCGCCGAAAGGATGCGCCAGCATTTGGAATTCTTTCGGTTCGTTTTGCAGGTCGTCCCCTTCCCACCACAGGAACCTTAACGCTCCGCGGTCGTCGATGGGCACCCGTACTTGCATGAACATCTCTTCGATATCTGCGGCAACGGCTATGGTACCTATTCGGAAGCGAAGAAGCAAACCTACCAGACTGGCGGTCGTATCAGGTCCTTGGTACAGGCAGTTATTCAGAGAAACACCATTATATTTAGCTGCACAGTCCAGTACCACCCTGACTTTATTTGGTTTCTTGGGGTTCGTCACTCCGTGATGGGGCAGATACCATCGTGTTGAGTATTCGAGTTGCAGTTGCTCTCTGGGCACCGGAACGGCATATCCCTTTTCGATATTATTCCGCATGCTTTCACAGTACATCCGGAAATATTCTTCTTCTCTGAGGAATCGGCGTCGCAGGGTCCTGAGCCTACTATATGCGGATGGACGGTTGTCAGGTAGTCCTGCCGGTTTCGTGCGCCACGGCAGCGCTAGTTCGTAGTGTCCCTCTTTCAACGTGATCGACTCTGAGACCAGTTCTACTGCTAACTTGTCTTTTACAGAACACTCTCGCTCCTTGCCCTCAGTGTCTTGGAATTCGGTGTCGTACAGGGTCTTGAGTTGATCGTAAACGCAGGCTTCACCTTGAATGACGTTTACTCTCCCATGACTATCCCCAGTTTGACGCACTGGGCCCAGCATGATCCAACCTAGTCGGGAACGGATAGCGAATGGCTCCTTCGATTTGCCGGTCTTGCATTCCAAGGGGATTTGGACATCGGGCACGTCTGTCCCGATTAACATTCGTATTTTGTGGTCCGAAGCTTGATCGAAGGTAATCCCCGCTAGGTGTTTCCAGTTGCTAGCGTGCTCCCTAACTGGCGTGGTTACGGAACCTATCGGTAGCATAGGTACGCTGAACGCATTATCGATCTCGAGATGATCGGAACCATCCATAGCAGCGACTTTCATGGCGAACTTCTTCGACCGTATGCTAGAAGAACCGTGAACGGAGGTGATGCTAAGCGTAGTGGTGGACCCTACGAGACCTAGTTGTCTAGCAAAGTCTTCCTCTATAAGCGTGATGTCTGACCCGTTGTCCAGGAGAGCATACGCAACTTGTGACTTCTTCGGGCCGTGTATCCGCAACGGTATGACTCCTAAACAACCACCTGCTGGGCTGTTCGTCGCTCCGCATATGTTTGTCTTCGCATCGGTGGGGTTCGGTGTCGTCTCCCAATGCAGAGTGTGGTGATGTTGCTTCTCG
The DNA here is from genome assembly GCA_028829895.1 of Sinotaia quadrata. Taxonomy (NCBI): domain Eukaryota; kingdom Metazoa; phylum Mollusca; class Gastropoda; order Architaenioglossa; family Viviparidae; genus Sinotaia; species Sinotaia quadrata. The sequence continues at coordinate 2,793,575 of JALGAQ010000009.1, read as the reverse complement.
CACCCGCCTTTGCCGCAGACCCTTTTGCTCGTGCAGCTCTCGCTCCGATGACCGTCCCTAAGACACATAAAGCACAGACTGTTTCGGCGGACAACCTTCCAGCGCTGATGCACGGGTAATCGGGAAAATATTTCGCAGCTTTCTAACCTATGAGGTTTGTAACACATCGAACACTCTATACTCTCTGTGCCCCCACTTGTCGAGAACTGCCTTCCTTCCACATCTGCTCTGTTGGGCCTAGTATCGAAACGTCTTATGTTTGTCTGAACAGGGTCCCGTCTATCGGTTGCCTTTGAGGATTCCATGAATCTACCAAACGTTCCGCGCCGTACACGTGCCTCTTGCTTGACGAAAGCGCAGAGATCCGAGAAACTCACTTCGTCGTTGGCGTCTGCCTTTTTTGCTGCCAATCGCGCCCACTTGCGCCTAGAATCATCGGGTAGTGTGCACACAATGCGTTCTAGGTTAGCAGCTATATCCAGCTCTCGCTCTCGTCTACTCTGTCGTAGCGCCAGTTGGCAATTGCGCATTCGCATGGCCAACTCACTCAGTGTGTCTGCGTCGGTGTGTGATTTCTTCAGTCCTCTAAATAGGTCGTCTATTATGGCGGTAGTGACCATATGGTCCCTGCCATAGGCGTCCCAGAGAATGTCTTTCGCCATCTTGTAGTCGCCGTCCGGATCACCACCGAAACATTCGGATATGGCTTCCCGAGCCCGTCCCGTGCACTGATTAACCAAGTACATCAACCGTTGCGCGCTATCTGGTACTCTCTGCTCGATCATGCATTGAAACTGTTGCTTGAACTTCCAGTAGTGCCATGGGTTTCCATCAAACCTTGGGAAATCTAATCTGGGCAGGTCACCTCTATACTGGGTGGGTGCGTAGTCGTTTTTGGGGGGCGTAGGCGACTGAATTACGTACCGTTGTACGTGTCGCAGCTTGTCGTTCACCTTGACGTTTGACTGATCACACTCGTTTACAACCGTTCTTGGGTTTTCCTTTTTTGCGAGCCGCTTTTTCTTCTTCAGCCGTAGCTGCTGCAGCCAGACCAGAGCTTCATCCTCCTTCTCGCTTAGATCGTCTTCGGACGATTCCGAGATCGGCTGCCTTTGTTCTCGCTTCGGAACTATAACGCGGTCTTCTCGACGGTATTTACGTACTTCGATATCGCTGTCACTCGAGCTACCGTCATTACTTAAGCCGCGAAGACTACCAGGAGAATTAACGTCACTATTCTTGTCTAACTTATGACACGAGCTAGCCATAGAACCAGAGGGAATAGAAACGAGGACTTGCCGGGTCTTCTCAGACATCTCGCGTTCCTCGGATCCAGAATTGTTGGGCGTTGACATCGTCTTCGAAGGTTGTTCGGAGCCAAATTTCTTATCCAAACCAAGTTTTGGATGTCGACCAAGTTTCTGAGCAGCTCAGAATTCGTCAATCCAAGTATTGACGTTGGTAGTGGCTTGTGGATTCGAACTACTTTGAGAATTGTAACTCTTATCCGTTGATAAGAGCCTCAGAATTTCAGTAAACCTGGAGATATGCGCAAGTCCCGGTCAACAAGAATACAATTATTCTATCAGAACTATTTATGCGATTCTAAATAATAAACAATAATACAAGATATTTACATTACCTCAAAGGTTCACGTTAGTAGGTAAATACCAACGCAAAGAGGTAAATGTCAACGTTCAAACCGTTATGTCTATAAGCAATTGTCCATAAAATAAGTACAATAGAAACAGATTACCTCGGAGCGAACACTCTCGATATAACTGTCCCGTAATAGAGGTCAAAGTGAACAAAAATGGTGGTGTAACGCAACATAAAAACAAGGGTGGGGATGGCAATAATCGGGGCAGGGGGTATCACAGGGTTGGGGCTTGTCGTGGCACGGATGGGAATGAATCTTCGATTCTTCTACACACGTCAACACGAAACTTGCTAGCTGCTGCTAAGAGGATATACGGAGATGGCAGCTCGCTCTCGTAACTGTGGGTTCGCATGAAAATTGCCGTAGATAAGAGAGAATGAATCAGTTAAGTGATTTAGATGCCGTGCCCGTTCTGGAGGCAATTGTCAGAATTTCGCCCCATGAACTTCAAACTGGTTGGGTAAATGAGGCTGACAGAATTGTGTATGGTGGCTGAAACCAACGTTCAAATACCTCGCTACATAAGCATCAAATCGAGCTAAAGCAGCGAGCAGACGATATGACGAGATTGGTGAAAAGATTGCGCTTAGAAATAGCCACCAGGGATGAGAGAGTACCGAAGGGAGCGTTCCTGTGATTCTTCCCTATGGTGCAGGAAATGATGTCAGGACTGAGCTTATAATCGACTAGAGCTCTTAACTCGACCAGATAACTTCAAGTTCTGCAAGTCCTCTGCGAAAGAACTCTCTTGTACCGTTTTCAGTAACTGCAATCTCGCTCTTTGCATTTCAGTACGGTTAATATCCCTATTCGGAGATGGTCTTTGAGCTTCGACGCTAAACTGTACCTATAGCAGAGTCTCGACCGCAGTAACCACGCAATGACACGAAGCAAACTAGTCCATTTCGAATATTTTATTCATATGACCGACGAGAAAATATTTGATTGGCTACCGTGTAACTCCTATCCGTTGATAAGTGACTCAGAATTCCAATGAACCTGGAGAGATGCGTAAGTCCCGCCAACAAGAATACAAACATTCTATCGGAACTATGTATGCAATTCTAAATAATAAACAATAATACAAGGTATATACATTACCTCGAAGGTTCGCACAAAAAGGCACAAAACACTTGTCACAACAAGAAAAGTCCACAACGAGCAGATACACTATAAATGAATTGTCAATACAAAGAATAACATAAAAATATTTACGTTAGAAGAGGGCGGGTCTTAACACCGATCGGTCAAGAAAGATCATTTGTAATAGCCACCGTAAATTATAAGTAAAAAGGGAACGATAAAACAAGGAAGGAATATTCGGGTTAACCACGAGGTTTGGGGCATTTGGAGGTCAAACAGGGAATGAATTATTATTATTCTACACCTCCCCCAAATCGGTCACCATTTTTATTCCCCTGGGTGGCCTGCTCATGTCAGTTTATTTAAGCATCATTTAAATATAGCTACCCAAACTCGCATCTTGACCAACTTACCTTCATTCAATCTACGACCCCTTAAAAGGCGACACTAGTAGATTCATACAATGAGAATCGAAATCTATTCTATTGAAAATCCAATTTCTAAATCGCTTATACATCTTCAGACCGCTGTCAGGTATAGAACAAAGAATTCTAATAAAAGCAGCAGTAGATGGTAAGTACCCAAGGTAGAACCTTCGTAACTGACTGGCACCTTTACTAAACACCGAATCCAAGGAGGCGGACGATTCGCGAAGCATGGTAGCTACAGGATTGAGAGCCGTTCTCCATAACTCTCAGTCTTTCGCTGAACCATTTCCTAAGATCGCTACCAGTGCATAGGTGAAAGGCTCGCTCGTCATTTCTTGTCCACTCATCGTTAGCTTTCACAAGATAATCAGTGGTTTTGACCAGTCGATCAATCACTTGAATCATTTCAAGCCGCAATCTTTTACCTAAAATCTCCGCATTATCCGCATCAGGAACTTTGACCTGAGACACTCGCGGTCAAACCATGTGGAAAAGTCTCTGTCAACTTTATTCGGTTACTTGTTGTTAAATTAAGAGCCGTGGCAGAATTGACATTATGAACATACGGCACGGGCAATCTGTGTAAAGGTATGAAAGCTCATGATCGCTAACTGTTGAAACGTTCGAGATATTCTTCTTCAAACTGATCGATTTCTCATCAGGGACATGAAGAAGGTCAATCATTTCCAATGAATCAATAGTACTTTCCACTTTATTATCAACAAGAGCGCACTCCGTGAAATGCTGCCTCCAGCATTCAAGTTTGATCTGCTTCAGACCTAAGCACGAATCGGTGCCTCTTGATCAGTCGTTCCATGCATGCTGGTCTTGCTTTCTGAGTGTTCTGTCAGCTTTATACACTGAAGGGAGTGGTTATGCTGTCTTATACACCCATCAACACCACAAGCTTTCACGCTTGTGCAGGCATCGCTACGATGTCTGCTTCTCAGACAAGCGAAACACAAACCGTTTCGGCATACCACCTTCAATCGCTGCGATGGACACAGAAGAGAGTACATTTGCAATGCTCTAAACTATGTGCTCGGTAACAGATCGGGGCACTCATTTAACTCGGTATTACCCTTTATGAAAACAAGCTTCCTTCTGCTCTTGTTCCATAAGACTTCTTTTCCATAGGTCTTTCGTTTCTCCGAAGTCGCTCGCCATTGTTCAATCATTCACGTGGTGTCATGAATTTACCAAACACACCACTTCTAATCCGCGCCTCTTTCTGCACAATGCAAAAACGTCCGAGAAATTCACTTCCTCTCCTTCGTCTGCTTTTCAGCAGCACTTGTACCCAAATGCGCCCAGATTCGTCGGGGAGTGTATGCACAATGCGTTCTAGAATAGCTGTGGTGTTCAGCTCAGTTTCACGCCTATTGCGGCGAAGCGCCAGTCGGCAGTTGCGCATACGTATGACTAACCCTCTCAATGATTCTGGAGTTGTCATGAGTTCTTTTCATCCCCTTGAATATATCTTTCTATTATGGCCTGGGATCACCATATGGTCCCTACCATACAAGTCCCTTAGGATCTCCTTCGCCATGGCATAATCACTGTCCGGGTCACTCCCAAAACATTCAGAGATTGCTTCGCGGGCTTGCTCTATGCACTGATTCATCAAATGATCCAGCCCTTAGTCCGTTGTCGGATAATCTCTGCTCAATCAAGATTTAGAAGTGCTGCATAAAAGTCCAAAAATGCTTGGGGTTTCCATCAAACATCTGAAGATCTAGTTGAGGCGCTTCATCTATGTATTGGCTACGGAAGTGAGCGTTTTGGGTTGGCGTCGTTGATTGGATCACGTGCCGTTGTACGTGTCTCAGTTCTTCTCTGTGTTTGACTTCAGACAGATCGAAAATTGTGGAGAATGAACGAGCGCCTTGTGCTTTCTGCTTGGCTTTAATCAGCTTCCTTTTCTTCTGCCTCAATTGTTGGAGCTGCACTAAAACCTCCTCTTCTCTTTCACTTAAATCGTCATCGAATGCCTCCGCGAGGATCTGCTGCGTTCATTCGTTTGTTTCATCGTCCGATCAGTGGCGTTCAAGTAATAATAATAGGTTTTATGAACACGGTCATTATCGTCCCTCAACGTTTTATTGTTAACTAAACAATAAGAAAAGTTAGCGGCCCTAACCGCAAAAATATCCCTATCTGAATTATGACATGAACCAGCCTTAGAACCAGAGGGGATAGAAACCAAGACTTGCCGGGTCTTCTCACAAGTAAGGAGCTCCTCCGGTCCAATATCGCTGTTATTCAAAGACATTTTCTTGTTCCTTAGTTGCAGACCAAATCTTCGTATCCAAACCAAGTATTGGATACCACAATTTCTGAACAGCACGGAGGTCGTTACCTCCGTGTATTGACCCGAAACGTGTCTTCGATAATTGGAACTGCCCTTCGAGAATTGTAACTCCTATCCGTTGATAAGTGACTCAGAATTCAATGAACCTAGAGAGATGCGCAAGTCCCGGCTAACAAGAATACAAATATTCTATCGGAACTATGTATGCGATTCTAAATAATAAACAATAATACAAGGTATATACATTACCTCGAAGGTTCGCACAAAAAGGCACAAAACAATTGTCACAAACAAGAAACCACAACGAGCAGATACACTATAAATGAATTGTCAATACAAAGAATAACATAAAGATATTTACGTTAGAAGCGGGCGGTCTTAACACCGATAGGTCAAGGAAGATCATTTGTAATAGCCTCTGTAAATTATAAGTAAAAAAGGAACGATGAAATCAAGGTAGCAATATTCGGGTTAACCACGAGGTTTGGGGCATTTGGAGGTCAAACAGGTTGTAGAAAACTTTATCCAAAATTCCCTCTGCCAATGCATCTAAATGGTTAACCCGGAGATATGCGCTCAATATAAGTATCAAATCAAGAACCAAATTCCTTGACGGACACTTTATGCGATTCTATAAAGCAACAAGTCAACTGTACAAAGGATGCAAACCTCAAAAGTTCGATTACACACTCTGAACAACTCTTTCAAAATGGATCGCTGTCAAGGTAAACACAACTGAAAAGTTATCAAAGTTATTCGTCAAAAAGGGGAATTCTTGCAATTTACACAGCAACGTGGTCACGTTTCGTCAACGAAAGTAATGAAAGTGTCAAAACAATGGAGGGACAGGAGCAATGGGATAATTATAAGCAAAAGGGCAGGTCAATATAGGGGTTGGGGGTGCCAGCATGACAATGAAGTAATTCACCGACGGGAATTCTTTACACCGCCCACCAAATCGGCCATGATTTCACTCTCTGTGGACCTGGTTCAACAATCCCTAACCTCACCCCCAGCTAGACATACGGTTGTCGCCACCGCGCACCGAACCTACGGCTGTTCCTTACATTGGCGAGCTGAAATTGTACAATTATAACTCTTGATACAACAGCATAGGCCAATTCCCTAAGGACTCGGGCGACGACAACCGACCCCCTTGCTCACTCGCAACCTTCTATTAAACACAACTTCCGCATATCCCTCGCAAGACCCCGTCCTTCGTCCGCACTAGGACTGCCCGAACCGCGCCGTCGTCTGATAGCTCACAACTGTCTACTATACCCAGCGGCCACCTTTCGCGCGGGAGTTGTTCATCCAGGAGGATCACGACGTCTCCTACGCTCAAGTTCCGACGCACTGCAAGCCATTTTTATCTTACCATGAGACTGGGAACGTACTCGTCCACCCACCGTCTCCAAAACAGCCCCGTCAAAGAGTTTGCCTGATTCCAGCATTTAGATTATCGATACCAGGCGCTATGGAACTAATGTTTGGGCGCAACAGCAGAAGATCGTTAGGAGTGAGTGCTATCAGATATTTCACGTCCGACTTCACAGGCACCAAGGGGCGGTTGTTCAATATACGTTCGGCTTCAGCCATCACCGTCAGCAGCACCTCGTCGTCGATGGTCTGTAGTTGCACCACGGATCTAAGGACCTGCTTTATCCAATGGATCACTCTTTCCCATATTCCTCCTCTATGGCTGGCCAGTGGCGGGCTGAAATGCCATTGCACGGCGTAAGCCAGCATCCTGTCGTTGATACCCTCCTGCGACAATTTCTTGAGAGCCGCGGCTATTTCCGCTACTGCTCCCGTGAAATGCGTCCCATTGTCACTGTAGATGTGAGACGGCGGTTCGCGTCGGGCAATGAATGGCATCAAGGCCATTATGAAGGCATCCGTCGATAGGGAGTGAGCTACTTCCAGGTGGGCTGCTCTCCTTTGGATGCAAGTGAAGAGGCAGCCGTACCACTTCTCCATGCTCCTTCAACGCTTCACTAACATCGGTCCGAAGTAGTCCACTCCAACCAGCTTGAACGGGTGCCAACCCTTCTCTAACTGTTCCGCGGGTATAGGTGCCATCACTTGCTGCAGTGAGCGCGCATGCAGCTTCCTGCAGATGAAGCATGCCCCGATCACCCGCTTGACCGCTGAGTATCCCTGCACGATCCAGAAGCGCTTTCGAATTGCTGCTAGTACTTGTGAGCACCCTGAGTGCCTCTCCAACAGGTGATAATGACGAATGATTAGATCAGTCACCGGATGAGTCTTAGGCAGGATAATAGGGTTTGGCTGAATAAAGTGCCGACGGGCATACGATAACCTCCGCCTCCTACTTGATTCATGCCACTGGTCCTCTGGCTGCTATAGAAAACCTGGTCCTCGAAACCAGGCGGCAAGGGCCTCATGCGAGGTTGTGCCTCTAGAGACTAGGTCGGCGGGGTTTTGCTCCGAGCGCACATGTCTCCATTGTTCTGGACGTCACAGTTCTTGGATTGTAGCCAAGCGGTTTGCCACAAACGGTCCAGAAGGTGACCTTATCTAGGTGAACTCGCATCTCTCCTTTCACCGATGTAACAGTCTGCACTGATAGCCTAGCCGCATTTAGCTCCATGCGTGGTATGGAGACTGCTTTCAGGGGAGCCACCCTCGATTTAGAGGTCACTAAAGAGCACTGTATGGAATTCTCGCTACGGACCCGGCTATAGACTACTACCCCGTATCCAGTCTCTGAAGCGTCGCAGAATACGTGAAGCTGTATCGATTGTACCCCTTGCGTCCCACCTTGCATATATCTGGGTATCCTCAGCGTTCCTAGGCCCTTTATCGTGACTAACCATACATTCCATTTCTTCAAGTCCTCTTCGGCGATGTTTGCGTCCCAACCCAAACTCTGTTTACATAATTTTTGCAGGAATGATTCGGCCGGTAAGAGCACTGGCGCCAATAAAGTTAGTGGGTCGAAAAGCGATGAGACGGTTGACAGGATACTCCTTCTCGTATTTGATGTGGCTGGGAAGTTGAGCCGAAATTGAAAGCAGTCGGATTGGGCGTCCCATTCCAGACCCAACGTCCTTTCTGTCTGGGCATCGTCTGCCTCGATCCTTTCGGTGGACCTTGCCCTATCCTCCACCTCTACGTCATTCAGTGCCCTAGGGTCGCTCGCCACCCACTTCCGCAATCTGAACCCACCCTTTAGCAGTGCGCTCTTCAGCTGACACGTAACGAGACGCTGTTTGTTCGTCTGGGAACGAAGCGAGGCAATCATCCACATAAAAGTTCCGGCCGACCGCATCGAGGAGTTCCGGCATACAGCCATCGCCCCAATCTTTCAGGGTTTGCCTAAGGGCGTAATTGGCGCAAAATGGCGAAGACGTGGCCCCGAACGGATGAGCGACCATCAGATATTCCACCGGCTCAGCATTCGGGTCGTCATTCTCCCACCACAAGAACCTAAGGGCGGCTCTGTCTCTCTCTGGAACCCTGACCTGCATAAACATCTCCTCGGTGTATGCTGCCACCGCTACAGACCCTATCCTGAAGCTCAGTAGCACTCCCACCAAACTTGCGGTGGTGTCCGGTCCTTGGTAAAGTCTGTCGTTCAAAGATTTACCGTCCGCCTTAGCCACACAATCTAGCACCACCCGTACCTTGCCTGGTTTTCTTGGATTCACTACACCATGATGAGGTAGGTACCATCGGGGTACAAATGCGGCCGCCAACTGTTCGGTCCGCACCATAATGGCGAAACCCTTCGCTATGCTATTTACCATCGAAGTCTGGTAAGCATCGAAGTACACCGGGTCGGTGCGGAACCGTCGTCGCAGAAGGCGCAAACGTCCCTATGCGGCGGCCTTGTTCGCGTAAGACTCCGTCGGGAGTTCCTTCCACGGAAGACCTATCACATAGTGCCCGTTCTCGTACTTGGTTGACTCAGCTACAAGGACCTTCGCCATTTTGTCTTCTACCGAAAAACAATGTTCCGTGCCCTCTGTGTCCTGATACTCGGCATCGTACAAATTCCTCAAGTGTTGCTGAATGGACTAGTCCTTCTGGATGTTGTTCGACCTACGGTCACCAACACCGGCTGGACCTATTGGACCTAGCAGAAACCATCCCAGCCTAGTACGAACAGCATAAGGCTCCTTTAATTTACCAGCCCGGCATTCGAGGGGCCTGTGGGCGTCTGGCACATCTGATCATATCAGAATGTGGATGGCGGGTTCTGCTGGTTTCCGCAGGTCGATGCCCTTGAGGTGCTTCCACCTATTGGCGCAATCAGGAATCAGACTATCTGCGCATCCTATCAGTAAGTTGGGCACCCGAAATGCATTTGTTATATGCACCCTCCCTTCTCCCTTGATAGAGCTCACTTTTAAGCTGTATTTGGTAGATTTGAGGGAGGTCGAACCCACGATAGTTGAAATGTTTAAGGACGTCTCTACTCCCTTTACACCCAGCGCCGTTGCGATCTATCTTCGATCAAGGTGATATCTGACCCATTTTCCAATAAGGCGTTCACTACGAGCGTCTTCTTGGCCCGATTAGGCGGACTGGCAGCACACCCAGGGAGACTTTACTGCCAGTACCAACGCTGGTCCGAACCGCAAGCGTTACTCTTATGTGCGGACCTTTGCTGTGACCATGCTTGGTGCAACAGACTGTAATGGCGCTCCTTGCATCCATCCACGTGGCAAGGGTTGGTAATAGAACATACCTCACTCCTATGACCCATCCGTAGACAGACGAAACACGCACCCACTCGCCGCACTACGGACCACCTTTCCACTCTGGACATCTTGAGGAAGTTGGGGCAGGAGTCCAAATCGTGGAGCTTCTGGCAGAGACGGTATAGCGCTTCCTTGCCTTCTGTCGAAAAGTGCCTCGTTTGGAAGGTAGCGGAATTACTTGGCCGTTGGTTTTCCCTAGCCCTTGGTGGCACTTTGGAGACGAGCGGAATTTGTCATAAACTTTCGAACCTGCCTTGCCTGACTTAGGACTCTTCTTCTATATATTTACATAGGTCCAAAAAATTGACATCGGGGACTGTTCTTGATCGCTCATGCGCCAACCTTGCCCGGCCCTTTCTTGCGTCGTCAGGTAGGGTATCCACAATCTTCTCAAGGGTTGCCATGGCATCTAGCTCTCCGCACGGTGTCGTTGCTGCAGGGTAATGTAGTATTACGCATACGAATAGCTAGAGTTGATAGTGACTCCGCACTGTCGTGGCTTCTCTTGAGATGCATTATCAAATCATCAATGATTGCGTTCGCGACTAACTGTTCCCTACCATACAGACTCTGAAGTAAATCCATGCCATGGCGTAGCCATGCTCGGCGTTTCTTCCCTCCACTTCAGAGATCGCCTCCTTGGCCTGACCAATACAGTAGTGCTTCAAATACTGTAGTCGCGTACAATCATCAGGTACGCACTGTTCGACGAAATAGCGAAACTGACTGACAAATCTCCAGTACTTCCGCGGATTTCCGTCGAAAGATTCTACCATCTCCAGGCGGGGTAGACTTGCCCTGAGCGCTGTTACATCCATCACGGAAGATGAGGTTTGCGGTGAATCGATGGTATATCGTTTCACGTGGTTCAGTCGCTCGTTCACCTGGACTCGTTCTGCTCAATTTGCTGTAATCTGACTAAAAGACGACGATTCTCTTCTAGTTCAGAGTCACAAAGTGCGTCACTCATCATTACCGGCTGCTCACTAGCTTTTCCGCGACTAAACCACCATGCTCTTGGTTTCGGATAGATGGAATATAAGCATAACCGGTCTATTCTATGCCTGTCATTGTGTGGGCTAACGATCAAATTTTGTGCTGTACAATGACTATAATTATTACGGCTATAATTAACATCAACGTAAGAGGATTGCCTAACTATCGGACATGAACCAGGTATATGAAAAGGAGAAGTCAAAACCGGGACTTGCCTAGTCTTCTGTTCGTTCTGGTTTCTATCAGGGAAGTCCAAACGATCCATAGACATCGTTGTGCCTTGGGAGAGATCTTGCCCAAACCAGGTTTTGGGTGAAACATTTTGAGAATTGTAGAAAACTTTATCCAAAAGTTCCCTCTGCCAATGCATCTAAATGTTAACCCGGAGATATGCGCTCAATATAAGTATCAAATCAAGAACCAAATTCCTTGACGGACACTTTATGCGATTCTATAAAGCAACAAGTCAACTGTACAAAGGATGCAAACCTCAAAAGTTCGATTACACACTCTGAACAACTCTTTCAAAATGGATCGCTGTCAAGGTAAACACAACTGAAAAGTTATCAAAGTTATTCGTCAAAAAGGGAATTCTTGCAATTTACACCAGCAACGTGGTCACGTTTCCGTCAAACGAAAGTAATGAAAGTGTCAAAACAATGGAGGGACAGGAGCAATGGGGTAATATAAGCAAAAGGGCAGGTCAATATAGGGGTTGGGGGTGCCAGTATGAACAATGAAGTAATCCACCGACAGGAATTCTTTACACAGGGAATGAATTATTATTCTTCTACATATCGTACCGAAATGACTTGTTTCTTTAGCTCCAGACTGCTGTCTGATGCTGAGGTCATTACGTTTAGCGGCCAGGATGGTTCTTCTTCACAGAGAATTTTGGTCACCTGTGAGCCAGTGTACTATTTCTCGTTAACCGGATATACCTCTTGATAATCGATTAGCTGGGTTGGTTGCGATGGCACGTGTCTCCATTACGACGTGTCCGTATGATCGTAAATCATAGTCAATCTATTTGCGACGATTGTACTAAATGCATTTGGTCTATTACGTATGTAATGTAAAACATTGGTGGAACCAGACCAAAGGTGATATTATCAAACGTGCTGAGCGTAGTTGCTTAAATTATCAGATATACGCGGACGGGCAGGAAAACCCCTAACCTAACCCTTATTCCAAATCCGGACAGAAAAACCCCTAACATAACCCTTACCCAAATCCCTAACCGTAATATATTTACGGCTGTTAAGAACTTCCAACTTAATATACAAATATGAATAACTTTATGTATGAAATATAAATTGCAATAATAACCAAAATGTATCATGAGAAACCATAAGATTTTTTGTTTGCACATGAAAGGTTTGTGATTTTATGCCGACTGATACCAAATTTGACCAATAAACATGAGGAAAAATTTAGGTATCCGGTGACAGATCTGAAGATTTTAACGATGATGGAAATACATGCGATTCCAAAGGCGGAATTAAGAAGAGTTTTTCATGCATCTTGAATGTTCTTTATGCGTGTTAGAATGTCTCATTTGTGACCTTCATAAAGCGTCCTCTGGCGACTCGCTTTTAAACAGGGACGAGCTTCGGGGATGGCGAGAACTTATACGCACAAGTAATTTTTTCATGCATACTGCTGATTACTGTCCAAGAGTTGTCATAATAATTGTAAAAATACGTTTATGATACCTAAACACATTATTGGCTGTATTTGTTGCAACGATTGCCATTGAAAATACAACTGATTGTTGAAGCTGATTGTGCGGGGCCACTTCTTCTGATATTAAAGGTAGCCAACTATGATCATCCGAAATTCTAATATTTTTTGGGCGAATTTTACCGATAGGACAGGGGTGCCGATAATTTTGTATTGTTCATATTTCCCGTGTAAAATGGACATCATTCTCCATGAAATCGTGCGCTCTTTCTAATAGAGACATCGTTTTTCAGAAATATGTTCATATTTTTGCTTTTTTCTTACCATTTAAAGAACACGATCCCACACAAAGGGGATATCTGTCAGCAATTGTAAGTCCGGGATCATAAAACCAATATCCAAGGGTGGCGATAAGGTGCAAACCGGCCATCTACCGCCCGGTGTGTATGACATCAGTTTTCTTCAAGATGCTGGAGCGACTGCTTCGCGCCGAAATCGACCGTCACTTGAAGGTTCATGGTCTGTTCTCTCCGGAGCAGCATGTCTTTACGGATTGTAGATCCTGCACTACCAACCATGTCGTGACGCGGGAAGACTGGTGCGCCTCGAAGGAGCGTGGAATTCCTGTCCACGTAGTCATGATAGACTTCGCCAAGGCCTTCGATAAGGTCAACCAAGGTCAACTCCAATATCATGGAATCGTCTGGAAGGTGCTGAGTTGGATAGAGGCTTACCTAAATGGTCGGACTTGGAAAGTTCGCGTCGGGTAGGTCCTGTCTGAAGAGAGACTGGCAACTAGTGTGTTCCCCAGGGAGCAGTCTTAGGACCCCGTCTCTTCACTATCTTTGTTCACGACCTGCTACAAGCCATTAAATCCGACTGCATCTTGTTCGCAGACGACTCAAGGTATGGGAAGAAATTACTTTGTCCTTCGACTTAGTTGCTTTGCAAGAAGACCTGGACCGATCAGCAAATGGGCGACTGTTAACCTACTGCCTATTAACGCACATAAGTCTTGCGTCTTAGCGCTAAGAGGAAACTTCGACCAAGCTAAATACTTCATGGAAGGTCAACCCTTGATCGAAGTTGATTCTACGACGAACCTGGGAATATTGTTCGCAACGATCTGAAAACATGCGACCATACCAAAAAGGCTCGTAATTTCGGGGCTCCGAATGTACCGGATGCTGCGGCGAGCATTTGTCTATTGGACTCCAGAAATGTTTGCGATTCTGTTTGCTACCTTAATACGTCCAGTAATGGAGTATGTTGCCCCTGCTTTCTTTCCTGCAATAAGGGTGAGATAGCCAGTCTAGAATATGTTCAGCGTCTTGCCAAGAGATCTAATCCTCATCTCAAGGCTTTATTATACGAAGAAAGGTGCAGACAAACAATTGAATCTTTTCACCATGGAATACCGTAGGACCAGAGCCGATTTGATATTCCTGTTCCAACACGTCGTTCTTGGTCACTTTTCCGAATACCAGGGGTACGTCTGTCGTCATATCGATAGCCGTACGCGAGGCCATGAATTCAAACTGCTGATCCGACGGACCGATGGACTTCCACATGTGTACCACTCTCCCGTAGAGCCCCTCCCATCTGGAACTCCTGCCGTCATCTGTTGTCACTGCTACTTCTGCTCACGCCTTTAAGGTTGCCCTTACGCCTTTATGAAGAATGCCGAAGGTGACAAGAAAAGGTGAACACCTGGAAGACACCCTTCTCGACGCGTCATCCCTCGTCCGACTTGCCATGAAGAGGCGAACACGGGCTACTGGAGCCTACTGCCTTCGACAAATTGAATATGAATATGAATATTATTCGAAATTCAAGGTATTTTAGATTAAAATAACCGGTGCAAAATCTGCACCACATGCGGAACAGTATTTCATCCAGACGTCCAAACATTTGCCAGACTTTTGCAGACTTATATACGATCCGCATAAGTATTGCATAAGTATTGGCTATTAATCGATGCATAACTCCTCGACATGACGTATGCCATTATACCGAATAGCGTGAGCGTGATACATAAAAAAGAATAAATTCACCTGACAATGATTATCGCTTCCAAACCCAGAAGGAGAGGGATTAGCAAGGGTTGTGGTGGGGGCATGTTCTTCAAGCGGTAAGATGAAAGCAAAAATTTGAACATAATATTTCTGAGAAAATGATGTCTTTATTTGAAAGAGCGCACGATTTCATGAAGAATGACATCCATTTTACCCCGGGAAATTGAATAATAAATAATTATTGGCACCTCTGTCCTATCGGTAAACGTGGCGTAATTTTGGTTCGCAGATTTTATAATGCGTTTAGTCTGCATTAGTATTCGAAAATCATTGGAACGTTTTGTTCAACTCTGTTACATTGAGCTTCTGCCTCGTTAAAGAATAATAATGCATGGTTCCATGTAGTAGTACATTATCGCGCCTGAGGATATAACGCGAATATACGACGGCTGGACGCAATGAATGAATTAAAATAAATTTCATTATCTTATACGGTACTGAATCTATTTTCTACTTGGGTAAACAGGCGTAAATGCCTGCGTCCTTCCGATTGGGTCCCTAAGTTCTGTTTGGGGGATACCTAGGAATCGTGGTCTCGCCCGACCTCAAGTCTATGCCTGATACCACCAGAAAGTTGCTCTGCCTACAGGATGTTCTGCTTAATCAAGAGATCGTTCGTTAGAATGACCCCATAAATTTTCAGACTCCTGTTCACTTCTCATGTGCGTACCATTCTCGATTATGGACAACCCGCCACCTATCCACAATCAAAACTAGAAGCCACCTAATTGAAAAGGTACAGAGAATATGTTCTAAAACTGTAGCGGCTATCAGAGATCTACCGTACGACATTCGTCTACAGCGCCTGGTTTATCCTGCATAGATTACCGACGGCGATGAACTCGGAGAAGACATTCAAAGCATGTTTGTTCTCAACAAAGAATGCTCGACTAGGGACACTGTCTGAAGCTGTTCGAACCCAGAACGACGCAGGTGAATAGTGTTGTCACACTATACCCGCGTAGTGAACGATTGGAACAGCTCCCCTCGTCGGTGGTCAACGCCAAGATAGAAGAATGTTTCACCGCAGTGGCTAGACGAACTCCTGGTTGCCGAGGAAGAACTGTCGTTTTTGCAACGACCTCGCAAATTGAAGAGGGCACTACCACGCCTGATGTCCCCGGCACGTTTGGGAATTGAAGGAGCTAACGAGGGATCCCCCTCCTACTCTCTACACTACTAAGAAACTATGAAATGCTCTTTTAACGCAATTTCGACTTTCCCTAATTACACCATAGTTTCATAGTTTAATAGTTTCCTAGAGGAGTAGAGATCAGGAGGGAGGATCCCTTGTCAGCTCCTTCACTTCCTAAAAGTGGCAGGGGCATCAAGACTGGATGCGCCTTCTTCAATGAGAGAGGTCATTGTAAAAACGACCGTTTTTCCCGAGTAACCCATAAGTTTATCTAGCCGCTGCTTGAAACATTCTTCTGTCTTGGTGTTGACTGCCGACGGGTGGAGGCTGTTCCAATCGTTGACTAAGCGGGTAGGGTACACGACATCACTATTCACCCTCATCGTTCTTGGGTTGAACAGCCTCAGACAGTGTCCCCTGGTCGAGCATTTTTATTGACTACAGAAATGCTTTAAAGGTCTGTACCGAGCTCACAGTCGAGTGTTGCTCTAGTGAAGATCAAGTCCATATGTCGCCTTCGGCAATCCATGCAGAATAAACCACGCACTGAAGACGAATATTGTACGGTAAATCTTCGATACCCAAGACAGTCTTAGAACATCTCTGTACCTTTTCACTTAAGTCGCGCTCTATTTTTGATTGTGGGTAAATGACACGTTGTCAATAATCGAGAATTGGACGAATATTAGAAGCGAACAGGAGTCTGAATATTTCTGAGATCATTTCATCAAACGATCTCTTGATTAAGCGGAACATCCTGTAGGCGGAAGCAACTTTTCTAGTGATGACAGAAATAGACTTGAGCTCATGCGTGACCACGACTCTTAGGTCTTTCTCAGCACAGATTTTCTCAAAGGTATAATATGATAAGAACTTTGGACCCAATTGGAAAAACACAGGATTTACCTCTATTGATCGAAAGTTTCCTTTTAATTGACGGATCCTCCAGCCCGTCCAAAATGCTTTGCATGTTATCGTGCAGAATTTTCCGTATTTAGTTATTGGTTTACAACACTTTAGTCGTTAGTTTAAATGTGCACGTTCCTAGCTTTGATAAGGTTAATCACGACCACTTCTTTCAGAAACTTGGTCACCGTGCTTTCGAAGGTAAGCTTCTGCAGTGGATGCGTTCCAACTTAACCGTAAGAACTTAGAAAATCATGGTAGGAAATAAATTTTCTTAGGATATACTAGCAAACAGCGGTGTCCCGCATAAAGAAGTTCTAGGACCACGTCTCTTCACAAACATCGGAACAAAATGCATACTCTTCGCTGACCACTTAAGGTTTTGACGTGAAATCATTCTTCCTTCGACTTAAGCGACTTACTAAATGTCTTACATCGGATTGGTTAATAACCATCGGATGATTTCTTGCCAATCAATGTGCAAAAGTTATGCGTCCTAGTCACAGGTAACAACTTTCGTAGGGCTAAATATGTTTTACCAAATCAAGCTTTATCAAAAGTTCTCTCAGTAAGAGACTTCAGAATCATTGTGCAAAATGATCAAAAAGCCATCGAACACACAAGAAAAGCTTGAATAACCGGAGTTAAGTGCTTATGGATGTTCAGACGTACCTTTTTTCCTGGAACGCTGAAGTATTTCCGATAATTTCCTCAAACTTCGTCCAACTGGCAATAGAGTACGGTGTCAAAGTATCCTCCATCTACTCCAAATCCGAAACCAGCAGCTTCCAATACCTCCAACGCCCGTATCCGCTGATGATATTTCGTAGAATAAGATGCCCACACTCTAAACCTCTTTACGTTGGAATACCGCGGGACGAGACTTGATATGATCTTCTTGTTAAATTACATCGTCCTCGAACATTACCAGGTTGGAGGAATTGTCAGTCACTCAACTGTTGCCGCACAAAAGGTCAAAACTACAAGCTAGTTAATGATCGGACTGATCGTCTTCCACATGTGTACCGCATCTCTCATAGAGCTGGCCCGTTGTGGAATGCCCTACCAAATTCTGTTGTGCAAGAAAGTCTGTGAAATCCTCTAAGAAGCTTTAATGCCTGTTTGATACACAACAAAATGGGTCGGAAAGTTGAATCGATAAAGGAGCTTACACCTAAGGAATATCTCCTCGACGTCTGTGACTCGTCCGATTACACCTCAATGGGGCAGACACAGGCTTCCCAGTATACTGACCTCGAACTCTGTATACTGATTACTGAACAAGAGCACAGGTGTAAAACAGCCTTTACAATTTTGACAATCAGCTGATCGGTATTAAGAATCGGAGATATACTTGTGGAACGCCATTCCGGGTACATATGAGCGATGTTGGGCTACGGGGCTTCAGTTTACTTTCCTTGTACAAAAAGTAAATTCACTCAAATATTAATAATGCTTCACTTTTCTTGTATCTGTACTATGCTTTTTTGTGCCCATGCGCCGGTCGGTGTTTAATACATACGATAGGACACATCCTCAACTCATGTTGGTTACATTGGATAGACTTCGTCATGTCTAATAACTCTTTACAAAGCCAATTCACTTTGTATCTCCCTTTCATTGTACGTAACACAACATCCGTTGACGCGCTTGAGTCGTTATTAGATGAATTCCTAAGAAATTATCATGTAAGCATTTTCCGTTAGAAAGCGCGTAGAAAGCTCTAGCTATTATAAAATTAGGATGTTGAACTGCCTTGTCCTTTAAAAGTGTGTGCGATCAGAAATATAAAGTTTTCTTCGGACCCTCAATGTTTCATGATTAATATATCCATTTGTTCCTATAGTTAGTGATGCAGTGACGTATTTTAGTCGAAATGCTTTATGAAAGGCTGTGATCTCAATGCAGAATCAAATTCGAGCTACTGTATGCCAAAACACCAATAAAATCGACAAGATCTGTTTTCTCCTGCTACTTATTTCCTAACTTCGTCTCATCAAGTTACACTTGAAGTTATAGGCAGAAAGCAATTGATTGAGATTTTTCTTGCTATTAATAGCTGCATGCTACATGGTCCGCTTCAGGACTACATGCTAAATGCTTCCCTTTGCTTACCTGTCTTTTTATCGTGTCTCTTGAGAGCAATACATGTGATAAGATATAATGGACTGGCCTCATTGTTTTTCTATAATCTGTTACCCACAATTGTTACATTGGGACATTCGGTTTCCTGAGCATAATTATCTCAAATAACATGACGATTTCAATTAAATAATGAGCAACAATTTATTATGCTCAGGAAAGCATGTTCTCTGTTACAAACACTCATGAACTCAGTAAGACATAAGTTTCCATGATTTAAAACAAACATGGTCATGCTCTAACTGACCATGACGATATCCACCAAAGGGATGGAGTACTGCGAATATTTACACCATCAAAAACGGAAACCCGACGCAACTATCATACAGAAAAAAATTCATTTAAACGATTTTGAAGGAAGTGTTGGAAAAGATCTTTACGGAGTATAAAGTCTGGGGAAAACACCATGAATACAAAATGTTTCTGGATATGTATTGAAAGCCGGAGCTCAGGAGACCATTGAACAATGTGATGTGGCATCTATGGAGAACCAAACAATGGTTTGATGAATGAATAAAAAACAAACCACAAATTCGACAGAAATAAGTACTATTTAAATCTATGCATTTTTACCAATGCATTTTTCACCATTACTTTGTAATGGTGAATAAAAATGCATTGTAAAGGTAAATTTGACATTAAATTGTCAAACAGTGCAGCAGCTAGACCGATTTACTTACATTGTAGCGACACTCGAAAGTTACGGCACGAGTACTAAGTAAATTTCTATTCGTAGTGACAAAGCTCGAAGGATTATTTGTTATATTGTCTATTGTCTATATTATATGTGCATCGGGGTGGCGCGTTGGATAACGTAACGTACTCTGGATGAATTGACTCAAGTTCGAATCCTGCTCCAGCTCCTACTTCGCTTTGGGCTACGGGGTGGTATCACCCCCACGAAAAGTTTACTTAGTTTCAAGTATTTTTGGTGGTCGAATCGCACAGGTACCTATGATGCACTTCGTCTTCCTGAAGGGCAATTAAATATCAGCGATTCCATAAGTTCTATAAGTTCATGATATGATTTTGGGCGAGATACTGCCAGGTTACACTGCCAAGACTGAAGTTTGGCTTAAAGATTCTAGCGAAGAGTCTTTTTTGTTGAAATATTCCACAAGATAGCGATGTGAATTGATGAGTTTACCATTTAATGAGGGACGATAATGTAATGTAAAAAGCCCTCTAAGTATTATTAGACTATCAGTCTGTGATTAATAAGATTGAGGCATACGCCTCTCATTTGGTACTCATGTTAATATACTTGAGGCGATACAGAACCGTTCTTTAATTTGCTTAGACTCATAGTATGCCCTGCCCTCTTGGTGCACTGCTAGTGGCTCATCAACCTGCTATAATGCTCGGACACCGGCTTTGCGAAAATGCTCATTTAAGATGAAGGCAGCAATATAGTTTGAGGAGCGCTAAAACTCAGTTTGAAATGAAATACAGGCGTTTCAAATACTTATTCGTCTCAGTTCTTTTTAATGGGCATTATGCATAGGCACCGTTTCCAGGAATATTGAAGATCCAGGCTTTCGGAAATAAGGACGTCAATAAGCTCCTTGATATTTTTTGAGGGAAAACAAATCAACAGAATGCCCTTTCGCAAGTCTAGAGACAAATGCGTAATTACGAACCGATTCCTACCACTGTTAAAAGGTGAAAGCCTTATTGTTTCGGTCATACAAAGCCCCACGTTAGCCTAACGAAAAACCTTCATTCAAGGAGCGGTGATGAGGAGATGAATTCGAGCTTGACGTTTTTAAATTCAATTAATCGGCTTTTGCGACGCTTATATGATATCTATGATAGCCTTTTAATCGTTTGAGAATCCACGACTGCTTTTCGTCACATTCACTGGGCATCTCGACAAAAACGCCCGTTTTCCCCCCTGGTTTGCTGGATGACTTCAGGGAAACGTCAAACAACTAATGCTTGGCCTAAAAGTCCTCGGTTTGATCCTTTGATCGTTGAATTCATCAGCAAGATAGCGGGAGAACGATGGACTACCTTACTTTATAGAGCCTTCTGCTCTGTGTAGTTTTAAACATGGATTGTCGCCTTTGTATGAACAAGCGTACTTGTTCATACACATTTCGAAGTAGCTTGGTGCTCTGATCTGACTTACACACCTACAGATCTGATTGAAATTGTCAGATATAATGTGGTTTCCCATTTTGTTTTGAATCAAGCTTTGCCATCTTCTCCACATGTGCTATTGTTGGCTCATTATTTCAATTTTACTCCAGGCCGCCTGCTTTGAATTCCAGCATTTTGTAAAAGTACCTGTTGTTCGTCGAAATAACAATTAAGACCGAAATGTACCACATTTGGACGTTTCGAGAAGTATTTATGTGCAAATACTCCCCAGCTGTGATGCAAAGGCCTTCCTTGGAAGAAATGAGAATATATTATACTTCATCAATTGGTATCAAGCCATTTTGTTTTGTCACAAGATCCACAGATCCACGATGTGTTTCGATTGTCGAAAGTATGCTTACTTCACTGGTTTTCTTCGTCGGAAATGTATTTCAGCGAATGTGTACTTCAACTTGATTGACTTCGTTTTGATTTTTTTCAGTTCAGTCGGTCGGGGCAGTATTGTCACCGTTTTACTCAGAAGATGGAAACTGTTTGTTGCTGTTGTTCCGCTTGTATGCACTGTTTATCTACTGTTGCAGCTTACAAGGGAAGTTCCAACGCCTGATAATCATTTTGATGAGCAGCTTGGAGGCGCAGTTCCAGCACAATTAGCATTTGATCTACATTCTAAAGAAAGTCATCTAGATGTGCCGGCTCCCCTCCCGGTTGTACCAGATGCAGCTCCAAAGGAAATGGTAGCAGAACCAGTACTTTTACCTCGTTTTCCTGACCCTCCCCCGGACATGCTGCCCGAAAGGGAAGAACATCCGCCATTCGCTGCTCCTGTAGTTCCATCACCACGGAAGTCGGTATTTGACGGGTTTAACTTGACACCGATTTTCGCTCCCCCTAAGAGCGACCTTGATTCAGTGGGGCACGGTAAGTAAATTTATGCTCAATGGTAACTGATTTATCGAGCTTAAATAATTACATTGGTGACGTTTTTTCTTGGGGGTAACAGAGTAGGATGTCATCCTTAAAACCATGGTTTCGTGGTTACAATACGCGTCTTGTGTTGTTTTATTATTGTTTCAGTCTCTGATTAAAATCACTTCCAGTTTTGAATATATCATGCCATACCTTCAGCGTAACACGGCTTTAAAAGCCTTTCAATTTTCCTTCAAATATCTAATGGGACTACTGACTATACACCCAAAGTGTGTTGGTTTCTTCCTAGACCATAGGTTGAACAACAATTTGTTTTTGGCTATTTCCGTCTGCCCTAGTCCGCGCACTGATCAACATATCCAATGGTTAACTGCTGTGTGGAACATATGTAACCGCGGTCATTGGATTACCTGTGACAATTTGCGTTTGGTTCGTCTTTCCACGGTAGGTGAACATTGGAAGAGCGCCTATTCCCGTCCGATTTCTTCACTATCGTGTCCTTCTGCTCTTTGACTTTCGGTTAGTTGGTTTCTTTCCTTCCGGCCTCCTTTGCACATACCTCGGGTTGCCTATTATTTTACATCGCACTTCTGGTACTATATGTCAATGATTGCTCTGACACGTCTTCCACCGTGGTCGCCGGATCTACTACAATAAGATGGGATTTACTGAATACTTCTGTGAACAAGGTGGCTGAAAACGTAATTATACTATCTAATAAATCAGTCGTGATGATAGGTTTATTCATAACAAGCCCATTACGCAGTCAGAGGATGCGCACGGGGTCACACATTCCCACCATTGCAATACAATGTGCAGTACACTCGGCTGTAAGAGCATCCTCAACTGTGTCACACTGAGCAGGTCATTCGTGCCACACCCTAGCCAAGTTTTATGAGCGCCTTTCCATTGAAGCGATTGATACGCAACGATTAAAATACTGACGAAAGAACTACTGCAGACCGAATTGCGTGTCGAATTATCTTCTGCAATTTTGGTACGTCTGTGATCGTTTTCACCTGCGCGGTATTTCTCACATACGGTAGAACTATGGCATAAGTAATGTCATTGTGGGACACCGTACGTTTGGTTCAATATGGCCCATGTACGGAAGGATAGTATTTCATTGCACCAAGTTCGATGGATCGGTCATGTCTTACGCATGCCGAGTTAAGTTTACCGAGGCGTACACTGTTTGATCAAGCAGACTCTACTTGGAGGGAAACACGTGACGGTCAAACCATGATGTGACGTCACGGAATGAAACGTATGGCAGCTGTTGTGTAGAGTCGTCTCGGCTTCCGAGCTGGGGTTCTCGAGATCCTGGGTGCGTTTGGCCAGATACTCTAACATAGATGGCTGGAAATCTAAGTCAGTGGCGTTTCTTGTTGTGGTTCACTTATCCCTCCCCCACTCTGAACACATAGCTTGTATATTTTGTGCTGTTTTTGGGAACATTGCCTACACCTACAGTTTTGTGAACTATACATATAACCCAGAAATTTGTTCAGCATTTGGGGCCCTTGACGTCGAACAAAGGATGAAAACAATTTATTTAGTTTTGAAGTCCTGAATCTTGACTGTTAATCTCAACTTTCCAATCTTTCACTAGTAAAAATGTGAATTGAGTTCTCTGTTGACTAATATTAGATCCAGTCAGCTCTAAGTTCCTGATTAGGACAACACATTGTCCTTTCAAGCTATTGAATTTCAATGATTGCTTATGCCACTACAAGATACTTTCATATACCCATAGTTTATGTTATCGATTGTGCTTCCATTTCTTTCTTGAGAACCTGACCGTACTTGTTTTAGTTTATAGCTGGATGTTGCTTTATCGTTCTGTTTATTTTTGTAGGTGAACACGGCAAGCCGTTTGTCGTGGATCGAGAGAGCCTCTCGAAAGAAGAGCAAATTGAATACGATTTGGGGTATAAGAACAATGCATTCAACGAATTTGCAAGCAGTAGGATTAGCGTACGACGCCACTTGCCGGACTTTCGTGTTGGCTTGTAAGCATTTTTACTCAAATGTTTCACGCTTCATGATTTTAGTTGTTGTCCCAGCTTGTTTCCATTTCTGTCAGTTGTGTAACCGATCGCTCAGCAAGTCAAACGAAGCGCGTTCGATGGAATACGCTGTTAGTAAACCTGTTGGGAATATCCCGAAATGGTCAGAAAACTAAAATGCTCCAAAACCAAAAGAAGTTTTGGTAAATGTTGTGAGAAAATTTTTTCGCATCTTTACAGGGATTCTATTTCTATGTAGAGGCCACATTGCACTCTACTCTGATTGGCTTATTGACCACAGATTATTGATTATTAATTTCCGCTTACGGGATTTTGAATTAGCTGACGCGACCTATAAATTCACACACTTTGTTCAATCTGTTACCTTGGTTTTCTCCAATACAGGCTACTGTTTTACTGATGTTTTCTGGGTAGCAGTAGCAAGAGTGGTAGAAGAACACTCAGTGGATATTCCGCGTCCAAGTAAAAAAGGAGCTCTTCAAGACATAAAAAAACCTGCTTATTGTTGTGAGTGATTTTTTGTTTCCCAAGTCCTCTTTCTGTCTGTCAGATTTCCTTGCGTATTGTGAACCCAACTGATGCAAAATTTCGTTCGAGGTGAATAATGAGAACATTCGAAATGGTCTATCGACCGACTCACTTCTCCACTACTTGATACGAAACAACAGAATTAATTTTGAGTGTTTCATGCAATGGCAATTCACATGAACCGACCCGTGTTTTTGAAAATGTTTGAAGATAACGCTGTGATATTCAAAGCCTAAATACATCAATGAATCACACACTTTGAACACTGCTGTTGAATTACTGACAATAATAGCTCCTTATATGCTTAGTGGAATGTGATCTGTGAATCACCAAGGCTCACTGTGGTGATCCACATAAAAAATCGTACGAATCATTGTAATTCACAAGAGAACTTATTTTGGTTTATGCAGTTTACATAGTTGATCGTTTTTAAAATGAATTTCCATTCGAAACTAACAAAAAGATCGTGAACGGAGTGGACCATGAAGCAAGTGGTTCCCGCATAAATTATGCCAATCAGTATCATTAAACGTCACCCCCACACGTCACTGCTTCTATATTGTGAACAGTTTTCGGTTTCCGTCCATAAACACATTGGTCATTTCAAACGTGATAATCTAGTTGGCTTCTGTGTACCTAGTGTGATATATGTGTTTTTGATGTTCATGTTTTTAGATTATGAACTCTTGATTCGAGTGCCAGAATCAGTACTCAGTTTTACTTTTTAATTGAAGGTGATTTCAATGATGAGACATTTTAATGCCTCAAAAGCATCGTCCTGACTAACAAGTGTTTACACTCGCATGTGCATGTTCAGGCAGGAATCCATTTACCGGGGAAATAACTAAAGTTTAGCATGGTCGGTATGCTCGTTTGCATGATCAGGATGATTCAGACGAATGCATACAACTCATGATGGTCAGAAGACTAGAATCAAGACCTGTTGAATATAATGTAGACAATACTTCATTGAGTTCCATTCTTCATACAGATTTTACACTAACCCTACATTGGTCTCCCCTCAACGTGCAATGTTTAACCAGTTGAGGTCATACATACATGCTATGTACAGTTATCGTAAATTCAAGCACGAACACTTCTAGACGGTCATTTTGTTACCTACGAATTGCATGCCATATATGTGCGGTCCACAGCTGAGTTTCTTTAGTATCTAAGTCAAACGCTCCATTGTTCATCTGCACAGTCTTATAAACAAAAAGCTATAGGCGTCGAGGCTTATTATGGATCACCCAGCCTTCATAAGTATGTCTTGTAGAACATCTAGGCGAGGTGCGATATCACACGGCTGTTACAAACGAACAGAACACATAATAATCATGTGATTACCATGTGCTGTGCAAGTGCCTACCATAGTGGCAGTTGGAGATGCTTCCGGAAGGTCTGTCATAGAAGTTATCATTGGTCCAAAGTTTGAGCTATCAACGAGAAAAGTCCGTTCAACACGTATAAGAAAGTGTTCGGTACACACAATGTGCTTGTTTTCGGCTGAACCACCAACCCTCTTAGTTAGCGCTAAACTAACCTGAAAGTTTCTTATAACTGTGATACATGTTAGTAACACACAATACGGATGGTTGAACGAATATCTAAGTTATATACGCTGTACCAAATTCTAGCCTTACTGCTACGCCAACCAAAGTCGATATTAAAGAACATAACTTTTACTGCCCCAAACTAATAGACCTTTCACTGAATGATTAACCCATAAATTTATGAGTTTTGGGTGAGGCTAATAATAGGTTGATTATTCGGGCTTAAAGCTCCTGCCTGGCCAATCAGTGAAAGGAGAGAAAAATCAGAAAAACAGAAATTCCATGATTCGGCATGATGCGGAAATTTTGAAACTCAAATACTGCAAAAATGTTTATTACATAGTTTTTGGAGAGTTTGAGTTCTGGAACACAGATTGAGCAGAACAAGAGGGAGAAAGCTATGGACGAGATGCTGCGAGATGCTACAATGTTAAGGACAATCACATTGATCACCGTTTTCATGTATTATGCGATTATTTTTGAATCACGTATTCCACCTTTACCAGTTCCTTCTACGCAGTATTGAAGGTGTAGTTGGTTTAGTTTCCGGAACCCGTAACGCTTTTATCTCGTTTTTATGACCTCCACTATTATACCATCTTTTCTGAATTTTTTTGAAATTGTTCTCAATTGGTTTAGCCCAGTTTCGCATCTCTGATTGACAAGTTGTTGATTCTGGTCATTCTGGACAGGCTCATCTTGTCTTCCGTTGCAGAATCTGTGATTGTATTTGTTTATATTCAGCCCAGCTCACCTTTAAGTTTTTTCGTTCTGTGAAGATGTTAGCGGTTGAGGATTTTAGTGCTG
>JALGAQ010000009.1:2734555-2766375 GCA_028829895.1 Sinotaia quadrata | reverse complement strand
ATATACCACCTCGGTGACTCGCAAATGCCACTGCACCGGGTAAGCCAGTAGGTTGTCATTGATCCTTTTCTGCGAGAAGATCACTAGGGCGGACTTTAGCTCGGCTTCTGCACAAATGAAGTTGCTCCGGTTGTCGCTGAATATCTCGTCGGGTGTGCCCGGGCGCGCGATGAATCGGGTCAACGCCATGATGAACGAGTCCGTGGTCAGCGATGGGGCCACTTCCAAGTGAAGCGTGTGGGTTTGAAGACAAGTGAATAGACAACCGTATCTCTTCTCAAGGCACCTACCGCGTTTCATTAACATCGGTCCGAAGTAGTCTACGCCAACCAGTTTGAATGGGTGCCAAAACTTCCGGGTTCTAGCCGACGGTACCGGTGCCATGACTTTCTCGGTAGGCAACTCCTGTAGCCTACGGCATACGAAGCAGGATTCACTGACTCGTTTGACACTGGCATAACCTTCGACGATCCAATATGGTTTGCGGATAGCTGCCAATACTTGCGCACATCCGGAGTGCCCTTCCATCAGGTGATAGTGCCGAACAATCAGTTCGGTCACGTGGTGCTCCTTGTGCAGGATTGTCGGATGGATCCGTGATAGCGGATATTCGGTATACTGCAACCTACTGCCGACGCGTAGAACGCCATCCATCAGGACTGGATTTAAACCCTTGAGCTTTCTAAGCGTCCGTCTGTTTTCAATGCATGCCCCTGAGGCGAGAATGGATATCTCTTCCGCGTACTCTTGCTCTAGTACCTCCCGTATGAGATCCATCTCGGCACTCCTCAGTTCGCTTAGCTCAGGCAGACCTACCCTTAAACGCATGTCTGGGTTCTTGGATACGGACATTCGGATAAAGCTTTTAAACCGTGCGAACCACGCCAACGCCTTTAGGGCCCTTGTCTATTCGGAGTAATGCTCGGCGATACGTGCGACACCCGTGCTGCTCACTATAGCGTTGACCGCTGTGGTCTTCGTCTTCCAATCTGACTCCACTAACGGCGTCTTGCTGCGTTCTAGTGCGGGCCAGTCCCCAACGTCTTGCCACAGAAACTCAGGACCTCTCAACCATCCTGACAGCTTCAAGTGAAGTCGTCCCTCTAGAGGCTAAGTCGGCGGGGCTTTGTTCCGATCTTACGTGTCGCCACTGATCGGGTCTGGACAGCTCGTGAATGGTGTCCAGGCGATTTGCTACGAAGTTGCTATACCGCGCATCGGTGTTCTCGATGTAATACAACACTATCGTTGAATCGGTCTAATATAACGTTTCATCGATCGTGATGTCCATCTCTTCACGTACGAACTTGGACACCTGAACGGCTAACCTGGCTGAGTTGAGCTCCAGTCTAGGGATTGTCACGCTTTTCAAAGGGGCTACTCTCGATTTTCCTATTATCAGTGAACAGCGAATTTGATCCATCGTTTCGTATCTGACGTACAGCGCCGTCCCGTAACCAATCTCGGACGCGTCGCAGAAAACGTGCAACTGTGTCTTCATTAGCGTCTGTAGCTTCCCGTCCTAAACACCTAGGTATCCGAAGCGTACCTAAGCCTTGCATAGTGGACAACCATAGTCTCCACTCCTTAAGTTCGTCTTGACTAATCGCTGCGTCCCATTCTAAACGTTGCTTGCATAGTTTTTGGAGGAATGCCTTGGTTGGTAGTAGTAAGGGCGCAACTGGTCCTAACGGGTCAAAGAGGGTAGATAAGGTCGACAGTATGCCTCTCCTGGTGTTGGCAGATTCCGGAAACAGTAGCTTGAACTGGAAACAGCCAGACTTAGAATCCCATTCTAACCCCAGCGTGCGTTCTAGCCCACACATGTCCGAGTCTAAGGGTCTTACCGGCGAAGGTACTCTGTCCTCGGTCGCAAATTCCGTGAGGGCTTCGGGGTGGCTAGCTATCCCTTTTCGAAGTCTGAACCCTCCCTATTTTAATGTGGCGGTTAACTGTGTTGCGAACTGGGAGGCTAAACGCATATCTTTGAAGGATGCCAGACAATCGTCCTACGTAGAAGTTCCGCGTCACTGCGTTCCTCACCTCAGGTATGGAGTCGCCCCCAGTCTTACAGGATCTGCCTAAGTGCGTAGTTCGCGCAGAAGGGAGATGATGTGGCGCCAAAAGGGTGTGCCAGCATTTGGTATTCTTTCGGTTAGGTTTGCAGGTCGTCTCCTTCCCACCACAGGAATCTTAACGCTCCGCGGTCGTGGATGGGCACCCGTACTTGCATGAACATCACTTCGATATCTGCGTTGACGCCTATGGTACCTATTCGAAAGCCTAGAAGCATATCTACCAGGCTGGCGGTCATATCAGGTCCTTGGTCAGGCAGTCGTTCAGAGAAACACCATTATATTGAGCTGCACAGTCCAATACCACCCTGATTTTATTGGGTTTCTTGGGGTTAGTCACTCCATGCTGGGGCAGATACCATCGTGGTGAGTATTCGAGTTGCAGTGGCTCTCTGGGTACCGGCACGGCATATCCCTTTTCAATTTATTCCGCATGCTTTCACAGTACATCCGGAAATATTCTTCTTCTCCGAGGAAGCGGTGTCGCAGGATCCTGAGCCTACTATATGCGGATGGACGGTTGTCGGGTAGTCCTGCCGGTTTCGTATTCCACGGCAGCGCTAGTCGTAGTGTCCCTCTTTCATCGTCATCCACTTTGAGACTAATTCTACCGCTAACTTGTCTTCTACAGAGCACTCTCGCTCTTTGCACTCTGTGTCTTGGAATTCGGCGTCGTACAGGGTCTTGAGTTGATCGCAAACACAAGCTTCACCTCGAATGACGTTTACTTTCCCATGACTATCCGCGGATCGACGCGCTGGGCCCAGCATGTTCCAACCTAGTCGAGTACGGATGGCGAATGGCTCCTTCGATTTGTCGGTCTTACATTCCAGGGAGATGTGGACATCGGGCACATCTGTTCGTATTTTCGTATTTTGTGGTCCGAAGCTTGATCGAAGGCAATCCTCGCTAGGTGTTTCCAGTTGCTGGTGTGCTCCTTAACTGGCGTGGTTACAGAACCTATCGGTAGCTTAGGTACGCTGAACGCATTATCGATCTCGAGATGATTGGAACCATCCATAGCAACGACCTTCATTGCGAACTTCTTTAAACGTATGCTAGAAGAACCGTGCACGGAGGTGATGCTAAGCGTAGTGGTGGACCCTACTAGACCTAGTTGTCTGGCAAAGTCTTTCTTGACACGTTGTCCAGGAGGGCGTACGCGACTAGTGTCTTCTTGGGGCCGTGTATCCGCACCGGTATAACTCCTAAGCAACCACCTGATGGGCTGTTCGTCGCTACACATATGTTTGTCTTCGCATCAGTGGGGTTCGGTGTCGTCTCGCAATCCAGGGTGTGTTGGTGTGATTTATCGCATCCGTTATTACCGCAGATGTTACCGCTCGGGCAGACTTCGCTTCAGTGACCTTTTCCGAGGCATATAAAACATAGACGGTTGCGCCGAACAACCCTCCAACGTTGATGTAGCGACAGACACTATTACGCATCGCAGCGTTCCAATTCATGTTTTCGGCAGCACACCGGGTATTCGATGTTCTCCGCGTCATCTCGGGTGGCGAAATGTCTTCATTCTGGTCCTGCCCTTGAGGGTCTGGTGTCAGACCGTCTAGCGTTCCCTGGCGCGTTGTCTCTTCTTTCCGTGACCCTCGGGGCTTCCATGAATTTCCCGAAGGCCCCGCGCCGCGCACGCGCTTCTTTTTTGACGAATGCGCACAGGTCCGTGAATGTCACGTCTTCGTTCGCTCTCGCCTTCTTGGCTGCTAGTTTCGCCCAACTAAGCCTACAGTAGTCGGGTAGGGTGCATACACTGCGTTCTATGTTAGCGACTGTTTCCAGCTCCACCTCCAGTCTACTCGGTCGTAGTGCCAGCTGGTAATTACGCATCCTTATGGCCAACCCGCTCAGCGACTCTGCGTTGTTGTGCACCCTTCTCAGCCCACTAAAAAGATCATCTATAATGGCGGTGGTGACCATATGGTCCCTGCCATAGGTGTCCCACAGAATGTCCTTGGCCATCGCGTAATCACCGTCTGGATCCCCACCGAATCATTTGGATATGGCTTCACGCGCCTGTCCTGTGCACTGGTTAATTAGGTGCATCAACCTCTGCGAACTATCGGGCACTCTCTGTTCGATCAGGCATTGAAACTGCTGCATAAACTTCCAGTAATGCTCTGGGTTTCCATCGAATCTTGGGAGATCTAACCGAGGAGTTTCACCACTTTACGGGGTGGAGGCATAGTCGTTTTGGGGAGATGTAGGCGACTGGATCACGTACCGTTGTACGTGTTGCAGCTTATCATTGAACGTACCTGGCCGGTCTCTCTAGAGATGCTGCGTGCGTGGGGCGCTGTTTTTCTTCTCTCGTGATGCCTTTTCTTCTTTAGGCACAGCTGCTGCAATCGGGCTAGGTGCTTGTCTTCTCGTCGCTAAGCTCATCCTTGGACTAATCTGCAGCTGGCTGTCTTCTTGTTTGCTTCGGCCCTTTTGCCCGGTGCTCTCGATTGCATTTACTAACATCGCTATCGCTCGAGGCACCGCCGTTACTTAAACCGTCGAGACTACCGGGAGACATAACGTTACTATCTTTACCGAACTTATGACACGAATTAACCATAAAAACAGAGGGGATAGAAACGAAGACTTGCCAAGTGTTCTCAGACGTCTCACGTTCCTCGGATCCAGAGTTGTTGTTGTGCGTTGACATCTTTCTTTTGCTTGTCCGGAAGCCAAATTTTCTTATCCAAACGAAGTTTTGGATGTCGACCAAGTTTTCTGAGCAGCTCAGAATTCGTTAATCCAAGTATTGACGTCGGTAGTGGCTTGTGAATTCTAACTTCTTTGAGAATTGTAACTCTTATCCGTTGAGAAGAGCCTCAGAATTTCTACAAACCTGGAGATATGCGCGAGTCCCGGCCAACAAGAATACAATTATTCTTTCAGAACTCATTATGCGATTCTATGACATAATCAATAATAAAAAATATTTACATTACCTCAAACATTCACGTTAGCAGGTAAACACCAACGCAAAGAAGGAATGTCAACGGTTAAACAATTATTGTCTATAACCAATTGTCCACAAATTAATCTGAATAAAACAGGTTACCTCGGAGCGAACGCTCTTAGTATAATACTGTCACGCAGTGAACGTCAAAGTGAACAAAACATGTTGGTGTAACCCACCATTAAAACAAAGGTGGGGAAAGCAACAATCAGGGCAGGGGGAATCACAGGGTTGGGGCTTGTTGTGGACGGACGGGAATGAATCTTGGATTCTTCTAAAGC
The DNA here is from genome assembly GCA_028829895.1 of Sinotaia quadrata. Lineage (NCBI taxonomy): Eukaryota > Metazoa > Mollusca > Gastropoda > Architaenioglossa > Viviparidae > Sinotaia > Sinotaia quadrata. The sequence goes on along the minus strand of JALGAQ010000009.1, from coordinate 2,761,051 downwards.
CTATTCAAGTGCACCTTCTTCCAGAACTTCGGATTCGCATGACAGTAACGACTCAGTCCCCACGCCTTCTGTGTCTTCGAAGTTCGCCTCATGCAATGCTTTCGGACGCCGTTGAATAGATTAGTCGGATTGAATGGCGTACACTCTATAGTCGTCGCTGCCCGTTGGATACATTGGCCCAGCATGGTGCGCACAGCATATGGTTCCTCTAGTTTACCTGCGCGGCATTCCAAAGATCTATGGGCGCCTGGCACGTCTGAACCGATGAGAATATGGATCTCGGTGTCTAGAAGGTGTGGCAGATTAACTTTCGCTAGATGTTTCCATCTCTGGGCATAATCGGGGGTCGGAGACGACGCGCACCCAATTGGCAAGCTAGGCACCCTGAAGGCATTAAGGATGTCTACTATCTTACCACCTTTGGTCGAGTTCGCCGTTAGCCTACACCTAGTAGAGTTCAACATGGAAGTCCTGCGACCATTGAAATGTTCAGGGATGATTCTGCTCCACCTAATCTCAGGGAGTCGGAGATGTTCTCGTCGATCAGCGTGATGTCCGATCCTTTATCCAGCAGGGCATTCCCACTAAGGGATTTATTTGGCCATATAACGCGAATAAGAAGTACTACTAGACAAACCTCACTGTTGGCACCTATGCTGTTGGAACCACACTCGTTGACCCTACACTTGACCCTCTGCTCCTTTGTGCTAGGTCGATCGCTGGGGCTGGAATCTTTGGCAAATCGATTGTGTACCTCTTCACCTTGGTCAACTGCTCATTCACCCGAATGGGCTCCATGCGTCCTTTCAGAGCTCTGTCCGACGCTCTCGGCGCTGTAATTTGCTCGAAAAATTGCATTTTCCCGATGGAAACTCTCCAGCTTCGCCAGAAGCTGACGCCTTTCTACTTGTCATTTTTTGGCCCCTTTTGCGTCGTGATTTACTGGGTCGGAGTACCTAGCGTCATCGTTGTCCCTCAACTCATAACCACTACCAAGCTTAAGGTGATTATCACTTAAGTGAGGTTATTTTATGGTGGGACATGATCCAGGTTTGTCAACAGAAGAAATTAAAACGAGGACTTGCGGGTCTTCTGTATGAACGTTGGTTCTTCATCGGGGAAATACAGGCGATCCAGTGACACGGTTACGTCATACGAGTGTTCGGTTCCCATGTTTTTTTCCAAAACAAGTTTTGGGGAAGTCATAACGTTGAGAATTATAGAAAAAGTTTAAACAGATAAACGTTTCCCCTACCAAGCAGGTATTGCAAGCCGGGAGATATGCGTCAATCCGATACCAATCAAGAACCAATTTTCTCAACTGAAAGGTTATGCGACTCTATGGAATCAAATAATAATCACTGTACAAGAAAGACAAACCTCAACGGTTTAAATACACACTCCGAAACTCGATACAAGTAGGATTGCTTTCTGGTGAAGATATATTTACAAACAGTTATTGATAAACAGTATTCGACGAGAGACTTAGTTCTCACGACAGCACACTCAAACACGGCGATCAACGACCAAGACAATTGTGCATTTCACCAAAGCGGTGGAAAAGTAAATAAAACAAAGGTCAGGTCAATATGGGGTATAGGAGTTAGCAGGATGGGGATTGGGGCATGCGCAGATAAATTTCTTTACAGAAGGACTAACATATCCATCTAGGTTCGCTTTAATTCCTGACGCTCTCATGAATGGATAGGCTTTGTGAATCTCCAAGGCAAGATTCGGATCAATGCTCGAAGCTACCAAATTCGGTACTATAAGGAATTAGTGATTAATATAGAAAAAATTGGCTCGCACAATGTCATAGAAGGCCATGTCAACGAAAAAAGGGACAATGGAACGGCGGAACGCGAGTTTCGCAAGTCTCTGTTCATATTTCCTTTGGTCTTATTGCTAATTCATATCACAAGTTAAGCAATGATAGTATTTCCGTTGATTTCGTTGAAGTACTTCATTGTATAACTTACGATAAATCGTTGAAGGTACGAACGCTGCGGAACAGCCAATGAAGCGAACAAAAACTCGTCTACTCCGCTCTCAAGCCTTCATGCCCTCAACCAATACAGAGCCAATACATCCTGTATAGATCTTCCGCAGTTCGATGGAAACCCAGGCATTGTTGGAAGTTTATGCACCAGTTCCAGTACTTGTGTGAGCAGAGAGTATCGGACAACAGACTATGGCTGATTTATTTGATACATCAATGCACAGGGCAAGCCGGCTATGCAATCTCTGGGCGCTTTGGACAGTGATTATACCAGGGCGAAGAAGATCCTTAGGAACTCATATGATAGTGAGCATTTGGTAACCACAGCATTAACAAAAGACCTGTTCAAATAGCATTCAACCTCACTATGATGCAGCATCCTATAATTTGTTGGCCGCACGCATGCGCAACAGCCAACTGGCGCTTTGGCGATTTAGACGTGAGGCCAAGCTGAACACCACAACCAATTTAAGACGCATAGTGTGCACCATATCCGACGACTCTAAGCACAGCTGGGCACGATTGGCAACTGCAAAGGCAAGCGAAGGAGAGGATTTAAATTTCTCAGAACTCCATGCGTTCGTTAAAATGGAAGCATGTTTTTTTAAATTCATGAAACCATCTAAAGCGCTTAAAATACGAGATAAACCTCAATAAAATCGTATACCTTCTGACAAGGGACCTATCTGAACAGATCTGAACCAGAACCGTTTTTTTAACCAAGAGGAATGCGAGTTATGTGAGTGCCCCATCTAGTATGGAGCATATAATTTGTAGTGTAGCCAAGATTACTCTCTACTCTCTCCACTTCGTCTAAAGAAGATGGTGCGGCCAAAATAGGTTTTGATTTTTTGGTCTGAGACGTAAACATCGTAGCGATTCATTCACAAGCGCGGAAGCGTTTGTTTCGCTAGGTGCATAAAGCAATATCGCCACCAGCTTTATCGTGTAATGCGATCAGTAGACCCAGAGAGCATGAACTTCAAGCAACCGACTTCATGCTTAGGTGTGAATCTGTTGAACCTCGAATGCTCAGTATGCATGTCACAGAGTGTGCTCCTAATGATTATAATTCGGAAAGTACTATTATGGCTAATCGGATATGATAAACATTCTACAAGTCACGATAAAATGTCTGTCTATCTAAGGAGATAATGTTAACTTTTACCAAGGTGAGAAATCATGAGCGTTACTAATTGGTACCGAAGTTACCCAATTCGTACGCTGGTAATCCGAATTCTGCCACCGCTTATTATATTGCGACCAAAATATCAATAACTTTAACGGAGGCTGCAACAATGATGTCTCAAAAGAAACTCCTGTTTTGGATAATGCATAGATTTCAGTTAAAAGATTGCGATTTAGAAAGCCCGAATGGTTGGCTGACGTTCAAAACTGCCAATGATGCACTAGAAGGTAATGACGAGGGGAAAAGAGATGCCAAGCCCCATCGATTATTGTACTTGGGAAAATCGTTCAGTGAAGGAATATGAGTCATGGAGTGACGGCTTACAACTCTGTACAACCATAAAATGCGACTTGAATGCTTACCTTTGATTAGATGTTTTAGTAAGTGTGACAGTCAGTTACCAAAAGTAAAACTCTTACTTTCAATCTACTGCTAACTATAATAGATTTCTGTGTTCTATATCTGATCACGGCGAGCAGCTGCAGATGCTCTAGAAATTTGATAATCAGTAGTATAAAATCCTACTTGGTTATATCATTCTATTAGTGTAGCTTGGTAAGAAGTCCTAGATTTAATGGTTGATTAAGATATGCTTCTAGTTAGTTACAGCTATTGATGGTGAAGAATCCAAGATTCATTCCCATCCTTCCCACGATAAGCCCCAAACCCGTGGTTCAATTGCCCTGATTGTTTGCTTTTCCTCCACTAACTCGTTCTGATGTAACGCAACGGTGTTACATTTACACCAAAATGGCGTCCTACCGCAGCATAAACCGTTTCCCCTCCTTTATCATATCAAGCAGTTGCACTGTTTCATGTAGTGTCACAACCTTTCTTGAGCGTTTAGGTCCTTACCAGAAGCCAGAGGTGCAGGGCGCTTGAATGGCATTTAAGGTGTAAGTAATACGGTAAACCAAACATTTAAATTGATCAGTACGCACAACCCAGTTGTGCAGAAAGCTTGACACCTATTGTTCGTTGAAGACGACAGTTGAACGCTACTCACAAATAAGACGACAATCGATAAAACTGCTTAATATCGTATATACAACAGACATCCTGCAGAACCCACGAATACGGGTCCGCTCATGGCGAACCGCGAGTAGGCGAGGTCGCACTGTATACAATCAAAGGAGTACATCGAAAACCTTTAAGTTGAAATACATATGCCGAAAAGAAATTTCCCTGTGCACGCCTCAACTCCCGATCCTGCTACCCCTATCCCCCATATTGACCTGACATTTGTTTTATTTACTTTTCTACCGCTCGTCGACTAGACATTCGTATTGGTGGTTTACCGGCGTGAGTGAGCGTTGTTGTCCTGAGCAAGTGTCCCGTTGAATATTGTATTTACTAACTCTTTATAGTTGTTGTCTGTCATCAGAAAACTATCCAACTTACAAGAGGTCTCGGAGTGTATGCAAACCTTTGCAGGTTTGTATCTATGTACAGTTATTATTATTTTATCTCAGAATTGCATAAACCTTTCAGTCGAGAAACTTGGTTCTTGATTGGTATCGATTTGGCGCATATCTCCGGGCTTTCAATACCTTCTTGGTAGAGGAAACGTTTATCTGGTTAAACTTTTTCTGTAATTCTCAAGTGTCGACCTTCCTCAAACTTGGTTTGGAAAGAAAATGGGACCGAACAGTCGTATGACGTCACGGCTTCATGGATCGCCTGGATTTCCTGATGGAAAACCAACGTTCGTACAGAAGACTCGCCAACTACCCATTTTGAACTTTTTCTGTTCACAAACCTGGTTCATGTCCAACTATTAGACAACGTCACTTAATTGATAATACAGCTTGGTAGTGGTTACGAGGCGAGCGAAACAACGACAAAGCTGGGTACTCGAGCCCGGCAAATTTCGACGCACAATGGGCCGAAAAACGACAAGAACGCAGACGTCGCCTGCTGGAGACGCTGGAGAGTATGGATCGGGAGGATGCCATTTTTCGAGAAATTCCCGTTCCAAGATCGTCGGACTGAGCTCTGAAAGCCGCATGGAGCCCATGGTGAATGAGCTGTTGACCTATGTGAAGTGGTATACCATAGACTCGCGGCAACTCCCTCCCTCCTCGATCGACCTGACCGCGCTTAGGGCAAGTTTGCCTAGATTATAAACGGTGGGGTCCTGGGCTCCTCCGTCCTTAAATGATCACGATCCTAACCTATTCATTCCGCACGTTCCTCAAGTATTTCTTCCACAGTTCGCGGGAACGCCAAGCATTATTCAAAGTTTATGGAACAATTCCAAAACTTGGTTGAGCAGAGAGTAATAGACAACTGGATAAGACTGGTGTATTTGCTGAATCAGTGCACAGGCTTAGCGCGAGAATCTATCTCTGCATGCTTTGGGAATGATCCCGGACGTTGCTACGTCACTGCGACAGAGATTCTTAGGAACCTGTTTGATAGGAATCATATGGTGATGAAGACCATAATCCAGGATTTACACAGAGGACTGCAGAAAACTCACGGCGACGCAGACTCCATTGGCAATAGTAGCAATACGTATGAGGAAATGCCAATTATCTCTCAGCAAAGGGGACGCGAGGCCGAAATGAACACAATGACGCATTTGGAACGTGTCGTGTGTATTCTACCCGACGACGCTGGGTGCAGTTGGTCACGCCTGGCCAACGGCAAAATGGCCAATGAGGGAGAATGTGACTTTCTCAGACCTGTGTCGGATTAGACGGTGTCTGCAGGAATGTTACTGAACCAAAGATGTTGGTGCGACGAGGCCAGCCTCGCGAGACTGTAATAAGATGTTTTGATACGAGGTCTTATCAGATAGGAGTAGGAAGAACAGCCATTCATAGCCAAAGCAACGCTTGACGACGCTGCAGTCGAGGCTGAGTTGGAGCCTGAGACCGAAGTGGAGTTGATGCTTGAAGCAGGTGACAATGCTGTTTTGGCTCATATACCCACTCTTATCGGAGGATTTGGTAGTTCCAGAGTCCCAGTATGAGGGATTCGGCGTATTCTGATTTCATTGGTTTCCTCTCCAGTTGTGCAACCTACGGAGGTGATATTGCCCTCTTTTCTGCCCCGTAAAAGTAGATATGGTGACTGAGAATGATGTTAGCTCTTCGAACGACGTAGTTGCCAATATTTCGTTGGATGACGAATCACATTTTCATTGTGATTCTGCTTGGGGATTGGGCGACATCTCTAAACCGACTCTCATCACGCTGGGGTATCTGTTTTCTCGAGAGTTCATTTCCATTATTTGGAACAGTTTCTCCGGAAATATATCTCTGGTGCTGTTCATGACTTAGATTTACTTTATACACATAAGGTGGCCTTTGAAGAATCTTTAAGAAATTCTTTGCGATCAGACGCTCTTATTGGTCGCACAGTCGACGCCTTATGTCCCGAAGTGAATCACGCTGTGCTACCTCTCCACGGTGGAACGAACGAGGAATGGCCGTCCCCAAATAATTCACCACATAATGGAAAGGAACAACCGTCATGCTCTCCGACGTTGTTGATCTTCATTTGTGGTTATCGGGATAAAATAAGGATGTTTTTAACAGAAGCCTGCGAGTAGCATGTCGGTCGTAGTCGCTCACGTCTCTAAGGGGCTGGCTCCCGCTGTTGTAGCAAAGAGTTTTGATTGTAAAATTTCAGCTTGAGCCGGCGCAGGTCACAGCCGGGAGTCGGTTGTCGCCACACGAATCCTTATGGGATTGGCCTATGCTGTTGTAGAAAGAGTTATAATTGTACCATTTCAAACTCAGTCAATGTAAGGAAAAGCCGTAGGTTCGGTGGGCGGTGGCGACCACCTTAAGTGTACCTGGGGGTGAGGTTTAAAGACGTTGGACCAGGTCCACAGAGAATTGAAATCGTGGCCGATTTGATGGGCGGCGTAAAGAAATTTCCCTGTGCACGCCTCAACTCCCGATCCTGCTACCACCTATCCCCCATATTGACCTGACATTTGTTTTATTTACTTTTCTACCGCTACGTTCGACTAGACATTCGTATTGTGGTTTACCGGCGTGAGTGAGCGTTGTTGTCCTGAGCAAGTGTCCCGTTGAATATTGTATTTTACTAACTCTTGTATAGTTGTTGTCTGTGCAGCAGAAAACTATCCAACTTACAAGAGGTCTCGGAGGTGTATGCAAACCTTTGAGGTTTGATCTATGTACAGTTATTATTATTTTATCTCAGAATTGCTCTAAACCTTTCAGTCGAGAACTTGGTTCCTGATTGGTATCGTTTTGGCGCATATCTCCGGGCTTTCAATACCTTCTTGGTAGAGGAAACGTTTATCTGGTTAAACTTTTTCTACATATGCTCCGAACCGCCTTCGCACAATGGATCACCAATACAGCAAACACAACTGAAAGTGTTATTAGAGTTATTCGACAAAGCGGGAACACTTGATGGATACACCACTGTCATGGACCTGTTTTCTATTCTACATAATCAGGTTGCCAGTTAACCAGTCAGTAGAATATCTTCTCATTTTCCTATCTACCAAATATTGAATCCCAACACAATAAGAAGAACCTGTGATCAAAGGTTCTTCAGCTGGTTTTCAATAACGTCGCCCAGATCTGAGAACGCTACACAGTCCTCTTTGTGACTATTTGAGAACGCCACACGGTCCTCCTAAGGACCACCTATTTTGATTACTTGTTTTCTATGCACTTGATCTCCTGGGGATTAATGAACGGGCTATGGTAAAAGTTGAGCATTATTGGTGGTCTTGTATGTGCTGGGCTAATAAACTATGACAATGGGGGTTGCTTATGAGTAGAGATAGCCAATGGGATGAATGCATATTTCTACAGTGGAGTTACCCAGTAGTAAGCACCCATATTCTCTCTACACCAGCACAACCTTCACGCTGTCACCAAAACGAAGGTCAATAAGGTCACAAACAAGAAATGCATGTAAACAAAATTCAAGTCAATATGGGGTTGGGTGCCAGCAAGGGCAATGGGGAATGCATAGGGGGAATTCTTCTACACGCACTACATACATATGTTATTGGAAGGAACTGTGTTAATCATGTGCATTAATAGTCTTCAAGATTCAAGATTCAAGTGGTAGAGAGCAGGAGGTGCGAGCACCTATGTACGCTCCTTCTTCATGCGTTCTGACGGGCGAGTTGACAACCGGGCAGTTGACTGCTCGATGCTGCCCAACTCGCGACGTCTCCTCAGCTCGTGGTCTTTAGTGTTTGTCTAAGGCTTGCTTAAATGCGGTGACGGGCGGAGAGTTAACGACTATCTGCGGTAGAGGGTTCCACAACGAAGTAGCTCTGCGCGAGAGGCGGTAGACGTGGGGGAGGCCGTCCGTCCGAAGAACCTTGAGTTTGAAGTTGTGGCCTCTCGTGCGGTCGTCGACGGCCCTTTCGACTAAGTGCTGCATTTCAGAAAAATTATCGTCATTTGCAGTTTCAATAATATAGTTGAGTATGATATGGAAACGTTTACTCCACAGTAACAAGGAAAGTGCCAATATAACCCGACACCGGAAGTGACAATACCTACAACCCTGTTGTAGTGATTTCACCGTTCTGCTTTGTGGTGCGGGGTTTTCAAGAGCGTCGGTTGTTAGGTCTTCTTGCACTGTTGAGGGGTAAAATGAACAATCTTGCATTGAATACCTTATCCTACGTCCTTAAAAGTTCTCGATTGACCGGAAGAATTCCAATTTGTAGGTTCATGTCAAACAAAGCTTAATATTTATAATACTAGTTTCAGCTCGTTATGTTAAAAGATTGGCGGCGTAGATCATTTAGTTCTTTCCCCCTGTTCCACATGTAGTGAACGATTTGGCTCTCTCAATGAAACACAGATCAACAAGCTGATGATTATAGAAGGAATGCCTGATTCTCACGAATGCCGTCGGAACGGTGAGTCGTTTATGACCATGCTTATTTGTTACTATTACGTCATCTTTTGTACTTCAGCAATTATTAATGGATATAAACAAGGATTATACAATTATGTTGATAATTCTAGCAGCTCATGACTTATCACAATAAACAATTCTTTGATGATATACGGTTCGGAAATTAGGATCTACCAGTCACTTTTAGATTTCATATGATTGAGAGCTAGAGGGATGATCTATTCCCTTCCCAATCGTAGCTGGGACGTCTTGGCTAGTAGAGGCCTCTTCGATGTGCGAGTTCGTTTAGTATCATCACTATTTTTTCCGGACAACCTCACCCAGCGGAGCCCACACTACCGTAAGCGTTCTTTACAGAAGTTTTGCGCTAGACCTGTAATCAGGTTGGGAAACAATTATTTTTCATTATTACTCTTTACAGAAGCCCAGAGAGAACTGATATAGAATGGATAATCTCATTAACGAGCTTCGCTTTTGATAAGGTAAACCACGACCTGCTCATCCAGAAACTTCGTCACCACGGCATCGAGGGTTATGTTCTGCACTGGATACGATCCTATTTAACCGGGCGTACTTGGAAAGTGATGGTCGGTAACAAAATCTCCCAGGAGTGACCTGCAACCAGCGGCGTACCGCAGGGAGCAGTTCTCGAACCATGTCTCTTCACAATTTTCGTACTTGATCTTCCAGAAATCATCGGATTCAAATGCCTACTCTTCGCCGACGACGTCAAGTTATGGCGATAAATCAACTCCTCCTTCGACTTAGAAGGCTTGCAAGATGACCTGCATAGGATAAGTAAACGGTCTTCGGAAAATTGCTTACCAATCAATGTGCAAAAATCGTGCGTCCTAGCCATAGGAGAAACTTCAACAGGGCTAAATATATTTTACAAGATCAAACATTGTCTGAAGTCACCTCAACTAGAGACCTTGGAATCATTGTCCGGGATGACTTAAAAACCGTTGACCACACAAGGATAGCACGAACGACCGGACTAAAGCTTTTATGGATGTTTCATACGAGCCTTCGTTTCCTGGAACCGCAAAGTGTTCCGGATAATCTCAAATTTCATCCGACCGGCGATCGAATACGGTGTTCAGGTGTCCTCCCCGTTACCAAAGCCGAAATCGCCAGCCTCGAATACGTTCAACGTCTAATTACGAGGATGATTCCTCAACTGAGGACGCTGTCGTATGAAGAAAGGTGCCGCAGCCTCAACCTCTTTACCCTGGAATACCGCAGGACGAGAGGGGATATGATCTACATATTCCGTCACATCGTTCTCGGAGACTACCCGGAACTTCGAGGAATTGTTAGTCGTTCAATTGATGGCCGCACAAGGGGTCATGACTTCAAGCTGATGACAAAGCGGACTGATCAGCTTCCACATCTGTACCGCATCTCTTGTAGAGCTGTCCCGTTATGGAATGCCTTATCAGGTTCTGTTGTACAGGCCAAGTCTGTAAAATCTTTCAAGGATGCCTATTTGATACACAACAAAAGTGGCGAAAAGTTGGATCGAACAGGAGTTTTCACCTAGCGATTATCTCTTCGACGTCAGCGACTCGCCCGACCACACCTCGATGGGGCGAACACAGGCCTCCCAGTCTACTGCCCTCGAAATACTGATTACTGAACGAGCTTCGCTAAACGTACAAGACTCTACTTAATGAATGGCTTTAACTTCCCCGACATTGATTGGAGTGTCTGCGATGTTTTACTAGCCGCCCCGAAACTTGAAAAGTACTTTCTTAAATTGATATTGACGAGCGGTCCAGCGCAGCATATTTAAGGTCCTACTTGTCGCGTTCCGCTTGTTTAGAAATACTCATGTCGTCCTGCGGTCAACTCGTCAAGCAGGTATACATAGGTGAGCATTAGGTACCAGCAACCTTGCGCTCATCACCACACACTTTCTACAAGCTGAAAAGCGAGACAAACCGGAGCTGGTCCGTAAGGTTCGAATTTGGAACGTCTGAGAAGCAGCGCTCAAAACATTAACTGGAATGCTGGTAAAGGAGAAATGGCTCCTTCTTAAGAGAAATTACGAAGTGCTCTTCCTTACACGTGTGCCATTGAAGACGCCTAACCACGCCTTGCAGAAACTCCCTTGAATCTCCAGAGGAATCCTTCGTCTGTTAAAAGACAGAAACCGATCCTGGGACTTGTTCATAAGTGCCAGTTCTCAACTCGACTACGGTGACTACAAAACTCTTTAAAACAGTTGTAAAAAGCGAATTCGTAAACAAAAATTCTTCTATAAGGAGCTGCTCTTCCCCATGGTTGACACCTAACCAAAAGGAACCTGTGCTTATATTAATGGAAGGCGGAGACTCAAAGCGAGAATCAACTTCTCTGGTGAAATAGCGCAGGATGATGAGGAAATAATAAGGATATAATAAGAATAATTGTTTCTTTATCCTTAGCAAACCAGTATAGTCTCGTTCACTCAGTCAACTTCTATAAGGTACAGCAATACCCTGAGGTACAACGTTCCCCCTGTCTCACTCCTTTCGAGTGTCAACATTAGTACAGTAAAAATCCAAACCCTCCTAACGAAGATTAACCCCAACAAGGCCCCAGGACCTGATGGTATGGAGCCCAGAACCATCAAAGCTCTTGCACACGAGATAGCACCATTAGTTGCAGATAATTTCCATGACTACAGCTACTCTGCCAGATGACTGGAAAACAGGGCGATGAAAAGAGAAGGCGGCAAATTACAGGCCGGTTCGCATCACGTCAGTATTCGTCAAATTACTAGAACGAGCACTGAACTCAATCTTCACATGACAAAACACGATCTTTTCCCACCCGTGCAACATGGATTTGTGCAGAGGAGATCTTGCACCACAAATCTCATTGCATCGAGGGAAGATTGACGTGATGCCAGTCCATGCGGTTAGAATCGACTTCGCTAGAACCTTTGATAAACTTAATCACGACCTGATCATCCAGTAAGTTCGTCACCACGGCATCGAGAGTAAGGTTTTGTACTGGATACGGTCCTACTTAGCTGAACGAACTTGAAAAGTTATGGTCGGGAATAAATTTTTCTAGTAGACACTTGCAAACAGCGGCGTCCCGCAGGGAGCGTCTCTTCACAATTTTTGTCCATGATCTGCCAGAAATTATCATATCCAAATGCCTACTCTTCGCTGACCACCTCAAGTTATGGCGTTAAATGAATTCTTTCTTTGACTTAGGTTGCTTGCAAGATGAGCTGGATCGAATTGGTCTTCAGACAATTTCTGGTCAATCGACATGCATAAGTCTTGAGTCCTAGCCATAGGTGAAAACTTTAATGGGGCTAAATATGTTCTACAAGATCAAGCATTGTTAGAAGTCACATCAGCACGAGACCTTAGAATCATTGTGCGGAATGATTTAAAAACCACCGACCACACAAAAACAGCTCGAGTGACTGGACTGAAGCGGTTATGGATGTTCAGCCATAATTTCGTTTCCTGGACCCCTCAACTATTTCGGATAATTTACTCAAATTCCATCCAACCGGCAGTCGAGTACGATGTTCAAACATCTTCCTATTACTGCAAAGTCGCAATCGCCAGTCGCGAATAGGCCTAACTACGAGGATGATACTCAAGTCAGGACGCTGTCGTATGAAGAAAGGTGCTAAACATTTCCCTCTTGGAATACCATGTTTGGTTGGTTGGCTCCCATCAGTCTGGAGAGACAATGGTGTTTGTCACTCCGGTTTGTCTTATTTAATTTGCCTTTGGCTTATATAATTATCTTTTAATTTTCCAACTTTTTCTATTCCTGTTTCAGTTGGTCTGATTTTCTTTTTATTTCCTAACCATTTTCATTTGTATAATATAGTGCATAATAATAGTAGTGTTTTTCGTTTCATTTTTTTGTTATTAGCGTTTTCATCATTATCATAATTATCATTATTGTTATCATTTTTATGTTATTATTGTTTATCCTTTATTTTTCCTATTGCGATCTGCAATTATTTATCCCAGAATGATATTTTCTATAACAATTATGTTTTATTTAATGCATCGTCGTCTGTTACTGTAGAGGCCTATACTAGACAAACACATTTTAAAACAACCGCTATAGACAACGGGCGTTCGGCGTTTTAAAACGCATGTTATTTTCTTTTTTTCCTATCTCGCGACTTCATATAGTCTTGGTCTATTTTTTCAGCTGCTGCCTTTATGATACTCCGCCAGCTGCTGCGATCGGCTGCACGTTTTTTCTAGTTCACCAGGTCGATTTCCTCGCATTCAATGTCCCGTTTGACGATGTCCTTGTAGCGCAAGTTCGGTCTTCCGACTGATCTAGAACCAGCGGCAAGTTCACCATAAAGCATGGCCTTTGGGATGCGGTTTTCATCCATTCGTGTTACATGTCTAATCCAACGTAGACGTCTGTGAGCCAGGAGTGCGAACATACTTTGTATTCCGGCTCGTTGCAGGACGGCGTTGTTAGAGATGTGATCTGGCTATTTTATGTGTAGTATTCTCCGAAGATTTTGGAGTGGAACACATTTAGCTTGCGTTGTTGGTGTGAGTACAGCGTCCATGTTTCGCTGCCGTAGAGCAGGGTGCCCAACACGCAAGATCGGTAAACTTGCATTTTCGTATTGATAGTCAGCATTGGGTTACTCCAGACCCGTTTGTGCAATCGCGACATTATTGTTGCTGCTTCACCAATACGCTTGCTTTTTCGGAACCTAAGGAATACCACAATATGATAGCAGATATGATCTTCTTGTTCCTCTTCATCGTCCTCGGACAATACTAGGAGGTTCGAAACATTATCAGTCGCTCAGCTGATGGCCGCATAAGGGTTCACGACTACAAGCTTATGATCAAGCGGACTGATCGGTTTCCACATGTATCACATCTCCCTAGAGTGATCTCGTTATGGAATACCCTGCCAAATTCTGTTGTGCAGGTCAAGTCTGTGAAATCCTTTACGGAAGCTTTGGATGTTTATTAATATACAGCAAAAGGTGACAGGAAGTTGGATCGATACAGGAGTATACATCTAATGACATTAACGACTCGTCCGACTACACCTCGATTGGGCGACCATAGGCTTTCCAGTCTATTGCCCTTGAATTCTGAATACTTAATGCGTTTAGCCGCTGCTTGAAACATTTTTTTGTCTTGGCATTGACCACCGACGCGGGGAAAATATTTTCATGCTTTTGACTGATTGAATGGTATTTATATAATGATTGAATAGCTTATCGCTTATAACCTTCAGTAATGCATTCGTTTTTTAAAGTGTCTGAAAATAAACGCGTCGTCTGGAACAAACCCCTGAGCGCATCCGTCAGCTAAGTTCTGTTCTATATTCAGTACTTCTCGCACTTTTGCTGCTTATAGAGCACATGGAGGTCTATGACGTTTTCGTTGGTTGGGACATCAGATTTCGCAATCCGGGTCTCGATTCTGCGTGTTCCTTATCAGTATTTCCTTTTTATTTTTAATCAAGGAATCCACATATTTCTATCACGACCGTAGAACACTTAGTTCTCTGTTTTCTCTATCTCCCACCATCTCTGCTTATCCAAAATCCAGATTTATAGAGTATATGTCTGATCCGCTCTACCGGCTCGTTCGGTTGATATTGCTTCCTTTTTGAGATTCATACATCCCGTATTTCACGTTTTTGATGAAAAGCAAGTGTAATTATGTTTTTATTTAACAAATTTAGTGACGTAACTAGTACTAAACAACGCATGACGCGTGAACTGTTTGGGGTATGATACTTTTCGGTTTCAGAGCTATATTAAATTCCTAAGTGGGATTTGAGAATTGTTCATCTCACTCACTTTAAAGCTAGCACATCTAATTGGGCTCGATTGATCCATAAAAACACCAATAATCTATTTGCTAACAGCAGAGCGGTATTTTCTTTAGTTAGGTTTAGACCAGTGTGTTAATGCTTCACTTTCAGACTTTGTGCTTGTGATCTCTTGTGTCGGTTTAGAGTACCTAACGGTATTTAGGCTGCCTTAAAATTTCGGAACAGCATATTGACTGTATCCCTCTTTGAAGCAGATCTAAGAACAAAACATTGGTCGGAACAGTGAGCAGTTTCTCCTCAGCTTTTATATCTGTATCTTGATTTGCTTGATGCAGACCTCTCATTAT
Source organism: Sinotaia quadrata (assembly GCA_028829895.1). Taxonomy (NCBI): domain Eukaryota; kingdom Metazoa; phylum Mollusca; class Gastropoda; order Architaenioglossa; family Viviparidae; genus Sinotaia; species Sinotaia quadrata. Next base: position 2,745,846 of record JALGAQ010000009.1, on the reverse strand, counting down.
ATATGTAGGATCATTTTCGGCGTTGTTTAATAAATACTGAATAATAAAGTAAGCAGGTGAGATGATCAGGTGTTGTGCGCGCTCTGGCGTTTGGTTCTGTAAAGTTGCGTTTGATTATCTCACCTCAGAATTTGATAGAGAAATCGGTGGGATTTAATCCACTTTCTGCTGTGATGAAAGGAGTATACACGTGACTTAAGATGAGAAAGGCCTCATCCAGCTCATTTGTATTCCTAAAATTTTAATTGTTTTAGATATTCTGCACATCGATATTTTACTTTAGTTGTGTTCTTTAACGGTAAATCTATTTAATCTGTCTAACGTTTCTGTCTGAACGTACCATTTCATGAAACAGGACGAAGTTTCAATGGGTAGACATATGCTCATGATCACTTCCCACACTATAACTTTGGTTCGTACCGTTAAAGACATTCCTTTTATTGAAACTTCCATGTAATTGGCTTCCATCTTAGAGATGCTTTATTCATGTTGATATGCTTTCTATAAACTAAGTCTGGTCCAAAATTTAATGTAGTTTTACTACTGTTCTCTTATTAATATTCTCGGGTTTGATTCCACTTTATTGGTTTTCAAAACACTCAATATTATCTGTAAGACTCCGTTCGCGAAATATTACGGACTAAATAGATTAACTCATGATCACCTTTCCTGCTTCATGCATCTTTTAAACACGCCACCAGAGATGATCTATATTGCTTACTCCTTTGCCTGCTTATTTTATTATGAGTGCGTCATATTTTTGTGCTGCTCCATAAATTAAGCACATCTGTTCTGAATCCAGGCTTTGATAGAAATTGTAGATAACATCGGTGAGCTCATAGAGACTTCTGATAAATGAATCTCTAACCTTTTGAAAATAGTCTAGTTTATTCAGTCATTGTGAACCAATTTCACGACTAATTTATTCACTTGCATCTCTTGTCACATCATTCAGGTAAATCACAAGACTCTGGAAACGGGGAAAAGACGGGTCCCTTTAATCCGACCAATACGAGCGATCCTCTGACCGATTCAACTTCAGGTGAGCGCCTGGGTAGTGACGGTGGGGGAGGAGGGACAGGCTCATTCATAAAATGCAGTAAATGTGGCGGTCCTTTACGTGCTCTGGAACCGAAAAGTTCATGTAAGTGTTATTATTTTTATTAGAATGTTTTCTAAATATCTGTCAAATACACAGTTTTAGTATTTCCATCAGATTGCGACAGCTCAATGGCTAGGTCACTACGACTCTTTTACATAGCTGACCTGAATGATCAGATTATTCAGCTTCTTATATATCTCCAGAGAAATGGTTTCTGAAAACCAATGATTGTATGAAGCATCTATGAATAGCTTCATTTTGGGACATTAGTTAAGATCAATATAGCCCGGGGTTGTCCGTCAACCAGTTAAAGGCATTAATAGCTCATCATATCTCCGAAGAAAAACTTTGTGCAACCGTTATTTTATTACTGTTTTTTTGGAAATGGTTTAATTTTTTAGCCTAAAATCATGTTTGTAATATTTCAGAACGCATTCATTCGAGTTTACCTAGAGAGCATTCCAATTTTTTTCTGCACGCAGCATGTTATATCTTTCCGGTAATATTCGCTGTTGAAATGAATTCTAGTAGACAGCTTGTTGCAATTAGATGCGCTTTGCGTAACTTCGTAGCTTAATTGTGTGTGTATATGTATGCATATGTTATATAGTTTTACGTCCACCTGTAGACCGTTCTGGCGCCAATAAATTATCATTATCATAATCAATAATAATTATGAATTATTACTGTTCATTTGTTTATATGTAACTTAATTACGGTATTATCTTTCAGATATTTCGCGTTTCATGAAATGTGATAATTGTCAGCAACTGTACACACTTATTGATAAATCTGCTTTAAAATCATATGGCACTCCAGAAGAAAGTCAATCGATGGCTCCACCGATTCCGAAACAAGTGAGTGAGTTTTAAAAGTCGTATATTGCAGTTTACTCGTCTGTGGATGAGTTAATAGTTAAGTTGATTTCGCGCTTGTTTTCAACGATACAACACTTTCATGGATAATATAGTGGAATGCAAGGATTATTGGGTTGAGATATCCACCACAATTAGGTTGAATGGAACCCGAACTGACTACAGTTAATTTATAGGTAGATGCGTGACAAATGGATGCGTATAAACAAGTTGATGCTGGTCAGATAGGGGTTTATAGACGAATCGTTAAAGTTAAAAGTGCATGCTATTTTATACGTTGGGTGCAAGGGTAACTAGGGCAATTGAAGTTCACGTCATACTATTACATCATACATGGATGCCACTCATATCGGTGAAGAAAGGTTGCTGTGAAAAGTGTTGACAGTTATCTCTTGGGTATATTAGGGTCCCATGGCAAGTGGACTTGCTAGATAATTTAGGTAACTCCAACCAAACACTTGATAAAAAACCTTATATACCCATACAAATATATATCGGACCGATAGTGTAAGATCCTTACGCAAGACTGGCAGGAGCCTGTGCCGGTACTCACTCTTAACGATGCTAAACTCGAAATCGTGACTCACGTTGTTTATTTGGGGAGTTGCGTTATCACTGTTGGAGGTTTTGGCATCGAGGTTGACAAAACTTGAGCTGGCGTTTGTTAACCTCAAGCATTTTTAGCGCAGACGCGACATTAGTCTTGCCTTGAAAGGCTGAGTTTACCGCACGATTGTACGTGCTGTGTTGCTCTATGGCTGCGAAGCTTGGCCACGGAAGATAGTCGCCGACCCTCTGTGTTCGAAAACCGCTGTCTCCGAAGCATTGCTCGCGTTAAGTGGCAACACTATCTGAGTAATGACGAGGTACGACATCGTGTACTAGGATCAGATAGTCCTCCCTTAAGCGACATCATTTCACTCTACTGATTCCGTTGGCTAGGGCACGTCCTTCGTATACCCTATCACCACTCACCACAGCGTGCCTTACTGGTGCTTCCTGGACCTAACTGGAAGAGGCGACGTGGCGGTCAACCCATGACTTAGGCGAAGCATGAAGAATCTGACGAGTAATATAGCTCGTGTTGGCTCTTGTCGACTACCAGGATGTGACCGAAAAACTGATGAGACCCAATGGCTGACGATAATAAAAGACATGGTGCAGAACAAAAATCAGTGGCGTGCTTGCTTGTGATTGACCTACCTTCTATCTCAACCATCTATTTACCGCTCCAGAAAAAACAAAAACAAAAAATGACGAAAACGACGTGCAGATACAAAAACTAAAAAAATCACAAAACAAGAAAACAATGGGGCAAAAATCGTTCCGCAATTTCCTTTTCTTTTTTCTCTCGCTTGGATTTATATTCTTAATAATAATAATAATAATAATAATAATAATAATAATAATAATAATAATAATAATAATAATAATAATAATATAGCTTTAAATTTTTTCGCAGTTCTCGATTCTGTTCGTGATTTGTTTGGTGCCAGGCCTGTTTCAACAGGGTGGCGTATATATATATATATATATATATATATATATATATATATATATATATATATTCTAGATTACTATCTAGTAGACAAATACGAACCTAACCCCGTCCGTGAAGATAATGGGTTCCTCAGTGCAAACACTGGTATCCAATTGTGATATTCGACTGTGAGCATATGCATTGATTGGAAACGAAGTCCGGAAATCAATTTTCCATTTTAGGTCCTCTTGCGCATGACGTCTTTCCAAGGCAGTTTTTTCCACAGTTCCCTCAGGTGTTTTGCTCCTGTTCGTCGAATTATGATCTTCTAGTATGATAAATCTTATCTTTGTGCACATGACATTGATAGTATTACTGGAGCACAAATGACTGTATGGATAACCTATTTACTACCTTGAGAGTGAGTAATACGATTTAGGTTCGAATGTCTCTTCGGCGCCTAGTTCCGCTTGAGCAACCGGGTGGTATCCACCTGTGAGTTGTTTGGCGCTAGGCCTGTCACTAGGTTTGCGAACATTTTTTAAAAATTGATTATTGTCACTACGGTCGTAAAACCTTTAATTCTCGTTCAAATGCGACTAATGCCAACCGTGTCGGTATACTTTGTACTGCATAAGCTGTACTGAGAGCGATTCTGATGAACCTATATCTCACATCGAGCTAAAGATCATCCATAGTTCGTCGAAGGAAATATATGGACCAGCAGTAGCTGGTATCCGAATGGTGTGACCGTTCAAGGAAAAAAAATAATTCTACACACACTCATCACCTAATCAAACGAAGACAAAAACGTAAGTACATATTCTTACTCAATGTCTGAGCTATCACAAACCAATTTCCTCCTGATCTAAAGTACAAAATGAAAATTGTTTCTTATTGTTTGTAAATGAAGCTTAGAGCATATACACTTGACTCAGTATTTTCAACTGAACATCTATTGACGTGACCAACCGGGTGATACTCCCACCTTAGCATTATTTTATTACACACAATAGTTATTTACGGGAAAAGAGAGTGTCTATAGTCGAAAGATGGGTGCAAAAGGACCGAGAGGCAAGAAGAATTAATCTTTATGTATCGATAGAGGCTACGGTAGACGCAAGGTCAATGGAACAATCAGAAATGATAACCATTGAATATTTATGTCCTTTATTTTTATTCTTGATAACCATTGCTTATTGTAAGACTGCGCTTAGCCTGTTGGATAACTGCATGAAAATCGTCGATAAATTTATTTACCTGGGGGGAGAGACGAAAAAGCAGGCCGTGACTCGTCAGTACGGCGAGGTCTGCGTTTCCTCACATCACCTATGGTGTACGCTTAATGTTAGCCTGTTAATCCCAAGGCATATAATGGAACCACATAAGCCGTTAAGGATATGCGCTATTTAGCTACCGTTGGTTATTGTTGTCCGCGGGATATTTCTCACTTTCAGTGGGATCCTCCTGTAATTAATGTCCTTTTCGGGCAACGTGTCTTTGTAGCTCGTTACATCTATTCACGAGCATATTATCTCACTTGACTTGTTTCGTTAGGTTGCACACGTTTTAATCATGCGAGTTCTCGAGTACCAATACCTGCTCTACTTGCCCAACCTGACTCATCTTAGAGGAAAACAGCGCCGTGGAAGGAAGCTTATGACAGCTGCTTTGTTTTTTTTGTGGGGTTCTCTTGGCTTCTGGGCTGAGTTCCTCGAGATCTTAAGTGCGCTTGGTTGCCAACTGATTTCAGCGCTATTTGTGTAATTTATTCATCTCTCTCACCACTTTGAACAGATGACATAATTGTTTATTATGGCTGGCACATTACTTCTTTCTATAAGTTTATGATGCATATATGTTCAACCTTTTGTTGTCTATTGAACCCTTTCTCCCAGATACACGCCTATTTGGATCGTTTTGTAATCGGACAAGAAAAGGCCAAACGTGTTTTAGCTGTACAAGTTTATGCTCACTACAATCGCATCAATCACAACCAAATGTTGAACGCTGCCGTCTCTGCTACCGAACCGGCTAGCACCACCGGCGCTGGTCAGCCAACGAGTTCACCAAAGTTCTCTCCGGGCAGTCCTTACATTCCTGGAGTGACGAATGCAAGCGGTTCGAACGGCACGCACACACCTCATCCTAGTCATTCATCGTCTTCATCCGATAGCATCCAGGAATCAACGCCACCAGTTACAATCAGTTTACCTCCAGGTTTACCTCCAGGGGGACCCATTGCCCCAACAGTAACCGGTATAAACATACATATAATCATTAACCATATTTAATTAGTTTGATGTATGGCTCGTAAAGATGTAATCAGGCGTTTTTTATATGAGATTGTCTTTCAAGTTACAAAATTTCCAAGATTGACCATGTCTGTTATGCCAAAAAGATCTGCTTGAGGGCGGGATAATTTCGCCTTGCCCAAACCGAAACAGGAGGTTGTTCTAAGCGACCTCACTCGAATCGTTGATTCAGAAATCTAGTCGTCTCAGCAGGACGTATCAGTCCAGGTACCATTACGTCCACGAACAACTCAGAGTTGTTTGGAGCTAGGCCTGTGATCAGGTTGGCGAACACATTTTTTTCATCAGTCCGGCAGACGCGAGTAGCATAATTTCTGTAATTTATGTGTGTTATTTCTACAGCTGTGTACAATCGATGATGGTGACCACCCAATCCTATGCCGTATACATGCGTATTACAACTTCCAGTAAATTTTTGATTTAAAGTGGATATGCTCCTACTTTGTGATGTTCTGTGCACAAGTGTACTTCCTTTGCCCCCAAAACACTTTACTGTTTTCTAGGTGGCGTAATACCTCTATCACAACCGACCCCGTTATGAGGATGAATTAGGTTTTCATTAACTTTGATCAGATGCAAGTGATCTTTTTGGTGCAAATTGGGGTGATGCTGCTGAATTATCTGAGATGGTACAATGATATGGTCTATCGCTTCATACAAGACCGCCTCATCCCCTATGATAGTCGACTATGCGATTTCTTAATTGCGACCGAACGTTCGTAACCTGCAGGGCTGTGAAAAGTCAAACTTTGACAGTGTATTCTATGATAAACTGAACGAGAGGATAGTTCAGTTTTGAGTTTCGTGCACGAGACCAGAGAAAATATGAATTTTACTTTTACAAAGGTTTATGACATCACATTATTCCACGCAACCATCCTAATGCTTGTTATCCGGCCATAGAAACTGCTAACTCCGAAAGCACGAATGCTCGTATACGAGCCTGGATTCCAAAGCTACGCCCAATTCCCAAAGAAGATCCAGATCTCTCAAAGAGTGCAACTGATTCACGCAGCACGACATCAAGTAAACGTCTATTCAGTTCGGGTTTATTGTAGAAACATTGTTGGTGTTTGTTTCACTGTTGGTCTGTTTTTAGTTGCTGTCCAATGTTAGTTTCGTGGATAACGTTTTCACTTACTGATAAGACGATTGAGGCTTGTATGTTCCCTGAATTTTTCTGGGTAACTGGATAGTATCACGCTAGTGATATATTTATATATTTTTTGTCACTTGAAATAAGTCTGATTCAAGAGCCAAACAGCGATTTCTTTCTTTTGCATGTATCTGCTTGAGCACTGGATACCTTCCGTTTGCAACAGCACCCCAGCGAATGACGCACATACTTGTATGGTAGCGTGCCTGTCACCTACCGAATGACAATTCATCGAAGCTCGCTATTTAGAAGCTGAATACCTGTTGTCTGTGACATCTGTGAAAAAATTTGCCTGCCTCTAGTCACAGGGCGATGTAAATATAATACGGATAAAAATAATTAATAATAGTAAAATCTTAGCATGACGTATATTTATGAAAAAATACAAATAATGTCAACAGTAATCATAATATATTAATAATAATAAAATTGACTTAAAAACTAAATAAATGATGAAAGAATTAAGAAATTGGTGTATGAATCATAAAAATATAATATGTAATAAGGTATATATGATAATATATATATATAAATATGATATATATAATCAGAAAAATATAATATATGAAAATATAATAAAAATATAAATGGTTAATCGGGTGATAAACATCATAGCCTCTCGGGACAACAACAACATGCCAGTCACGAGTTTGGCTAAATATTTTCATTTATTTATTCATTCCGGACCCATATTTCGGTCTGGACGACTGATTAATATCATGTCCACAAACGACTCACATACCTGTCTGTCGCTAGGCCTTTCTCCAAGTCGGCGATTAAAAGATAATATTTATTTTCATGTATTGGTTTGTTACATCTTTTTTCGATTTTATGATATGGAATATATTTCGTTCTGCAAGATCAACTCATTTTCTGCTGTTTCGGTGGTCGGAATTGTCCTCCGATGTCAGTGCATCACTGTCTCTACTCACGTTCATCTATTAAGCAAAAATTGAAAATTCCGAAAGTGTTTACAGTGTTTACATTTAGTGTTTTATTTAAGAGCAGTTGCCTTGATCTACTTTGCAACTTGGATATTTCGAAACTTTGGATCAATGCTGCTTGGGTTTTCTATGGGCAATAACTAGTTAATGGTCAAAACATGACACTGTTTTCAGCTGGTCTCAGGATCCTAGAAGGGCCTTATCTATTTAAGACGCTCAATCATCGAATTTTCTCTCTCGATCTCACCGGAAGAGGGCAATCAATGACTATTTCAATATTGCAGGTACCTTGGTGCACTTGAATTAATATTACAAATGGATTCTAAAGTTGTTTCCTTACGATGCCACATTCCTTGAATCATGTATTTTTGTCCGCTCTTTAGAACTGTTTCGCCTTCTCCGCAGCGGATCAGTGACAGGTTCCAAGACCCCACCTGGACCCAACGATCCTCCTTCATTGTCTTTCCCTTTCGTGAACGACACGCCTCAGGAGCATGTGAACGAGGCACAAAAACGTCATCGAGGTTCTCAACTGCTGACAGATAACTCTGCCACTGTCAAACTGGAGAAGAGTAACATAGTCATGCTGGGTCCTACTGGATCAGGTAAATTTTGTTGGGTTTTATTCAGTTGATCTCTGCTAAGTGATAAACGCGTATTACTTCTAGCATCTACAGCAAAAACTCTCATAGCTGTTATACTTGTTGTGTTTGTTTATCGCTACCTAGTTCTGGATTCAACCCTTAACTGTTTTGGTCTTCGTCTTCTTCTCTGGTGACCATCTGACAAGTTAACTGTGAGTAAAATACAAGTTGGCCTAAAAGTAGGTGACAATAATCTATAGCCTTTGAAACTGGTGGATTATCGTTGGATTGATTTCAACAGCTTTGAGGCACACTAGCTATTAAGAAATCGCTATCTATCGCGATGGTTAAGCGGTGCAATTAGGTCAATTTGGAATGGACTAAACGATATGCGTTATCAGTCAATTGAGATTAGGCAATGAGGTTCAATTGTCTCCGTAATAATTGCTTATTAATGAGCAGGTTTATCTATGCGCAATATCGACTTGCCCCTCGAGTAACTGCCACAGTCAGCCAAAGTACCGAGGTGGCGGAGTGGATAACGCTCTGAACTCTGAGGAAGGCGACCCGGGTTCGAATCCCATCGCGACACCTACTTCGGTTTGGGCAACCGGGTAGTATCACGCCCACGAGTTGTTTGGCGCTGGGCCTGTCATCATGTTGGCGAATACACACCCAGTTAGCCAAACCCTCATAGCTTTCGTGAAGATGTTCCAAGCTTCATCGACACCAAGCTTACATTAGAGGAGGTTCGACACTCTCAGGTGACTGCTATGGTATGGTTCACTTTCTTTTTAGTTTCGCTCAGGCTGTCTCCTGTTTAGGATGACTTGACTATGTCTGACACTTCCGTGATCTACGCTTTACGATCTGAAGGTCAATCTATACAAAGGACCACCCAGTTGATGATGATGGACTGTGTCGGTCGATGTCGGCTTGTATAATGTTCATTCATGTTTTTAACTGTCCTCATGCACCATATTCTGGAATTCACACATATCCAGATCAGTTCACTTCCGGACTTAGTACATGTTGAAGCATTTAGTTGACGCTGTTGCACGAATTTAGATAATCGCGCTCGTTGCGCCATGCGACGTTAGTGTAAAATGTTACTACATAATATTTTATTTCCATAGCACCCCATCACCTGGTGCTTAAAAAATCAAACTAGAAATTTAAAACTTGTTTTGAATATTGTTCAGTGCTAGGATTTACTTGAAAGAGATATTGGCCGGTGACCGAAATAGAGTAGTAGGTTGTTTTAAGAGAACTAACACAAAGTGGCAAGCTTCGCATTGCAGACGATGCTCAACTGATCTTCACTCTCGGCTACAGACTTTTAAAATAAAGAAAATAATGGCGACCTTGGATTTGTTTGTGTGTTAGTATTAGAGGGATATTTAAATTTCCGACTTTTGCTTAAAATGTCTTCGAGGCCGTTCAAGATTCAAAAGGCAGGGAGTAGGACCTGCGAGTGCCAGCGTGCATCCATTGTTTTTCTGCAAACTGATAATGGAACAGCTGCCTGCTTGTTTCTCACGAACTTGCGACGTCTGTCCGGTTTGCCGTTGTAAGAGTTTATCTAATGGTGGATTAAACGTGGCAATGGACGGGGTGCTGATAGCTGCCAGTAGTGTGAATTTCCATAGTGAGTCTTTGGAGGTGATGGAGTCCGTCCGTTTGGAGAATGTTGTGTTTGAAGGTATGCTTTTCGGTACTGTAGCTCAATTAAGCGGAAGAGAATGAGTCCGCTTAGGTACGACGATATACTAGAGTGAATAAGCTTCTTGCGTTGTATCGTATTCGATGAACCTCAGCTTCAGTTCATTTATTTTGCGCAACTACCTCGCATTTATGAATTCTATTTCGTTGTTTTTGGTGATATCGCCACAAGCTCTAAACGTGATCGGCTTCTTGTGCTGTTGGTAGTGATCTTGTTGGGAATATTCAAGATATCTCAGAAACTGTTAGGGATGTCAACATCCCCAGAAAAGTGCGTGAAATTAACGTTATTATTAATTTACAACTTTTATTAATTTTTGAATGTTTTTACGCGCCCTTTTCTCACGTGGCTAAGAGTTGGTCAACATTTCGTCATCCATTTGGCTTAATCACGCCATTATTTCATCATATCAGGTCATGTAAATACTCTATAAATACTTTGTTTGCTTTCATCAAATCGTATTCGTTCACGGAGTACACACTGTTCACACGGACACCGTGTTCGTTCTGATATTGGGTTGGCATAGCACGAAGGTAGGGATTTTGTTCACACTAATCTCCGTTGTTCGTTTTGTTCTTCTATTACGTCCACAATCACAAGAACTCATATCAAAACAGAAACCTAAAGCTGCATATAAATTACGATGATTTCTCAAAGCTTCCATTGTTGATAGCATCAAACACCATACTTTTCTCGGATTGGTTAGCCGCTTCAGCCAATTGCTTGAATTTCTATCTAGTACTTCTGATTGGTTAATCGTTTTAAAAGCTTCCCTAGCATTCTAGAAATTATCACAGCACCACTCCTCTGATTGGCCATTTGCGTACGGGATTTAACATTGTCTATGCGACCTACGCACGTTTTGTCCATTTCGTTGGCTTGGTTTTCCTCAATACACACTACCTTGTTATTGGTGACTTCTGGGTAGCAGTAGCAAGAGGAGCAGACGAATATTTATCGCAGATTCCCCATCCAAATTAGAATAATAAGAGCTTTTTCAAACCCGAGAATGTGAGATAGTGATGCTTTATACTTTGGCCTCTGCGCTTATTGCCGTCAGCTCCTCGCACTCATTGGCGATCGGCTTTCGATTCCTAAGGAGCAAGTGCGTT
>JALGAQ010000009.1:2705908-2734455 GCA_028829895.1 Sinotaia quadrata | reverse complement strand
GTTACTCATATGGATCATCCGCAACACTGTCAAAGAAAGACTTAGATTACACGGCTGCCGAAAGATCTATGGTACTACACTTCGTCTGTCTGGCGAGATAGTTATCGACGCAAGAGTTTCCGGCGCGCTTGATCCTACATTTTACGACAACCATCTGAATTCTCACCTGCGAACTTTAAAACCAGCCCTCACACGTTAGACAGATAAGTCGCTGCATATGTATCCGGACTTATCGACGTGCGAATATGTTTTTGTCCGTGTTAATGCACTCAGACGACCATTACAACTTCCATACGATTGCCCTTACCGCATCATCTCCCATGAATACAAGTTCTTCGTCCCCGACACGAATGGTACCCGTGATACAGTCAGCATTGACATACTCATGCTTGCATTCACCGAGGAGCCTGAGAAAGTTATTCACGAAACCCTTACTCTCAAACAGACCCATCGCAATGCAGACTTCTCACCAACTACTCTCTCTCTCCCCACTACCCAGTAAGCAGACACGGTCCGGTTCGAACAGTTCATTTTCCCAAACGTTTGGCTGTTTACCTTTCCGACCTAACTTTTCGAGCGTTCTCGCTCCTACGAACGCTCTAGGAGGAGTACTGTGGCGTTCAACATTGTACAAGGCTTGAGTTGATTCGTTTTACTTGCATCATTTTGTTTGTATTTAATGATATTTCCTGTGCATAAGTGTAATCACTTTTTCGGTTATCTAATACATCGTTGGTGTAGCCGAATGTTTCTCATTATTCGGTTGATACTTACAAGACAGCGTACTCGCAGACAAGCACTCTTTTTCAGTCATATTTCCTAGCGACAATCGACGATATTGCTAGTGACATAATTACAGCGGAATCTTGTGAACCACGGTATTGCAAGACTCGTCTGTATTGTGACTGTGTACTTTTGTGCCTATTGTACCGGAATTCAGTGAGTCTTACAAATTTGTTAACATTACTGTATAACATTCCTGCAACAATTCCGCTTACACTGCACAGGAAGTGATAAGGAGGGACGATCTTTTTTGGAAGGGTTAGGTTAGACCAAGAATCAGAACACCACCCATGCTCGCAAGTATAGTAAAGGTATCAATGTGACTGGGATTTTAAATATAGCCCATTGCACATACACCGGTAATATTTCATTTTATCGAATGCACTCTTGCTTATGTATCTTTGGAGTTGTGGCGAAGAACGTTATGACCGTGGCAGAGTCGATTAGCAATGCGGCAGAACCGCAGGATTTGTGCCAACGGAGGCTCGAATAACTTATCATCATCATCAGTAAGGCGACCGGCCTCCAAGGTTGTGGCAAGAGCGAACTGTACCATTACCTATGAAGCGGATGCAAGAATGAAATCTACTGGGTTGATTGGGGGGGTGATGATGTGTTTTGACGGTCGATGAGAAAATTTGGACTACTGATGGGGGTAAATGCAAGACCTTCGGACTTTGTCGGGTAGTGAAAATTCTTGTTTAGGGTTCATCGGATGAAACTGTATTATCTACGATGTCGCAAATATTCTGTTTTTCACTCTTTTATTCCTTATGATTTCTTATATGTATACAATTTTACTTCTCTTGTTTAATTCTGACTGCTGTATATTAACTTTTTGTTTATCTTGTCAATTACCTTCAAGGAGCGAATTTTTTTTCAAGTCCGAAATTTCAGGCTGCATCTGCATTTACTGTTGAAGATTTATTAATTTTTTAAGCCTGAAAAGACAGGAATATTTTCAATTCTCATAGGATGAATATTTTCTGCTATTATAAAAATTCCCGGAAACGGAACAAGTAACTTTTGTACTCTTGGTGAATCGAATATTGTTTTTAGAAACGGTTTTGGTGTTCGCAATGTGATCTTTTGCGTTTGAGGGACCACACCGGTACGAGGAGAATCCCGCTCACCTCGTACGAACGGCGTATGGCCTCTTTTGGATTGCCCCCTCTGTGTTAAAAGGGTAATGTTGGTGTGTGGTATGTGTGATTCTTCCGGGATAGAGAATTAAGGTTCAGCAAGTTTCTGAATAGTTTTCCACCTACTAGCCTATTCGGGAGTCAGGTTAGACAAGCATCTGATCGGCTACTTACGCACTATAATAAGGTTTGGGCATGTGCACCATTTCTTCTCCGTTTATCGAGGTCATCAACTTGCTGCATTTTGTAGAGTTGAGTGAAGTTGGAGAATAATGAAACGAGTACCAAGCCGATGAAATATCAGATGGTCACTCATCCGCTTGTGCAACCTCATCACCATTCTGTGCAAACTACGCCCATAAGCGAACCCTGGATGATTGGGGATGGACGGCTGCATGCCGAAGTTTCAAATGCATGTGAATGACTGCCTGAACTCGTTCCCGGACGCACCCAACAGCCTCCCAGTTTGGGTATCAGCTAAAGAGCACCCTACTAAAGGGGCGATTTAGACTGGCGGAAATGGATAGCGAGTTATCCTCAAGCACTTAAGGACGTAGACATGGATGATAGAGCAATGCCCGTAAAAGATTCGAGACCGATGATGGACGGACAGTGAGGACCTTGGGTCCAGAATGGAACGCTTAATCTGACCGCTTCTAGTTCCGGCAAAATTTTCCAGCGGCATCCAACACCAGAAGAAGCATTCTATCCGCAAGTCTCAACCCTGTTCGACCCGTTATGTCTAATGTCGCCAGTGCTCCTTCTCGCCAAGTCGTTCCTGCAGAGGCTGTGCAAAGAGGGTTTAGGTTGGGATGCGGACAATTCCCAAGGAAGATTTTGAAAGATTTGAATGAGTGGCTAATTGCCATAGAAGGTATGGAGTCACTGAGAATACCTCGAAGCATACAAGGTGGCCGTGCAGAGTGTACACGGGATACAACTGCACATATTCTGCAACGCTTCGGACATTGGACACGGTGTAGCGGTCTACAGCCGACACCACTGTGAGGAACTCCAAATTCTGCTGCCTGGTGACCTCTAAATCCAGAGTGGAATCCTTGAAGTTTGTCACTATACCGCACTTGGAGCTAAATGCGGCTGGATTAGCGGGGCAGACCTTCAAGTCGGTTCAAGAGGAAATGCAACTCAAACTAGACAGTGACATCTGGACACACTCGACCACAGTGCTATACTAGATCGGAAGCACTGCAGCGCGATATAGCACATTTGTGACCCATCGATTGGCAACGATTCAAGAGCTGTCAAGTCCAGAACGGTGGAGACATGTTCGATCGGATCGGAATCCCGCGGACCTGGTATCCACTTTGCACAAGGCATTAGCAGCCTGATCTCAGGGACCAGGTTAACTCTGGCACTAAGAGGAAGAATGGCTGAAAACGAGTAGGGGGAAGAAGCCGGACACGGTACGTGAACTCAAGCTCAAAGGGGCTCTTGTCAACAATACGCAGAAGGAGTCTAAGATAAGCTCGATATCCAGCTATTACTCATCCTGGGCATTATTGTCCAAGAGCGATATCATGGTTTAGAAGGTTTAAGAGGATGAAGGCGCGATCACAATTGAACGTGAAGTTACCAATAGGGTTGTTGAGCCTGACTGAGCTGAGAGAAGCCAAGGCGGATCTGATCAGAGAGGTGCAGAGGCGAAACTACCCACAGGAACTGGAAGCGTTGACAAACAGAAGGTATTCCAAGCACAGCCGAGCCTTCGTGAAATTGAAAGACCTTGAACCCTATATAGAGAATTGGGTCTTGGGAGTCGGGAGGTAGATTGACGTATGCTCATCTTCCTTTTGCCCATTTGCACCCGATCAATTTTACACAAGGATCATAATGTGATCGAATTAGGCATTCGCCATTATCACATTTTTGGAAAGATCTTCGGGCTGCTCGCAGGTGCTCGCAGCGTCACGGAAGCGGTTTCTAGTCAGTGCATGGGTACTCGACAGTTAAGCGCCTGGTAGGAATATGTTTTATGTGCAAAAAGCTGGCGAGCGCCCTGTCCTGAGGCAAGTGATGTCGCCCCTGCCCGCGGAAAGGTTAGAGTAGCGATGGTGTAGAAGAAGAATAATTCATTCCTTATTTGACCTTCAACTGCCCCCAAACGCCGTGAATTACCCCGAATATTGCATCCTTATATTACCGTTCCTTTTTATTTGAAATTTATGGTGGCTATTACAAATGATCTTCCTTCAGTGAGCGGTGTTAAGAGCGCCCACCTTTAAGGTAAATATCCCTACGTTATTTTTTCTATTGACAATTTACTTATAGTATATCTGCTCGTTGTGGACATTTCTTGTTGTGGTAAGTCGTCTTGCGAGGTTTTGAGTGTACCTTCGCATTAATGCATATACATTGTACTATTGCTTATTATTTAGAATCGCATAAATAGTGCCGATCGAATAAATCGTATTCTTATTGACTGAAACTTACACATCAAATCTGGTTCATTAGAATTCTGAGGCTTTTATCAACGGATAAGAGTTATAATTCTGAAGCAGTTCCAATTCTGGAAGACACGATTCGGATTTATACGCGAAGGTAACGACCTGAGTTCTGTTCAGAACTCGTGGAATCCAATATGTGGTTTGGATTCGAACTTTTGGCCTGCAAATAAGAAGCAAGAAAATGTCTTTGAACAACAGCGATACTGAATCGGAGGAGCGCCCTACTGGTGAGAAGAGCCGGAAGGCCCTGGTTTCTATCCCCTTTGGGTTCTACGGCTGGTTCATGTTATAATTCAGTTGGGGATAATTTTGCGGTTAGGATCGCTAAATCTTCTTATTGTTTAGTTAACAATAAAGCGTTGAGTGATGACGATGACCATGTTCATAAACCTTATCATGATTACTTGAACGCCACTGACCGGATGATGAAGCAAACGAAATGAACGGCAAGCAGATCATTACGGAGCCATCCGATGACGATTCGAGTGAAAGAGAAGAGGTGTTAGCACGGCTCCAACGACTGCGGCTAAAGAGAAAGAAGCGGATGAAGGCAAAGCAGAAAAACAAATGGCGCTTGTCGTTCTCTCAAAAATTTTAATCTGTCTGAAGTCAAACACAAAGAACTGAGACACGTACAACACATACGTGATCCAGTCATCTACGCCCCCCAAAAAAACGCTCATTTCCATAGCCAATTCAGAGGTGAAGCGCGTTGGACTAGATCTTCTGAACTTTGATGGAAACCGCAAGCATTATTGGAAGTTTATGCAGCAGACCCAAATCATGGTTGAGCAGAGAGTATCCGACAACGGGCTAAGGATGATTTATTTAATGAATCAGTGCATAGGGCAAGCCCGCGAAGCAATCACTGAATGCTTTGGAAGTGACCCGGAAGGTGATTATGCCATGGTGAAGGAGATTTCTTAGGGACTTGTATGTTAGGGACCATATGGTGATCCTAGCCATAATAGAAGATCTATTCAAGGGGATGAAAAGAACTCATGACGACGCGGGAATCATTGAACGCGTTAGTCATACGTTTGCGCAAATGCAACTGGCGCTTCGTTACATTAGGCATGAAACTGTGTTGAACACCAGAGCAACTGTAGAACATATTGTGCATACTCTTCCCGACTATTCCGGGCGCATCCGGGCACGATTGGCGGCTGAAAAGGCAGACGAAGAAGAAGAAGTGAATTTTTCGGACCTTTCTGCATTCGTTCAGAAAGATTCACGGGTTAGAATTGGTGTGTTTGGTAAATTCATGACACCATCGAGGACGCTCGAACGGATGCGATGGGCATCGGACAATCCTGAGACCTTTAGACACGAGGTCCTATGAAACAGTAGCAAAAGGAAAGTTGTTTTCAATACAAGGGAATTAATCGAGTGCACGATCTGTTACAGGAAGACATAGTTCGGAGCGTTGACAAATATATTCCCGACTGTCCCCGTCTTAGCGGTGGAAGGTAGAACCCCGAAACGGGCTGTGCTTTGTTGTCTGAGAGGCACACACCGAGGCGAAGCCTGCACAAGGGTGAAAGCTTGTGATGTTGCTGAGTGCATAAGGCAACACCACCACTCACTTCAGTTTATAAGGCCGACAGAACACTCAGAGGGCAAGACCAGCACACGTGGAACGACTAAGCAAGAGGCCCCGGGTGTAAATCTGTTTAGAATCGAGTGCTCGAGGAAGCGTATCACAGAGTGTGCTCTTGATGATACGGGCGGAAAGTACTAATGTTAATCCATTTGAAGTGATTGGCTTTCAACACATTCCCGATGAAAATTAGTCGGTATGAAGGCGAATATGTTGAGTTGCCAAGGTCAGAGATCATGAGTTTTCATGACTATTACCCAAATTGCCCGTTCCGTATTTTCACAATGCGACTCCCGCCATGGTTTCTGATTTTACGACAAACAGACGAACAATTCTGACGGAGACGGTACCGTATGATCTGAACGCAAAGCTCTCAGTCGAAGCCCCTGTGTCGAATAATGCAGAGATTTTAGTTGAGAGATTGCGATCCGGAAAGGCTCGAATGACTTGTGGACTCGTCAAAGGCGCAGATGATATTTTGACAGTTCATCAGGAGTTGACAAGAGATGTCAAGCCTTGTCGATTCGCACTGATTGGGATCTTAGGAAATGTTTCAGCGAAGGAGTGGGAGTAATGGAAAACGACTCTCAATCCCTGTAGCTACCATGCCTTGTAAATCGTCTGCTTCCTATGATTCGATCTTTAGCAAAGGTTGTAAACTTATGCGTCGATAAGAGCCTCAGAATTTCGATGAACCTAGAGATATGCGCAAGTCCCGGCCAACAAAAATACGATTATTCTTTCAGAACTCTTTATGTAATTCTATAGCATAATCAATAATGAAAAATATTTACATTGCCTCAAAGGTTCATGTTAGCAGGTAAACACCAACGCAAAGAAGGGAATATCAACGGGTTAAACAATTATCGTCCAAAACCGACTGTCAATAAAAATAGGTAGAATAAAACGGGTTACCTCGGAGCAAACGCTCTCGGTATTCTACTGTCGCGCGGTGAAGTCAAAGTGAACAAAGCATGATGGTGTAATCCAAGATTACAACAAGGGTGGAGGAGAAGCAACAATCAGGGCAATGGGAATCACAAGGTTGTGGCTTGTCGTGGGATCGATGGGAATGAATCTGGGATTCTTCTACAAAGGTGCCAGTTATTTATAGAAGTTCTACTTCGGGGGCTTACAATCTACTGCTGGTTTTAATTAGAATTCTTTGTTCTATAATTGATAGCGGCCTGAAGATATATGTGCGATTTAGAATTTGCATTTTAAATAGAATAGAATTCGATTCTCATTGTATGAATCTATTACTGTGGCTGGTTATGAGGGTCATTGTATCTCTATCAGTTGATATGGAGCCTCAGAGTTGCAGAGAACCTGGAGAGATGCGCTAGTCCCGTCCAACAAGAATACAATATTCTATCGGTACTATTTATGCGATTCTAAGTAATAAACAAAAAATACAAGGTATATACACATTAACTCAAAATTCACATCAACCAGTAAAGACCAACGCAAATAAAGAAATCTCAACAGGGAAATGGTTATTGTCTATAATCGATCGTCAATGGGGGTAAACAAATAATGCAAGTTACCTCGGAGCAAACGCCTCTTAGCACTTGTCAGTCACACGTCACAAGTCAAACTGTGTTAAACGTGAAGTTGTACGTTCGACATTAAAACAAATGGTCTGTGGGAATCAAGGCAATGATAGGAACAGGGTTGGGGCTTGTGTTGGGATGGACGGGAATGAATCTGGATTCTTCTACACCGCCGCCCCCCCAAATCGGTGACGATTTCTAACCCTCTGGGAGGCCAGCTCATGTCAGACTTATTCGGATCTCTCTATAAGACACAGTTTTCTAATGTCCCTCCTTAAGCTTCCGTCCTTGATCCGAACTACCGCCCCTCTTACCGCACCATCACTTGAAGCTTCGTATGTCTATGCGACACCTAACGGCCCACCCATCGCGTGGTAGTTGTTCATTTAGCAGCAGCACCACGTCCACCGGGACGATGTTTTCGTTGTTTCAGCAGCCATTGCTGTCTCACTAACCAAGGTAGGCACATTCTCGTTGACCCCATCGCCACCAGAACAGCTCGTCTAGTAGTTTGCCTGTTGCCATCGTTTCGCATAGGGTGCGGTCATAGTCGGAGGCACAATAAATGTTACATTTTCTCGGAGCAGCAGTAGGTCGTTAGGCGACGGAGCTAGTAGATCCTTCACGTCGGATTTCACTAAGACTAGCGGTCTGTTGTTTAAGATACGCTCGGCTTCTGCGACTACCGTGGTCAACCCTTTGTCGCTCAGGGTTTTCTCTCGTGTCAGCGAATTAATTACCAGATTCACCCATCGCATTACTCTTTCCCATATCCCGCCTCGATGGACTCGCGTGCGGGGGCTTGAAGTGCCATTTCACCGGGTATACCAAGAGCTAGTCGTTAATCTTCTTTTGTGAGAGGTCAATTAGGGCGGAATTAATTTCGGATTCTGCGCCCGCGAAGTTACTACAATTGTCGCTGAACAGTTTCCTCGGGGGACCTCGCCGCGCGATGAATCTGTGTGAGCGCCATGATGAATGAATCTGTAGTGAAGGAGTGAGCTACTTCTAAGTGTAGGCACGTGAAACAAGCAACCGTAACCGTTTTTGCAGACTTCTACCGCGGTTCACCGTCATCGGGCCAAAATAATCGATGCCTACGAGCAAAATGGGTGCCATCCATTTGCGTCCTCGCTGCCGGTAGTAGCGCCATGATTTGCTGTAACGGTGGCGCCTGCATTCGCCGACACACGAAACAGGCTCCGATGACTCGCTTGACTGCAGCATAACCTTGTACGATCCAGTACCGTTTGCGGATAGCGGCTAGTATCAGTGTGTCCCCTCCCCCATCAGATGGTAATGTCGAACTATCAGTTCCGTCACGTGGTGTACCTTTGGCATGATTATGGGGTGAATATGTAAAAAAAGGGTAGTCAGCATACTGCAGTCTGCCACCAACGCGCAAGATGATATCCTGTATGATCGGGTTCAAACCTTTTAATTTCACAAGGGTGCGTCGGGTTTCTGGGTAAGCGCCAGAAGTAAGTACAGATATCTCATCTGGGTACGATTGTCTTTGCATTTCGCAGATAACGTCGCGCTCTGCACCTCGTAGTTCATCTAGGTTGGTTAGACCAAGCCTCCAGTCGCCAGTCCGGGTTCTTAGAAACGGCTATCCGGAGAAAACTCTTGAAACTTATGAACCATACCAACGCCCTTAGCGCTTCGTCCAACCGGAGTAATGCTCTGCTAACCCGTATGATACCGAAACTGCTTGCTACGGCGTTGACCTGTGCGGGCTTCGTCCTTCCACTCGGGTTCTTCTCCGGATAGTTTTGCGGCGTTCAAGTGTGAGCCAATTGCTTGTGTCCTGCCATAGGAAGTTTGGGCCATGGAACCATTCAGACATAGCTAGATGCGATGTGGTTCCTCTCGAGCTAAATCGGCTGGGTTTTGTTCTGACCTCATATGTCGCCAATGAACAGGTCTAGTTAGTTCAAGCTTATCACCACCTAAGTGAGTTTCTCTTATAGTGGGACATAAACCAGGTTTGTCAACAGAAAAAGTTTAAAACGGAGACTTGCCGAGTCTTCCGTATGAAACGCTGGTTCTCCATCAGGGTAATCCAGGCGATCCAGTGATGCCGTTACTTCATACGAATGCTCAGTTGCCATTTTCGTCCCCGAACCAAGCTTTGGAAAGTTCATCTCTTTGAGAATTGTAGAAAACGTTTAACCAGATAAACGATTCCTCTGCCAGGCAGGTATTGCAAGCCGGGAGATATGCGCCAACTCGATATCAATCAAGAACCAAGTATCTCGACTGAAAGGGTTTATGCGATTCTAAGATAAAATAATAATAATTGCACAAATATACAAACCTCGAATGTTTGAATACACCTCCGAGACCTCTAATACGTTAGATAGTTTCTGATGACAGACAACTACAAAGGGTTAATAGAATACAAAACAGGACAGGATACTTGCTCAGGATAAACACGCTCTCTCACGCCGGAAAACGATCAATACGAAAATGCAGTCAAATATAGCGATAGGAAAGTAAATAAAACAAAGGTCAGGTCAGTATGGGGGGTAGGGAGTAGCAGGATCGGGAGTGTGTGGCATGCACTAGAAAATTTCTTTACACCGCCCACTAAATCGGCCACGATTTAAACTCTCTGTGGACCTGGTTCACCGTCCCCTAAACCTCAACCCCCAGACATAGAATTAAGGTTGTCGCCACCGCCCACCGAACCTACGGCTTTTCATTACATTGTCTGAGCTGAAATAGTACAATTATAACTCTTGCTAAAACAGCATAGGCCCAATCCTCTAAGGACTCTGGCGGCGACAACCCACCCCCGGCTGTGACCTGCGCCGGCTAAAGCTGAAATAGTACATCGTAACTCTTGCTACAGCAGCGGGAGCCAGCCTCATAGAGACGTGAGTGACTACGACCGACATGCTGCTCGCAGCCTTCTGTTAAAAACATCCTTCTTAATGTATCCCGTTAACCAAAATGAATATCAACATCGTC
This sequence comes from Sinotaia quadrata, assembly GCA_028829895.1. Taxonomy (NCBI): domain Eukaryota; kingdom Metazoa; phylum Mollusca; class Gastropoda; order Architaenioglossa; family Viviparidae; genus Sinotaia; species Sinotaia quadrata. The sequence continues at coordinate 2,723,936 of JALGAQ010000009.1, read as the reverse complement.
GGAGCTTAATGATTGTTCCTTTCCATAATGCGATGAATTATTTGGGCGCGGCCATTCCTCGTCCTTTCCACCTTGGAGAGGTAGCATAGCGTGATTCACTTCGGGACCTGAGGCTTCGACTGTGCGACGAATAAGAGCGTCTGGTCGCAAAGAATTTCTTAAAGATTCTTCAATGGCCACCTTATGTGTATGAAGTATATCTGAGTCATGAACAGCACCAGAGTTATATTCCGGAGAGAACTATTCCAAATAATCGAAATGAACTCTCGAGAAAACGGTTACCACAGCGTGATGAGAGTCGAACGGTTTAGAGATGTCGCTTAATTTCGCAGCAGAATCACAAGGAAAATGAGATTTGTCATGCAACGAAATATTGGCAATGTCGTTCGAAGAGCTAACATCATTCTCAGCCACCATATCTGCTTTTACGGGCAGAAAAGAAGGCAATATAACCTCCGTAGGTTGCACAACTGGAGGGGAAACAAGGAAATCAGAATACCCGAAACCCTCATACTGGGACTCTGGAACCACCAACTCCTCCGATAAGAGTGGTATATGAGCCAAAACATCATTGTCACCTGTTTCAAGCATCAATTCCAATTCTGTCTCAGGCTCCAACTCAGCCTCGACTGCAGCGTCGTCAAGCGTCACTTTGGCTATGAATGGCTGTTCTTCTATTCCTGTCGGATAAACATCGTATCAAAACGTATCAGACACGCCGTCTAATCCGAGCTTCCCTATCAACAAATAAGCATAGGTCTGAGAAAGTCACATTCTCCCCATTGTCCATCTTGCCGTTGGCCATCCATGTCCAACTGCGCGTAGCGTCGTCGGGGTAGAGTACAGACGATACGTTCAAATGCGTCATTGTGTCCATTTCGGCCTCGCGTCCCCTTTTCTGGAGAGATAATTGGCATTTCCTCATCCGCATTGCTAGCATTGCCAATGAGTCTGCGCCGTCGTGAGTTTTCTGCAGCCCTCTGTATAAATCCTGGATTATGGTCTTCGTCACCATATGATCCCTATCAAAAAGGTACCTAAGAATTTCTTTCGCAGTGATGTAGCCATGTCCGGGATCATTCCCAAAGCAAGCAGATATAGCTTCTCGCGCTAAGCCTGTGCATTGATGCATCAAATACACCAGTCTTATCCCGTTGTCTAATACTCTCTGTTCAACCAAGTTTTGGAACTGTTCTATAAACTTCGAATAATGTTTGGGATTCCCGTCGAACTGTGGAAGAACTAATTGGGGCACGTGCGGTTTGAATAGGTCAGAAGTATTATCATTTAAGGGCGGAGATGAGCAGGACTCCATCGTTTCTAATCTAGGCAAACTTGCCCTATGCGCGTTCAGGTCGAACGAGGAAGGAGTGAGTTGCCGCGAGTCTATAGTGTACCTCTTCACATAGGTCAACTACTCATTAACCATGGGCTCAATGCGGCTTTCAGAGCTCAGTCCGAAGGTCTCGGAACGGGAATTTGCTCGGAAAATGGCATCCTCCCGATCCATAATCTCCAGTTCCTCCAGAAAACGACGTCTTCGTTCTTGTCGTTTTTCGGCCATTTCTCCATCGAAATTTGCTGGGCCCGAGTACCCAGCTTCGGTGTTGTCCCTGGCCTCATAACCACTACCAAGCTTATCACCAACGATTGGGATGTGAACCAGGTTTGTCAACAGAAAAAGTTAAAACGGAGACTTGCCGAGTCTTCCGTATGAACGCTGGTTCTCCATCAGGGTAATCCAGGCGATCCAGTGATGCCGTTACTTCATACGAATGCTCAGTTGCCATTTTCGTCCCCGAACCAAGCTTTGGAAAGTTCATCTCTTTGAGAATTGTAGAAAACGTTTAACCAGATAAACGATTCCTCTGCCAGGCAGGTATTGCAAGCCGGGAGATATGCGCCAACTCGATATCAATCAAGAACCAAGTATCTCGACTGAAAGGGTTTATGCGATTCTAAGATAAAATAATAATAATTGCACAAATATACAAACCTCGAATGTTTGAATACACTCCGAGACCTCTAATACGTTAGATAGTTTCTGATGACAGACAACTACAAAGGGTTAATAGAATACAAAACAGGACAGGATACTTGCTCAGGATAACACGCTCTCTCACGCCGGAAAACGATCAATACCAAAGTGCAGTCAAATATAGCGGTAGGAAAGTAAATAAAACAAAGGTCAGGTCAGTATGGTGGGTAGGGAGTAGCGGGATCGGGAGTTGTCCCATGCACAGGGAAATTTCTTTAAAGTGAATGAAGGTCGGTTGTTTAAGATACGGGTTTGTGTAGTTATAATTCATTGATGGATTATTAAACTGACATGCGCCGGCGTGCCCACCTCTAATGTAAATATCCTTACGTTATTTTTTTTCTATTGACAATTTACTTATAGTATATCTGCTCGTTGTGGACATTTCTTGTTGTGGTAAGTGTCTTGCGAGGTTTTGTGTGTACCTTCGAGTTAATGTATATACATTGTACTATTGTTTATTATTTAGAATCGCATAAATAGTTCCGATCGAATAAACGTATTCTTATTGACCGGAACTTACACATCAAATCAGGTTCATTAGAATTCTAATTCTCTTATCAACGGATAAGAGTTATAGATGTTACCCTTTTAAGATAGTGGATGTTGACTATTACGGCACGATGCTGGTAAATTGCGGTTCATCTTGAGATAGCTCACTCGCTATCAATAGACACCTTCATTATATCATTGAAGCGCTTTGTCACCAGACGAGGTCCGTCATCCCACACCTATAGCGACAACTGCACCAACTTCACGGTGGCAGGAATGCAGATAGTGGCAGCCATCAAGAAGCTTTCGCAAAAGGGCTTCAACGTCCGAATTCTGACCTAAGCCGTTCAGTGGCACCTCAATGCGCTACTGGCCATCCACTGAGGATTTGGTTAAGTGTCATTCGTTCATGCAAACCGGTTATTAGCTCCGTCGTGCAACAGCAGACAATAAGCGACGAAGTAATAGCAACAGAAGTCACTGAAGCTAAACTATTTTGAATAATCGCCCCTTAGTGTTAGTGAAGTCAAACGTTAAGAATCTGCTGTGCCTGACTCCAAGTGACCTGCTGTTACTGAGTCCCAACGTAAGAACTATAGTGCCTGAAACTACGAAAGATCGATATTCGAAATGTTGGAACCAGGCCAACTATTTAACGGAGCTGTTTTGGCGAAGGTGAGTGGACGAGCATATGCCCACTCTCATAGTAATCCAGATATGGCTCTCGGTGCGCAGGAAACTCAGCGCCGGAGTCGTGGTGATCTTGTTGCATGACCAACTTCCCGCGAGAAATGGCCGATGGGGTTGTAGGGAGCTGTGAAGTGTCAGAAGACTGCGCGATTAGATCAGTATTGGTACGTACAAAGGACGGGACCCTGCGGAAGGGGTGTAATGAAGATGTGACTTATCAAGGCTGTGAGTAAGGGGGAAGGTCGGTTATCGTCATCCGAGTGCTTAGAGATTGGCCTATGTTGTTGTGACAGGAAATATAAATGTAATATTACAGCTCAGCCAATGTGAGAAAACGTGAGTTCGGTGGGCGGTGCCAATAACCTTAAGTCTAGCTCCGAGGGGTGAACTATAGCGGATATTGAACCAGGTCCACAGAGAGTTAAAATCGTGACTGATTTGGTGGGCGGTTTGGAGAATTTCTCCTGTCTATAACCCAACTTCCCGTGCTGACACCCAAAATCTTCATATTTACCTGCATATTTTATTTCCTGTTGCCCCACTCTTGTTTTATTGCATATTTGTCTTGGCCGTTTTATCGGCGTGTGACTGGTACTGTCGTGGGACGCAAGTAACTCATTATCTAATATTGATTTTTATTAACTATTTGTAGTTGTTTCTATTACGAGAAAGCAATCCAGCTTACAAGAGGTTTCGGAGCTTGTATTCCAACCTTTGAGATTTGTGTTCTTACCCAGTTGTTGTTTTATTTAGTTGAATCACATAACCATTCATTAGAGAAACGTTGTTCTTGTTTGATATCAACCGTGACGCATATCTCACGGTTTGTAATTACCTGCTTGGCAGAGGTAACATTTATCTGGTGAATAGTTTTCTACGATAAGCTTATTTTAACCACGATTACCGCGCATTTTAAACCGGCCTCCATCAAGTACGTCCAGGAGATGCATTTACACCATTATGCATCATTTGTGTTGGTCCCAAATATACATTCCTGAACCAGGTTACGAAGAAAAAGTTTTGAGAGTTGTATGAAACTCTGTTCATAGCAGGTAAATTCAAACCCGGAGATATGCGTTTAAGTAAATATGAACGGAGAAACAACGTCCCCGAATCACCATTATGTACCATTTTAAAATGATCATACACTAATTGGGAAAACGCAAACCTAAAATTTCGAATATTGCATACTAGTACACGCTATTACACAATGGTTCGCTAATATAACAGACACAACTGAAAATAGTCGTTCAATACATTCAATGAAAAGAAGGCACTTGCTATTTCCAGCCGCGTGATGTGAGTAGAACTGACTGTATTAGAAAGAAAGACAATGGCCGAGTAAACGCCGATGAGCTTGATGGTGAATAAAGCACGCTAACAGTGAGCACAAGCACAACGCAACTGAGAGAAAGAATGGCGTGCGAACGTTTTGTGGCCAGTGAGCATCAAGGTACGATTGGGGAAGTTTAAGAGTTTGAACACAGTTAACAAATGATGATAATAAGGATAAAGCGTTTTCCTCATGTTTGTTGATTGTTCAGCGTGCTATAACATACTCTAGAGTGTCCGTCGTCAACAAGAGAGGAGAAGAGAGAAGATCAATAACACATAGATAGATGATACTAGAAGATTGCCATTAAAACACCTGCAGACATGTAGAGATATGCATGCTCCTTATTGAATAGCTCTAATCACAAGCAACCTCCATTGTTGTAGTTCTTTAACCGAACACACACAAAGACCATTAATATTTCTCACCTTTCTCACAGCCCACTTCTCAATCCCCAAGAGAGCAAGGTAAGTAGAGACAGGTAATCAAAATGTATGGCCCTAAGGAGGACCGTATAACGTTCTCCAATAGCCATAATGAGGACTGCGCAACGTTTCCAGGCCTGATTAAAAATCCGTCGATTAAAGGCTCTTCTTGTTCATTTCATGATATGCGTTCATTCAGTTCATTGGTAAATAAAAAAGTGCCAGAATTCTAATGACTGGTTAACTGGCAAACTGGGTATTATAGAAGACAAAGTAGGTCCGTGACAGACGAATCACAACGGAGGCAACAGAACAAGTTAGCAATACAGTGAAACAATATGTAGAAAGCGTTTAACCAGATAAACGATTCCTCTGCCATGTAGGTATTGTGAGAGGGGGGGGATGTGCGCCAAATCGATATCAATCAAGAACCAAGTATCTCGACTGAAAGGGTTTATGCGATTCTATGAGGTAAAATAATGACAAATGTACAAAATATACAAACCTCAAAGGTTTGAACACACACTGCGAAACCTGTTGTAAGTTGGATTAATTTCTGTTCACAGATACAACTATAAAGAGATAGTAAAATCTAAAATTCAACGGGTCACTTGCTCAGGATAGATACGCTCACTCACGCCACCAAACGACCAATACAAAAATGCCCTTCAACAGGGCGGTATAACATCAGCTAGAAAAAGGGAAAAGTCAATATAGGGGAAATGGGGCATAAGCATAGGGAGTTGGGGTTGCACCGGGGAACTTCTTTACACCGCCCACTAAATCGGTCACGATTTTAACTCTCTGTTGACCTGGTTCAATGTCCCCCTAAACCTCACCACCCAACTAGACTTAAGGTTGTCGTCACCGTCCACCGAACCTACTGCTTTTCCTTACATTCGCTGAGCTGAAATAGTACAAATATAACTCTTGCTACAACAGCAGAGGCCAATCCCCTAAGGACTCGGGCGGCGACATCCTACCCATCATTACTCACAGCCCTGTATCGGACACATCTTTCTCACGTCTCTCCGTAAGGTCCCGTCCTTGGAACGCACTACTGCTGACCTGATCACCCTGTCGGCTGACATATTGCATCTCTCTACTCTACCCAGCGGCCATTTTTCTCGTGGGAGCTGATCGTCAAGCAGAATGACCACGTCTGCGACACTGAGGTTCCGGCACACCGAAAGCCACTTTTGCCTTACTACCAAAGTTGGCACGTACTCATCTACCCACCGCCTCTAAAACAGCCCTGTCAAATAGTTCGCCTGGTGCCAACACTTCGAATATCTGTCTGTTGTTGTTCCGGGCACTATTATAATCTCGTTGGGATGTAGTAGCAGCAGGTCGCTTGGGGTCAGACACAGCTATTCCTTGACGTCTGATCTCACCGGCACTAGTGGACGGTTGTTCAAGATGCGTTCTGCTTCAGTGATTACAGTCGCTAGCACCTCGTCGCAGACAGTTTGCTGTTACACGATAGAACTAATAACCTGTTTGACTGAGCGAATCACTCTTTCCCAGATCCCCCAAGATGACTAGCTAACGGGGGATTAAAATGCCACTGGACACCGTAGGTCAACATGCACTCGTTAATACCCTTTTGAGACATCTTCTTGAGGGACGCCGCTATCTCTGCTTCCGCACCGGTGAAATTGGTGCCATTGTCGTTGTAAATGTGAGATGGCGGACACCGTCGCGCTATGAAGCGCATCAACGCCATGATGAACGCGTCCGTTGATAGGGAGTTGGCTATCTCTAAGTGAACCACCCTTGTTTACAGACAGGTGAAAAGGCAACCACAGCGCTTTTCCACGCTCCTCCCGCGCTTTACAAGCATCGGGCCGAAATAGTCCACACCCACTAGCCTAAACGGGTACCAACCCTTCTGTAATCTTTCTGCCGGTATGGGCGCCATCACTTACTGCATGGCAGGGGCGTGCATTCTTTTGCACATGAAACACTTTCCTATCACACGCCTAACCGCGGAGTACCCATGCACTATCCAAAACCGATTCCGTATTGCGGCGAGCACCTACGAGCATCCCGAGTGCCTTTCCAAGAGGTGGTAGTGACGGATGATTAACTCGGTTACGTGTTGATCCTTGGGCAAGATAACCGGGTGTAGCTAGGCGAATGGAAAATGGGCATACGCAAGCCTACCCCCGATGTGTAGAACCCCTTTCTCCAGGATTGGGTTCATGCCCTTCAGCTTTACGAAAATTCGGTGGTGCTTGGAGTACGCCTGCTTAGTCAGTGCCTCTATTTCTCCTGGGTAGCTCTGCCTTTGCACTGCTCGGATTAAGTCTGCCTCGGCTTCTCTCAACTCGAATAGCTTCAGGAAGCCCTTGGGTAACCTTACATTCAGGCTCGGCTGAGACTTCGCCCTCAGGAAAGTCTTGAATCTGGTAAACCACGCTAGTGCGCTCAACAGTCTTGGCCAAGATGAATAGTGACTGGACAACAGGAATATACCCGAATCCTTATGAGTGAAGTTGACAACCGCACTCTTTACTTTGAACTCCGGCATCACATCTAACTTCCTCCCCCTATTTGACTCTGGCCACTGGTCCTCTTGTTGCTATAGAAAACCTGGTCCTCGAAACCAGGTGGATAATGCCTCATGTGAGGTTGTGCCTCTGGAGACTAGGTCGGTAGGGTTTTGCTCCGAGCGTACATGTCGCCATTGTTCAGGTCTAATCAGTTCTTGTATTGTCGCCAATCGTTCGCCACGAACGTGCTATATCTGGTGGTGTTTTCGATGTAATATAGCACCGTCGTCGAGTCCGTCCAAAAGACTAACTTATCTAGTTCCAAATGCATTTCCCTTTGAAGTGACCTGAACATCTATACAGCTAACCGAGACGCATTTAGTTCCAAGCGCGGTATAGTGACGAATTTCAGGAGTGCTACTCGGGATTTTGAGGTCATTAATGAGCAGAATATTGTGTCCTTACCGTAGTACCGGCTGTAAACCGCTACACCATATCCCACTTCGGAAGCATCGCAGAATAAGTGCAATTGTGCCTTTTGTACACCCTGCACGCTACCCTGTATGCTTCGCGGTATTCTCAGCGTCCCCAGATCCTTCATTGTTTCCAACCATTCTCTCCAATCCTTCAAGTCTTCCTTGGGGATATCGGTGTTCCATCTTAAACCCTGCTTGCACAACCTCTGCAGGAATGACTTGGCTGGGAGAAGCACTGGTGACAGCAAACCCAAAGGGTCGAACAGGGTCGAAACTGTAGACAGGATACCTATCCTCGTGTTGGGCGCTCCTGGGAAGTTTAATCTGAACTGGAAGCAATCAGATCGGGCGTTCCAATCTAAAACTAAGGTGCGTTCTGTTTGCCCGTCGTCTGTCTCTATTCGTTTCACGGGCTCTGCTCTATCTTCTGCGGCTATGTCCTGTAGAACTTGGGGTTCATTAGCGATCCATTTCCTTCGTCTAATTCCATCCTTCAATAAGGTGTCCTTTGGCTGATATGCAAACCTGGAGGCCGTTTGCACATCCGGGAATGACGCGAGAAAATCGTCGACATAGAAATTTCTCTCGACGGCGTCTAAGACTTCAGGTATGCAGCCATCCCCTCAATCCTGCAGGGTTCGCCTAAGAGTTTGCACAGAACGGCGATGATGTTGCCCCAAACGGATGAGCGACCATCTGATATTCCACCGGCTCGGCGCTCGTATCGTTGTTCACCCACCATAGGAATCTAATGGCAGCACTGTCATTCTCTGGCACTTTGACTTGCATAAACATTTCTTCGATGTCTGCTGCCACCGCTAAGGACCCTATCCGGAAGCGCAGTAACAATTCTACCAGGCTTACAGTGGTATCCGGTCCTTGGTAAAGTCGATCGTTCAACGATCTCTCATCCGCCTTGGCTGCGCAATCCATCACCACTCGTATCTTACCCGGTTTCTTAGGGTTAACAACTCCATGGTGTGGCAGGTACCAGCGGGGAACGAAGTCGGCTCTCAATTGCTCGGGCGGTACCCTAATGGCAAATCCCTTGGCGATGCTGTTCGCCATCGACTCACGGTAGGCCTTAAAATACGCCGGGTCCGTGTGCAGCCTTCGACGTAGGAGCCGTAGTCTGCCGTATGCAGCGTCTTTATTTGCGAGGGATGCTCTCGGGAGATCCTTCCAAGGTAAGCTTATCACGTAGTGCCCCCTTTCCCACTTGGTAGATTGCGCCATTAGCTTTTTAGCGATCTTATCTTCCACCGAGCAGCAGCTTTCTGAGCCCTCTGTATCTTAAAATTCGGCGTCGTATAAGCCCCTTTATTGCTGTTGCAGGGACGAATCTGAATGCACAGTGTTAACTCTCCGGCTACAATTGCCCGTTGGACCCATCAGCCCTAACAAGATCCAGCCCTAGTGCGCACCGCGTACGGGTCTTTCGGTCTACCTCCACGACATTCTATAGGGAAACGGGCATCAGGCATGTCGGATCCTATTAGGATATGGATCTCTGAACCCACGATGCGCTGCAGATCGACGTTCTCTAAGTGCTTCCATATCTGAGCGTAATCGCGAACCGGGGATGAGGCTCCATCAATCGGTAACCTAGGCACCATAAAGGCATTTGAGATGTTTACTCCACTGTCACCGTTTGTCGAGGTTACCGTCAAGTTGCATTTGGTAGTGCCGAGGGAAGTCGAACCTGTGACGGTTGAAATACTCAAGGTCGTCTTAACACCGTTGACACCAAGGGCCCGTGCTATTTTGTCGTCGATTAATGTTACGTCGGAGCCGGTATCCAGAAGCGCGTTAACCACCATCGTTTTTGTCGGACCCACTATGCATACCGGCAACACACCTAGACAGACCTTATTCTCGTTGTCTAGTCCGTTCGAACCATACGTATTAGCCCGATTAAACACGTCTTCTTCTCGTTTGACGCTATGCAGCAACCGATGGTGATGCGTCGTACATTCGTCTACTTCGCAGTGTATATCCTCAGATCATGCTTCGCTCCTGTGGCCGCTCTCGAGACATACGAAACAGACTCGATAACGTCGTACCGCCGATCATCTCTGGGTTAAGTTCATCTTGAGGAACGTGGGGCAGGATTCTATTTCATGAAACTTTCGGCAAAGCAGACATGGCTCTTCCTTTCCCGCTGCGGCGAATTGTCGCACTCGAAACGAACCGGGATCGCCCGGCCTATGGGTCTCCCTTACCTCCTCCTCCCTTACCGTACAGATTCTCCAGTAGCTCCCACGCCATCGCGTAACCATGGGACGCATCTCGACCCATAATGCCCAATATTGCTTCCTTCGCTTGACCGACGCAGTGGTGTTTTAAGTATTGCAATCTCGTGCCGTCATGGGCCACACACTGTTCAACAAAATACTGGAACTGGCTGACAAGCTTCCAGTACTTCACTGGGTGCCCGTCGAATGGCTCAACCGTTTCTAACCATGACAAGTTTGCTCCAAGCGTCATTAAGTCGATAGAGGAAGATGGGGTTTGCGGTGAGTTTATTGTAATACTGCTTCACATGACTCAACTGATCGTTGATCCGAACAGTCTCTAACCGGTCCGTCGGTCTGGGTTCTGCGCCGCCATAACGGATTTTGGCACGCTCTAAGGCTTCTTCTTGTTCAATGCCGGCGATACGCACTAGAAGTTGCCGTTTTTCTTCTTGCCAATCTTCCGCAGTCTTAACAGGTAGATTCGCTATGTTTAGAGTTATCAAGCTTAGAATAGCTGGCATTACTAAAATTAAGGCCATCATAGGGGTGAGGTTGATTAATTGTAGGACATGAACCACGGCTATCAACAGAAGATATTAAAACGGGGACTTGCCGTGCCTTCTGAATGAACCCGGGCTCTCCGTCATGGAAGTCCACGTGATCCAACGACATGGTCATGTCATCTGCGGTTTCGGTACCAAAGCTTTTCCCCAAACCAAGTTTTGGGGAGGTCATGACTTTGAGAATTGTAGAAAGCGTTTAACCAGATAAACGATTCCTCTGCCATGTAGGTATTGCGAGCGGGGAGATATGCGCCAAATCGATATCAATCAAGAACCAAGTATCTCAACTGAAAGGGTTTATGCGATTCTATGAGGTAAAATAATGACAAATGTACAAAATATACAAACCTCAAAGGTTTGAACACACACTGCGAAACCTGTTGTAAGTTGGATTAATTTCTGTTCACAGATACAACTATAAAGAGATAGTAAAATCTAAAATTCAACGGGTCACTTGCTCAGGATAGAAACGCTCACTCACGCCACCAAACGACCAGTACAAAAATGCCCTTCAACAGGGTGGTAGTACATCAGTTAAAATAAGGGAAATGTCAATATAGGGGAAATGGGGCATAAGCATAGGGAGTTGGGGTTGCACCGAGGAACTTCTTTACATAATAGATAAGGTGTAATAACCTAGTCATGAGCAATATTTTTAGTCATGCTGGTATGCACACTTTGGGAATTCATAAGGGGAAATAATTTACAAGCGCTATATGATTCCATTGGTAAACAAAAATCTCTACTCTCAATCTCCACTTAATTTATGACAAGTGATGCATTCCAGTCATTATCGTTATCAACTTACTAAACCCATCAGGAGCCCACTATTTGAAGACCACAATGGACTTATCGAGTTTGAACAGTGTAAGAACTTTAATCAAATAAAGTTCTCTCTCCCGTTGGAGGCAGGATCAAACCCGGAGATATGGTCACAATAAATATCAACGAAGAACCAACTTCCTCGAAAGATACATATAAAATACGATTCTAAAGCAAATATACATTAACTGGTTAAAACACAAACCTCATATGTTCGAATACACACTCCAAACTACTCTTACACAATTGATGACTGATATTGCAAACTCAACTGAAAAAGAATTATTAATGTTATTCAACAAAGAGAGAACACTTGCGAATTGCAACACCACAATAGTCACGTTGTCATCAATCGAAAGTTAACAAAATCATACAACAGGGGATGTATGTAGTAAAAAATCAGGTCAATATGGTGAGTTTGAGTGCTGGCAGGGTCAATTGCAAATGCATAGGGACAATTCTTCTACACCGCTCACCAGATTGGTCACGAGTTCAACTGCCCCTGCCCCAGTTCAATATCCCTTACCTCCCCTGACTAGCATATTGGTTGTCGCCACCGCCCACCAACCTATGGCTGTGAATTGTGCTGGCATAAAGTGAAATGGTACAATTATAAATCTTGCTACAACAGCGAGAGATTCGGTTGACCACAACCGACGTGCTACTCGCAGCCTTCTATTAAACACATCTTTCTTGTTGTATCCTGCTAACCACAAATGAAGATTAGCAACATCGGAGCATAAAGATTGTTCCCTGCCGTAGTGTGCTGAAGTATTTGAGCGCGGCCAGTCCTCGCTCATTCTGGGGTGAGCTCGGATCTGAACACACTTACTGTGTTCCACCACCCCCGCCATCTTATCGGCTCACACAATCGAGACATTACGGACTGTGATTGATATAGGTGCTTACTATTGGATATCTCTACTGTAGAAATATGCATTCACCTTATTGGATATCTGTACACATAAGCAAACCCAATTGTCATAGTTCATTAGCCCGACACAAGTAAGATCACCAATGATGCTCAATCTCCCTAGCAGCCCATTCATTATTCCCTTGGAGATCAAGGACACAGAAGACAAGTAATCAAAATGAGTGGTCCTAAGTAGGACCGCGCGGCGTTCTCAAATAGTGCTAAATAGGACTGTATAACGTTATCAGGCCCGGGCGACATCCATGAAAATGAGCCGAATATCCGTCGATTAGAAGTTCCTACTATAGGGTTAGGCTTCAATATTAGATGATGCGCTCTCAGCCAGTTCATTCGAAGATAACATATGTGACAAAATTCTACTGATCGGGTAACTGGTACCTGAGTATTTTAGAATAGAAGACAGGTCCGCAACAGTTTGGAATGTGTGCAAAGATTAGCAACAAGGATGAATTCCCAATTCAAATCTCTGTCATATGAAGAACGATGTACAAGACTGGGCTTATTCACATTGGAACACAGGAGAACCAGAGGTGACCTCGTCTTTCTGTTCAAACTCGTCGTTCTCAAAAAGTTCCAGGATTTGCAGGATATAGTCACCAAGGCCCCGGTCGATCGAACAAGCGGCCACAGCCACAAGCTACTGATCAAGCCATCCGACGGTCTCAAACACGTTTACCGCCTGTCGTGTACAGCAGTATCATCGTGGAACTCACTCCCAAGTTCGGTCGTGAACGCCACATCAGTGCCGACGTTTAAGGCGGCGCTGGATGAGGATTTACGAAATCAAGCTAAAGGGAACCGTTAGCTGACAAATCCCAAAAGTTACTCCGTTCACCATCAGACGGGACACTAACAGTTGGAATACGCCCCGAGGGAGCAAATATAGGAATTTTTTTCCCTTATGCTTTCTACAGTTGTAAAGAATTCCCGTCGGTGATTTACTTCATTGTTCATGCTGGCACCCCCAACCCCCATATTGACCTGTCCCTTTGTTTATATTACCCCATTGCTCGCGTCCCTCCATTGTTGTGACACTTTCATTACTTTCGTTTGACGGAAGCGTGACCGCGCTGCTGGTGAAAATTGCAAGTGTTCCCTTATTGACGAATAACTTTGATAACTTTTCAGTTGTGTTTGCCTTGACAGCGATCCATTTTGAAAGAGTTGTTCAGAGTGTGTAATCGAACTTTTGAGGTTTGCATACTTTGTACAGTTAACTTAATGCTTTATAGAATCGCATAAAGTGTCCGTCAAGGAATTTGGTTCTTGATTTGATACTTATATTGAGCGCATATCTCCGGGTTTGCATTTACCTGCATTGGCAGAGGGAACTTTTGGACAAAGTTTTCTACAATTCTCAAAATGTCTCACCCAAAACCTGGTTTGGGCAAGAACATTTGGAACGAACACTCCCAAGGCACAACGGTGTCTATGGATCGTTTGGACTTCCCTGATGGAAAGCAGAACGTACAGAAGACTCGGCAAGTCCCCGTTTTGACTTCTCCTGTGCCTATACCTGGTTCATGTCCGATAGTTAGGCAATGCTCTTACGTTGATGTTAATTATAGCCGTAATAATTATAGTCATCGTACAGCACAAAATTTGTTCGTTAGCCCACACCATGACAGGCATAGAATAGACGGTTATGCTTATATATCATCTATCCGAAACCAAGAGCATGGTGGTTTTGTCGCGGAAAAAGCTAGCGAGCAGCCGGTATTGATGAGTGACGCACTTTGTGACTCTGAACTAGAAGAGAAACGTTGTTTTTTAGACAGATTACAACAAATTGAGCAGAACGATACGAGAAGGCGGGCGAAGCTCTCTTCCGAAGCTGTTGGAAGCAGCGCTGTAGGTTGCTTCGAACCAATTCAAGTGAACGAGCGCCTGAAACACGTGAAACGATATACCATCGATTCACCGCAAACCTCATCTTCCGTGATGGAAGTAACAGCGCTCAGGGCAAGTCTACCCCGCCTAGAAATGGTAGAATCTTTCGACGGAAATCCGCGGAAGTACTGGAGATTTGTCAGTCAGTTTCGCTATTTCGTCGAACAGTGCGTACCTGATGATGGTACGCGACTACAGTATTTGAAGCACTACTGTATTGGTCAGGCCAAGGAGGCGATCTCTGAAGTGGAGGGAAGAAACGCCGAGCATGGCTACGCCATGGCATGGGATTTACTTCAGAGTCTGTACGGCAGGGATCAGTTGGTCGCTGATGCGATCGTAGAAGATCTATTAAAGAATCTAAAGAGGCAACACGACAATGCCGAATCATTGTCACGTCTGGCTAACCGAATGCGTAATTGCTACATTACCCTGCAGCAACGAAACCGTGCCGGAGAGCTAGATGCTATGGCAACTCTCGAGAAGATTGTGGATACCCTACCTGACGACGCAAGAAAGGGCTGGGCAAGGTTAGCGCATGAGCGATCAAGAACAGGGCCCGATGTCAATTTCTTGGATCTATGTAAATATATAGAAGAAGAGTCCCAAGTCAGGCAAGGCAGGTTCGGAAAGTTTATGACAAATGCCGCTCCAGTCTCCAGAGATCCGCCAAGGGCTAGGGAAAACCAACGGCCAAGTAATTCCGCTACGTTCCAGGCGAGGCAGTTCTCGACAGAAGGCAAGGAAGTGCTATGCCGTCTCTGCCAGAAGATCCACGATTTGGATTCCTGCCCCAACTTCCTCAAGATGTCCAGAGTGCAAAGGTGGTCTGTAGTGCGGCGAGGGGCGCGTGTTTCGTCTGTCTACGGATGGGTCATAGGAGTGAAGTATGTTCTATTACCAACCCTTGCTACGTGGATGGATGCAAGGAGCGCCATCACAGTCTGTTGCACCACGTAGGGTCACAGCAAAGGTCCGCACCTAAGGGTAACACTTGTGGTTCAACCAGCGTTGGTACTGGCAGTAAAGTCTCCCTGGGTGTGCTGCCAGTCCGCCTAATCGGGCCCAAGAAGACGGTCGTAGTGAACGCCTTATTGGACAATGGGTCAGATATCACCTTGATCGAAGATAAGATCGCAACGGCGCTGGGTGTAAAGGGAGAAGAGACGTCCCTAAACATTTCAACTATCGTGGGCTCGACCTCCCTCAAATCTACCAAATGCAGCTTAAAAGTGAGCTCTATCAAGGGAGAAGGGAGGGTGCATATAACAAATGCATTTCGGGTGCTCAACTTACTGATAGGATGCGCAGATAGTCTGATTCCTGATTGCGCCAATAGGTGGAAGCACCTCAAGGGCATCGACCTGCGAAAACCAGCAGAAACCGCCATCCACATTCTTATAGGATCAGATGTGCCAGACGCCCACAGGCCCCTCGAATGCCGGGCTGGTAAATTAAAGGAGCCTTATGCTGTTCGTACTAGGCTGGGATGGATTCTGCTAGGTCCAATAGGTCCAGCCGGTGTTGGTGATCGTAGGGTGAACAACATCCAGAAGGACTTGTCCATTCAGCGACACTTGAGGAAATTGTACGGTGCTGAGTTTCAGGACACAGAGGGCACGAAACATTGTTGTTCGGTAGAAGACAAAATGGCGAAGGCCCTTGTAGCTGAGTCGTTGGTGCCATGCGAGTCTGAATGTTTAGAGGAAGGGGTACTTGAAAAGGCATCTTTGCGTAAACCCGAACCAGAGTTATTAGCTGGTTCTGAAGTGACTCTTGCTGGGATCGCAGGTGAGGCATTTGAAACTGAGACTGATTTAGATTTGACTCTTGAAGCTGGTGACTATGTTGTTCTGTCTCATAAACCACCTTTATCGGAGGATTTTATCGTTCAACGGTCCCAGAAGGATGGTTGCTTGTCAAGGATTAAAGTGCCTTCCTTTCTACCTGTCAAAGTAAATACTATGCCTGCAGAGGAGGTTAGCTCTTCGAAGGACGTGATTGCCAACGTTTGGTTACAAGAAGAATATCATTTTTCTGGTGAATCTATCGCGGGATTAACCGATATTTCTAGGCCGTTCGACTCTTATCGCGTTGGGACAACCGGTACCACGCGACTTTATTTCGATCCTTTGGGACAATTTTCTACGGAATGTAGCTCTGGTGCTGCTCTCGGCTCAGATTTACTTTCTACGCATAATGTTAAGGCTGTGACCTTTGAAGAATCTTCCATAAATTCGCTACTCTCAGACGCTCCCATTTCGTACACGTCCAACGTTTCAGGTCCCGATGTAATTCAGTCTGAGCTACATCGACATGTTGGATCCCGGAGGAATCGCAACGCCCACATGCCTCACCGGATTATGGCAAAGTAAATTCATCAAGATGTGATGCTGTAGATCTTCGTTTGGGGTTAACGCGATGCAATAAGAAGGAAGTGTTTGATAGAAGGTTGCGAGTGAGGAAGGGGGTCGGTTGTCGCCGCCCGAGTCCTTAGGGGATTGGCCTATGCTGTTGTAGCAAGAGTTATAATTGTACTATTTCAGCTCAGCCAATGTAAGGAACAGCCGTAGGTTCGGTGGGCGGTGGCGACAACCGTAAGTCTAGCTGGGGGGTGAGGTTTAGGGGACGTTGAACCAGGTCCACAGAGAGTTGAAATCGTGGCCGATTTGGTGGGCGGTGTAAAGAATTCCCGTCGGTGATTTACTTCATTGTTCATGCTGGCACCCCCAACCCCCATATTGACCTGTCCCTTTGTTTATATTACCCCATTGCTCGCGTCCCTCCATTGTTGTGACACTTTCATTACTTTCGTTTGACGGAAGCGTGACCGCGCTGCTGGTGTAAATTGCAAGTGTTCCCTTATTGACGAATAACTTTGATAACTTTTCAGTTGTGTTTGCCTTGACAGCGATCCATTTTGAAAGAGTTGTTCAGAGTGTGTAATCGAACTTTTGAGGTTTGCATACTTTGTACAGTTAACTTAATGCTTTATAGAATCGCATAAAGTGTCCGTCAAGGAATTTGGTTCTTGATTTGATACTTATATTGAGCGCATATCTCCGGGTTTGCATTTACCTGCATTGGCAGAGGGAACTTTTGGACAAATTTTCTACAACAGTGATAACTGATAACTGATTAAATTTGTCATTTTATCATTTGGATCCTGAAGGTCAGACGACATCCCATGTGCACATTTCGAAATATTACCTGTAAAGGGCGTCCGAGGTTTTGTATTTGATACAATGGTGGATGTTATTATCAAAAGATTGGATTATCTACTATTCCAACTGGAGGGATATTTTCCTGTTCTTGCACATAATGCGGGTTCTGCTGAGTTTGAAATACGTGCACATTTTGACATATTACTCAACACTCTGAAACAACGTGAAGCGACGCTGCTGAAGCAGTTAGAAAAAATATACCGAGAAAAACGTTCATCAATAGAAAGGTTTGTGTTCCTTTATTTTCTATGTTTTTGTTATAACAGTCAAAGACAGAACCTAATTGCCATAAGAAACGGGATTCTTTCATGTATCAAATACAGACATGATCGGTTGGGAAATGCTCAATTAAATGACTACTTGTCCAGGTAGGCAACATTTTACGTTAAGCATCCGAATTTTCAGAGCT
>JALGAQ010000009.1:2680062-2705808 GCA_028829895.1 Sinotaia quadrata | reverse complement strand
ATCGATTTGGCGCATATCTCACGGCTTGCAATACCTGCCTTGCAGAGGAATCGTTTATGTGGTTAAACGCTTTCTTCAATTCTCAAAGTTATGACTTCCCCAAAACTTGGTTTGGGAAAGAACTTTGGAGCCGAGACCGCAGAAGACATGACATTGTCGTTTTATCGTTTGGACTTCCCTGAAGGAGAACCCAGGTTCATGCAGAAGGCACGGCAAGTCCTCGTTTTAACCTCTTCTGTTGACAACCCTGGTTCATTTCCTATAATTAATCGGCCTCACCAATACGATAGCCTTAGTTTTTCGTAATTCCAACTATCCGAAACTTGATGCTTTCGAACACAGTGACCCGAGGAATATCTCGGTCAAGAGTGCGGAAGATCGGAAGGGAGAAAAACGGCGACTTCTAGCGCGTCTAGCAAGCATTTAGCAAGAAGAAGCGGTGGAGCGTGCAAGTTCCTGCTCTGGAGGAGTAGAACTCAGATCAGCGGACCGATTGGAGCCGATTCGAATCAATGATCGGTTGGGTCATGTGATTCGGTTCACCATAAACTCGCCGCGGATCCCCTCCTCCTCGACTGACCTGACAACGCTTAGGGCCAACTTACCTCGATTAGAAAGGGTGGAGTCCTTTGACGGGCACCCGGGCAAGTACTGGAAGTTCGTCCACCAGTTTCGGTACTTTGTTGAACAGTGTGTAGCCGATGATGGCACGAGACTGCAATACCTCAAACACTATTGCGTCGGCCAAGCGAAGGAAGCCATCTCAGGGATTGAGGGTCGAGATGCGTCCCATGGTTACGCTATGGCATGGGACCTGCTTGAGAATCTGTACGGCAGCGATCAGTTGGTCGCTGAGGCAATCGTAGAAGACCTATTAAAGAGTCTCAAGAAGCAACATGACAGTGCCTAATCATTGTCACGTCTGGCTAACCGCATGTGTAATTGCTACATCGCCTTGCAGGAAAGAAATCGTTCCGGAGAGCTGGACGCCTTGGCGACTCTAGAGAAGATCGTGGAAACACTCCCTGATGATGCCAGAAGAGGTTGGGTCAGATTTGCCCACGAAAGGTCCAAAATGAAAAGTGATGTCAACTTCATGGCTCTAAGCAAGTTTGTGGAGGAAGAGTCGCAAATTAGACAGGGGAGGTTTGGTCGGTTTATCCAGGCGCCGGTGCCATTATGGCGAGAGCCGCAGCCAGCAAAGGAGACACATAGACCGAGCGACTCAGGTTCGTTTCGGGTGAGACAGTTCTCCACAGCGGGAAAAGAAGAGCCGTGCCTGCTCTGTCGAAAGCCTCATGAATTGGAATCCTGCTCCGCTTTCCTCAAGATGAGTTTAACTCAAAGATGGTCCGCGGTGGGACGCTATCGGGTCTGCTTCGTATGTCTTAAGAACGGTCACAGGAGCGAAGTATGCTCTGCGGATAAATACTGCGAAGTAGGCGGATGCAAGGCGTATCACCATCGGCTGCATAGTGTCAAACAGGAAGAAGATGTCGGCTATACAGCTAACACGTGTGGTTCGACAGGATTTGGCAATGAGAATAAGGTCTCCTTAGGTGTGTTGCCGGTTTGCATTGTGGGTCCCAAGAAGACACTGGTGGTCAACGTGCTTTTAGATAATGGCTCCGACGTTAGGTTGATCGATGAGGAGATAGCCCGAACACTTGGTGTCAATGAAGTTAAGACGTCTATGAATATCTCAACGGTCGCAGGCTCGACTTCGCTCAACGCTACCAAATGCAGCTTGAAAGTAACTTCGACAAGCAGAAAAGGTAGGGTGGACATCCCTAACGCATTTGGAGTGTCTAAGTTGCCGATAGGATGCACGTCTAACCCGACTGTCTATTATTCCAACAGGTGGAAACATTTGAAACATGTTGGTCTCAAGAAACTAGCGGAAT
The DNA here is from genome assembly GCA_028829895.1 of Sinotaia quadrata. NCBI lineage: Eukaryota > Metazoa > Mollusca > Gastropoda > Architaenioglossa > Viviparidae > Sinotaia > Sinotaia quadrata. Next base: position 2,703,904 of record JALGAQ010000009.1, on the reverse strand, counting down.
CGGACATCAAAATTCTAATTGGATCAAATGTACCGGACGCCCACAGACCCTTGGAATGCCGGTCGGGCAAACCGAAGGAGCCTTATGCCGTTCGTACAAGACTGGTTTGGATTTTGTTAGGGCCAGTGGGTCCCTCGAAAGCCAGTGACCGTAGGGTGAACGCCATTCAGTCCGACTCTTCTATTCAACGGCATCAGAAAGTATTGCATGAGGCGGACTTTGAAGATACGGAAGGTGCAGGAGCTGAGTCGTTGGTGCCATGCGAGTCTGAAGGTTTAGAGGAAGGGGCACTTGAAAAAGCATCTTTGCGTAAACCCGAACCAGAGTTTTTAACTGGTTCTGAAGTGACTCTTGCTGAGATCGCAGGTGAGGCATTTGAAACTGAGACTGATTTTGATTTGACTCTTGAAGCTGGTGACTATGTTGTTTTGTCTCATATACCACCTTTATCGGAGGATTTTATCGTTCAACGGTCCCAGAAGGATGGTTACTTGTCTTCAGTTGTGCAATCCTCAAGGATTAAATTGCCTTCCTTTCTACCTGTCAAAGCAAATACTATGCCTGCAGAGGAGGTTAGCTCTTCGAAGGACATGATTGCCAACGTTGGGTTACAAGAAGAATATCATTTTTCTGGTGAATCTATCGCGGGATTAACCGATATTTTCTAGGCCGTTCGACTCTTATCGCGTTGGGACAACCGGTACCACGCGACTGTATTTCGATCCTTTGAAACAATTTTCTCCGGAATGTAGTTCTGATGCTGCTCTCGGCTCAGATTTACTTTCTACGCATAATGTTGAGGCCGTGACCTTTGAAGTATCTTCCATAAATTCGCTACTCTCAGACGCTCTCATTTATTACACGTCCAACGTTTCAGGTCCCGATGTAATTCAGTCTGAGCTACATCGACATGTTGGATCCCGGGAGGAATCGCAACGCCCACATGCCTCACCGTATTATGGCAAAGTAAATTCATCAAGATGTGATGCTGTTGATCTTCATTTTGGGTTAATGAGATGCAATAAGAAGGATGTGTTTAACAGAAGGCTGCTAGATGGATGTTGGTTGTGGTCGCTGGAGTCTCTAACGGACTGACTCTCGCTGTTGTAAGGGGGAGGTCGGTTATCGCCATCCGAGTCCTTAGGGGATTGGCCTATGCTGTTGTAGCAAGAGTTATAATTGTACTATTCCAGCTAAGCCAATGTAAGGGGCAGCCCTAAGTTCGGTGGCCGGTGGCGATAACCTTAGGTCTAGCTCGGGGGTGAGGCTTAGGGGGACATCAAACCAGGTCAACAGAAAGTTAAAATCGTGACCGATTTGGTGGGCGGTGTAAAGAAGTTCCCCTGTGAATGCCCCAACTTCCTATGATATACCTCCTGGCCACTATATTGACCTGACCCCATGTTTATTTTGATGTTTTACCACCATGTTTAACTGCATTTTTATATTGGTCCTTTATAGGCGTTGGTGAGCATTGCTGTCCTGAGCAAGTGGCCCGTTGAATATTGTATTTTACTAACTCTTTATAGTTGTATCTGTAATCAGAAGACAATCCAACTTACAAGAGGTCTCGGAGTGTGTGTTCAAACCTTTGAGGTTTGTATTTTGTACAATTATTATTATCTTATCTCACCGAATCGTATAAACCCTTTCAGTCGAGATACTTGGTTCCTGATTGATATCGATTTGGCGCATATCTCACGGCTTGCAATACCTGCCTTGCAGAGGAATCATTTATGTGGTTAAACGCTTTCTACAAGGTCTGTCTGAATTTTGGGATTTTAACGCGCCTGGGATTGATTGGGAAAGCCTCTGCTGTGGATCTGCAAACTCAGCGTTCGATACACCCCTGCTGGCGGCAGCCATGGACTGTTTCCTGATGCAGCACCTGTCATTTTCGACCCGTTCAGTTCCCGGACAAGCATTCAACACGCACGATTTGCTAATGTCTGCCAACCCCACTGACATCCTGGACCTAATCCCTCTACCCCCCATCGGAAAAAGTGACCACTGCACTCTTTCTTTTCACTGGACTGGGTGTGCCGAAGTCCATTCATGGACTGGGATTCGTCGCAACTACTTGAGGGCGGACATGGTCCGTCTGAAAAAAGAAGCGAGGGACACCGATTGGACTTTGAAGACGCTCTACTCTTTTTCTCCCCCAATATAGACGCACTGGTTCGCAAACATGTTCCCCTTTCTCTGAAGCGTCCGTTTTCCAAACGTCCCCTGGATTGAAATGGAGTTACGAACCATGCTGAATGGAGACGCAAACTCTGAAATCGCTTCGAAATCACCTCGCTCCCTATAGACTATAACATCTACAAGCTCGAGCTTAATCGGTGCACTCAAACGAAAACAGACAAGCGCATGGAAAACAAGCATCAGCTTGCCTGGAATTCTAGAAATAAACCCGAACAGCTGCACGGATACCTACAAAGGTGCACCAAGGCAGGTACGGGTATACTTACTCTCCTCTCGAGAACAACCGGCGACTAACTCCAAGAGGACGACGCCAAACCCAACGCTCTCGCGGAACAGTATGCCTCTGTTTACGAGGACGGAATAACCTCCAAAGAATCAGCAGACCTAGAGCAGTGATCTTACTCAGGCCCTCTTCTCGAAGACATTGTTCTCGATCAGAGACTACCTCCTGACACTTCTCCCGGCCCAGACGGATTGCACCCACTAATACTCAATACAATAGCTGAATACATTGTGCTGCTTGTCAGCCGCATTTTTTGGCTCTCCCTTGATGCTGGATGTCTACCGTCAGCCTGAAAGTTCGGACATGTCAAACTGTTATTCAAGAACGGAGATCGTATAGACATTTCCAATTACAGCCCTTTATGTCTAACCCCGATCATTGGTAAGATCATGGACAAGGCGATCAAGAGTGCCATGCAAGTACACCTGGAAAAGCTTGGCTCCATGACCGCTTTGTAGAAGAAGAAAAATTCATTCTGTGTTTCACCTCCAATTGCCCCAAACCCCGTGATTACCCCGTATATTGTTTCTTTGTTTTAACGTTCATTTTTAACCTACACTGTGGTGGCTATTACAATTTATCTTGGTTGACTAACCGGGGTTAAGAGCGTCCGCCTCTTAGGTAATTATTCTTAAATTATTTTTTCTATTGACAATTCACTCATAGTATATATGCTTGTTGTGGACATTTCTTGTTGTGGCAGGTGTTTTGCGCCCTTTTGTGTGAACCTTCGAGGTAATGTATATACATTGCATTATTGTTTATTATTTAGAATCGCATAAAGTTTTCCGATAGAATGAGCGTATTCTTGTTGACCGGTAAATGCGCATCTCTCCAGGTTTATTGAAATTCTGAGGCCCTTATCAACCGATAAGAGTTACACGCTTGTCAACATGGTTTCCAGAGGAGCCGATCATGCAACTCGATTCTTCAAGTTGTCCGAGAGAAATGGGGCAAAGCAGTGGATTCTGGTAAGCGGATCAACGTGGTCTACGTGGATTTAAGCAAAGCGTTTGATAAATTTCCTCATCATCTGCTTCTTCTCAACCTACGTAGATACGAGATAGGGGGTAACATTCTCTCCTCGATCGCTGACTTCCTAATCGATCGATCCCTGCGAGTCAAAGTGAATGATGCTCTCTCCTCATCAGTCTCATTGACCAGTGGATTACCACTAGGGTCCGTTCTCGGCCTAGAGCTGTTCAAAATCTTATTTTACGATCGTCCGCTTTCTTTGAATGCCGAATGCTTGCTGTATGTTGACGACCTGATCTGAAGTAGCCAGCATTGAAGACGCCGATAACATGCAAAGCATTTTGGATGCGCTAGAGGATTGGTCAATTAGATGGAAACTGCCGATTAAGGGAGGCAAATGCTGTGTTCTACCAATCGGGGACAAAGATCCATCTGGGATCTATCACATTGGGGGTACCTGCTGAGAAACTCCAGTGCCGAAAAGACCTAGGAGTTGTGGTCACACACGACCTCAAGTCTATTTCTGACACAACCAGAAAAATTGCTTCCGACTGCAGGATGTTCTGCCTAATCAAGAGATCGTTTGCTGGAATGACCTCATTAACATTCAGACACCTGTTTACCTCTCACGTCCGTCCTAATCTTGATGATGGACAACCGGCCATGTATCCACAATCAAAACTAGAGTGCGACCTAATGGAGAAGTTTCAAAGGCGATGTTCTAATACTATCCTGGCTATCAGAGGTTTGCCGCATGATATTCGTCTCCAGCACCTGGGTCTATTTTGCATGGGTTACCGAAGGCTTCATGGGAACCTGATCTTCACCAGACGAATAATCAACGGCCAACTCCGAGAAGACCTTCATAGCATATTTGTACTCAACAAAGAAAGCTCGACCAGGGGCACTGTCTGAAACTGTTCAAACCATGAACGACAAAGGTTTATAGTGTTCTTTAACTCTCCACCCGCATAGTGAATGACTGGAACAGCCTCCCCGCGTTTGCGGTCAACGCCCATTCAGAGGAAAGTTTTAAGCAGCTGCTAAATGCATTCATTTGTTGCTCGGGAAAAAATATGTCGTCATTTGAATGACCTCACACTTCGAAGAGGAAATTACCAGCCCAGATTTCCCGGACACGCATCGGAAGTGAAAGAGCTCACAAGGATCCTCCCTCCTGCTCTCTATCAATCTATGAAACTATGAAACTATATATCATTTAAAGTGTATACCAATTGATGGAATCAACTGACTCCAGTTATGGAACAAATTTTTCGAAGCCTCTTCTTCAACTAGAATAGAAATGAATTAATGGAAAATAATCTGAGGCGTTGACTTTATTCGTGGTTTAGGATAACGTTCATTGGAATACATTTATATATTCAAATATATATAGTTGGTGTGGACTTCCATTGGGCCACATGCCAAAAAACACCAACTCATTTACATGTAATTCCTACACGGGTAATAAATAAGCGGGTATGTTCAACTGGAGTAATTACATGGCCTTGACAAACAGCTGATTTATGAAATATCACCGACAGTGTATAACAGCATGGTGAATGAACACTCTATTTTTGTAATATTGGAAAACATGTAACTTCCTAAGTGCTGTCTGAAAGAATTTGTAAACAGTATAAATAGTTTTTCTGAAAATTTTCATTCTTTCCTTTTTAAACAATTTCATTCAACGTTTGAAATTGTCGTCAATATCACACATAATTTGTCGTTGCATCCAGTCTTCCACCGTCACAGGAGGTAAAGGACATCTCTTGTGGTCAACGCCTGTGGAAGGTCCACGAGACAGAGAATTGCTCTGGTGTTGATTCGGCCCAGCTGATTGTTTTCATCTGTCCCGTCTGGGCAGCTGTGTTATCATGCCAACTTATACAAACGAAGCCCCTGCTTCGTCCCAAGCTGCCAACCCTAACAATTTGGTGATATGTGAAGTGTGTGAACGTGTATGCAGAAGTAAAGCAGGACTCACTATGCACCGGACGCGCATGCATTCAGATGTCATTCCGCCTGTACCACCAGTGATCCATCCTCAATTGCCCCATGTTTGCAATATATGTGCTTCGTCATTTGGCACCAAGGTTGATCTCACTCAACATCGTAGGCGTCGCCATCCTGAAGAGTATAATACATCTAAGCTTCAAGTCGTCAAACAGGTACGCCGAGCACTACGTTCGGCCCCAGTCATGCCTGAAGTCGTAGATGTTCAATGATCTCCTGTGACAGATTGCCATCCACAACCTTTGCCTGATGATACTTTCCTAACAACCTCAGTTGACTTGCATTCGAACAAAGTGCTGATTGAGACGGCAGTTGAACTGTTTAACTTCCGCCTACAACTTAAACTTAGCAGTGAAGACTTGGTTTCTCTATGTCAGGCAGTGCTTGCTGGTGAAATTGATGAATCCACTCTTCGACTTAGGTTAGAGCTTCATGCACATCGTGTATTACCGCACAAATACAAACCGTCACGAGCGTTGTCAAAACGTTTCCGTCCAGCTACCAACCGTGCCCAGTATGCACATATACAGACACTACTTCATCAGCGTGATAAAGATGCAGCAACCACTGTTCTCAATGGCCGATGGAGGACGGCTTATGAAGCCAATCCTGCAGAATTAGACCCTAGCTTTGATAGTTACTGGGAAGCTAAGCTGGCCGCAGAAGCTCATCCGGACTATCGTCCTCCGAGAACACTCCATGAAACCAGGAATGAACTCGTGCAGCCGATCAGTCTAGAAGAAACTTTGGCGGCTTTGAACGAAATGAAAGGTAGTGCAGCTGGTATGGACCGAATTAAGCCTGAAGACTTGCTGAGAGGCAAAGTTCAATTCGTCGCAGCTTACGTCAACCTGCTACTAGCATGCGTATGTATTCCTCCACACCTGAATGTTGCTCGGTTCACATTTGTTCCAAAGATTGACAATCCTGAGACACCATCGGATTATCAACCAATCTCAGTGGCCTCAGTTTTTGTAAGTTGCCTTAATAAGATCCTGGCTCAAAGATGGACCCGATGCTTTGAACGCTTGGGGAGGCAATATGCTCTTCTGCAGCGTGATGGCTGTTTCGAAGCCACAGCAGTGTTGCATGCTGTACTGCGGCGAGCACATTTACAATGCCAACCAGTTTCAATCGCGAGTATTGATTTGTCGAAGGCGTTTGACTCGGTTTCTCATGCTACCATCCTACGTGCTGCCACTACATTCGGCCCCCCCCCCTAGTTACTGAAAAGTTACATCGCAAATTCATATCAAACAGCTTCGACCGTCATGCCCAATGGAACCACTATCCGTCCAAACAGAGGAGTGAGTCAGAGAGACCCACTCCCTCCTCTGCTCCTCATCATGATCCTTGACGAGATCCTGGAACTGGCGGACCCGAATATTAACCTTCCGCTTGAAGATAATTCGGTTGACGCGATCGCCTATGCAGACGACTTGCTGTTGTTCGCCGGACGTTTGAATGATTTGCAGCACAAGGTGTCGAAGATGAGGTCTGCCGCCACTCTTGCAGGGCTCAGTATAAACCAGTCCAAAAGTCACTTGATCAACCTTGTGACTAACAAGTCCAGACAGTTGACAGCTGTCGAACCAGAAAAACTGAGATTTGAAGACGGCACAATTGATCCTTTGGGAGTGAAGGATTGTTTTCGTTACTTGGGAATTGACTTCACCCCACATGGAAAGGCGCCCATGAATTTTCATGCAACTCTTCAATCCTTTTTGGACAAACTGTCATCTGCGCCACTCAAGCCTCAACGGCGTATGAACATGCTACGACAGAACGCACTCCCCAAACTACTGCATTCACTGTATCCGGGAGTAGTCCACAAGAAGACCCTACAAGCGCTGGATAAAATTACCCGCCAGTATGTTCGGAAGTGGCTTCGGGTCCTGAAGCAAACTCCCGTTTCATATTTTCATGCACCAGTTAGCTCCGGGGGACTACGATTGACGCATTCATCGACGTTCGTAACGCCTGAATCGTCTGTGTACATCTCCATCGCCACTACTGCTCTGGGCAGCCACCACCACATGCGTTGCCTCATCATGGAAAATTGCACAGGCCGCAGTCTCAATCTGGAAACAAAGGACAGTTCTACGCAAGGATGTGAACACTGCTTGGGAGTACGAGCTGTATTCATAAATTGACGGTGCTCTCCTTCGACCTCTCAAGCAATGCCCAGATTCCAGCTCTTGGATGTTGGAGAACTCTCGACTGTTTCCAGGGTTGCATGTTTGCATGACCCAGTTGCGATGCGGTCTTTTGAAAACAAAAGTACGACAAGCTCGATGGGGATGGAACAAAGATGATATCATGTGCCGTGGGCATTGTGGCAAGCCAGAAAGTCTCAGCCATATATTGCAAAACTGTGCTTTAACTCACGATTGTCGATGTAAGCGGCACAACGACGTGTGTAAACTGATTCTTCTTCAGTTGGAGCGTAACAGAATGGACGCCCTTTACGAGCCCCGGATTCCACTCAAGACCAGCTACTGTAAAGCAGACTTAATCGTGGTCAAGTGTGGATCTGCTTTCACTTTGGATGTCACATTATGCGATCCGGGACTGATCCAATCTGCCTGGTAAGTGAAGATTGCGAAGTACGACAAGCCGGAAGTGAACGCCTGAATCAAGACACATATGACTCGATTGGGTTATGAATTGAGCGAATGGAGCATCATCAAATCGTCGTGTCGTACAAAAAATGTCTGTACGGGAGAAGCTCAAAGTCGCTTCAACAATGTAGCTTCAGTCGAAGACACCTAGGATATATCTGCATTACTACAATGCGTGGGTCACTACAAACTTATGATATTTACATGCGCGATACACACACTTTTTGACGCATATTGTTTTATTTTCCCACCGCGATTTTTTCGTGTCCATGTTGGATTGTTGTTTGCCTCTTCGGTAATTCACTGTGAAATAAATTTTTATAGTAGCAGTAAAATAAAACAATTATATTGAAAAAATTTTGGGAAGAAAAGATATATAGGTAAGGTAGATGTAAAACGAGAAACTTAATATACATTTGTGCCAATGAGGGTTATAGGGAAGTTTTCCTGTGCAAACCCCAACAGCATGTGCTGGCATCCGCACCCATTGACTTGTTTTTGTTTGCCGCTCCCTACCCTCGTTTTATTACATAATTATCTTGGTCGTTTTGTTGAAGTGGGACTGGTACTGGTGTAGGGCGCAACTGACACCTTGTCAAACATTCTGTTTTATTAACTGTTTGAAGTTGTATCTGTTACAAGAAAGCAACCCAGCCTATAATACTTTTTAGGAGTGTGCATTTGAACCTTTGAGTTTTCTGTACCTACCGAGTTATTGTTTTGTTTATTAGAATCGCATAAATCGTCTTTCGAGGAACTTGGCCCTTCGTCAATATCAATTTTGGTGCATATATCCGGTTTTACATTACCTGCATGCGCAGAAGAAACTTCATTTAGATAAGGTTTCTTGCAGTGGTCTTATTACTTATATCCGTGTAGATTTCAATTAATAACCAACTACATTTTTTTAGAGCAACATAGTCACAGACACAAAAATTCATAATGAACGTCACCTTGTATAACCTGTTGCATTGGATGTACAATGGAAAGTTTGAAAACAGTGTTATTTAACATCTTCCAAAATGGTTAGTACTTTCAACGGGTAAGACTTTTTCCTATGTACTCCAAAATCCTCAATAAGACTGCAGATTAGCTTAATTCAAAACTGTAAACAAGGCCGGATATAGTGGTTTTCCAAGGTAAATGGAGGCTGTGTCTATCTTTGTCTGTTCATAGTACAAAGAGAGTCGAATTGTCACAGGAAGCTCACATGGAAATGTCTTTATAAGTATACTTCCAGTCTTCAATTTTTCCGTCATTAAATAAATGCTTTTCTCTTATTTCAACCATATTATAATGAACACAATGGTGGGCATTAAAATTTATTGAATGATTTACTACCGCAAAATTTGTAGAAGAATCGTGATTTATTCATTATCTATCCTAACACAACCCCAAACCATGTGATTCGCACTGAACACTACCCCCTGTTTTAATGTTTTTTTACGTTGCCTCAGTTTTTTCAGTATAATTCGTACCGTGTGACCTACTTGACAATTAATTACAGCCAATAATTGCTCTCTTGCAGACATTTCCTCTTTCTGTGGCAGGTGATTTGCCACTATTTGCATGAACCTTCAAGATAATGTATATATATTTATTATTGGTCATCATTCGAATCGCATAAATTGTTCCGACAGAATAAACGTATTCTTTTTGACTTCGACTTGCGTATCTCTCCAGGTTCATTGAAATCCTCAGGCGCTTATCAACGGATATCAGTTACAACTATCGAAGGCACGATCACGACCAATACACGAAGCCAACAACTCCGGCGATGTTCAGAAACCGTGATTTGCATCCAAACCGTTGTTTGAATGAGCAAATTCGGCTTGTGAACGACCAAATGGGATGACCTCTATGAACAGCAGTTATAATGGACTGATGGATCACGATAAAACGACTAAGATGACTCGGCAAGCTTCCATTTCTATCGCCCTAGTTTTATGGCTAGTTCATGTCATAAGCTAGATAAAGTTAACGCCGGTAATGTTGCTCAAAGCTCTTATTGCTTAAATACCGGTGAAGTTTTAAGTGATGGCGATGAATACTTTCATAAATCTTATCCAGAGTACTTGAATTAAGCAGACCGGTCGACGAAACCGACGAACGCACGGCAGGAAACGCATGGCAAAGCCATCCTTATGAATGTTTGAGTTAATGAGAAGAAGAATCGTAAGCATTGCTCTAATACCTGCGACAGAAGAGAAGAAAAAGTGGCAGTTAAAGAACAAACACATAGCGCTCATTAATTCTCTAAATCTGTCAAACCGCCTGAAGTGAAAGTCATTGAAGAGCTCAGGCGCCTATAAAGTTACACGATTCAGTGACCAATGTTACTCTCAAACTTCCGTTCCCCCAGCCATTAAAGAGGTAATACTCCTCGCTTAGATCTCCTACAGTTCGACGGAAATCCGCTACATTATTGGAAGTTCATAGAGCAATTCCAGTATTTGATCGAACACACATTATTGGATAACGCACAAAGGTTGATGCACTTAATTAATCAGTGTGCAGGACAGGCGCGTGAAGCCATCTCCGAATTATTTGGTTCTGACCCAGAGAGCGACTAAGTTATTGCGAAAAACATCCTTTAGAATACGTTTTGTAGGGATAACAACGTCACTACAGCCATACTAGAAGATCTATTTAAGGGGATTGAAAAAGCTCATGACGATGTGGAATCTTTAAATGAGTTGGCCAGACGTATTCGTAACTTATAACTAGCTCTTCAACAGAATAGGAGTGAAGACGAACTGAACACAGTAGCTAACCTAGAGCGTATTGTGTGCACTCTGACAGATGACCTTAGGCGAATCTGGACAAGATTGGCCGCTGAAAGTTTACACGAAAACAAGGACGTGAAATTCTCGGACCACTACGCGATTGTTAAAAAAGAAGCAAGCGTCAGACGCGGTGCCTTTGTAAATTTATAGAAACCCTAAATGCGACGGAGAGAAGAGATGATATTCAAGGGAACGCAAGACGTTTTAATACCAAACCTATTAAGGCTGAAGTAGAAGGAAAACAATACTCGACGAGAGGTAACACAGAAAGTATCGAGTGGTAAATATGCTACCTACTATCAATACATCAGCTTTCGAAGGTGGTTCGCCGAAATTGTCTACGTCAGAAAGCCGAAGCCGCACGAGCGAAAAACCTTCTGGTAATGTCGTGCGTGAGAATCACGATCACTACACACTGCACTGTGTCGCCGGTAATTCATACAGATACCAAGAGGAGTATATATAAGCGAAAACTCGAGAAACAGAAGCTGTAGGCTTAGGCGTTCTTCCGGTGCGAATACAAGGGCCCAAGGATACCATGTAACTCAAATTCGTTGAATGGATCCTCAAGAATTGAATGAACCTAGAGAGATACGCTAGTCCGGGTCAAGAAGGATTCTTATTCGATCAGAACAATTGATGCGAGGGTTCACGCAAATAGGGCAAAACAACTAGCGTCATCGTGGAAATATCTAAAACAAAAAATTATACACTGTAAAGTGATTGTCTACGGAATAAGTTACGTAAAATGAGTTACCTCAGAAGCAGACTCTCTTGACGGCCGTTAGTCACATGGTACAAATTATAATTAGCAAGGAGTAGCAACGTAAAGAAACATTAAAACAAGGGGCAATGATCAATGATAATCACAGGGTTTTGGATTGTCGTAGGATGGATAGGGAATGAATCAGGATTCTTCTCCACCTCCTCCCAAATCGATCATGATTTCTACCCTCCCCCATGGGACCATAGTTCATGTCACTTTAATTAACCATCAACAAACTATAACTACTTACAGCCTTATCTTAACCAAGCGTCCTCTATTTGATCTTCGACTCTTTATCACGCCAAACCTGTAGGTTCGCGCAACCAAAATGAGATTCTATGTTATCAAATATTCAATTTATAAATAGGACATACATCTTCAAACCGGAGGATATACAATTCTAATAAAGGCAGCAGTTATTTGAAAATATCCGAGGTTTAACTTTTGTAAATTATTGGCACTTTTACTGAAAACCGAATCAAAGAAGGCAGGCTATTTGCACTGCACGGTAGCTACAGGATTGAGAGCCATTCGACATGGCTTACAGTCCTTCGCTGAATCATTTATTAAGATGTAAAGCAGAGTGTGAGAACAAAGTTTGACATCTCTTGTCCACTTATCGTAGCTTTCACAGGATCGTCTGCCGTTTTGACGAGTTAACTAATCATTCAATCCTTGGCTGGATTTCGATTATCCAAATACGGAACGGGTAAATTCGCTGGTTTGCAAGAAAACTCATGATCACTAACCCTAGTAACAGTCAACATATTCTTCTTCAAACTGACCGATTTTTCATCAGTGATGGTAAAAATTCAATCACTTCCAATGAAATAATAATAGTACTTACCACCTTATCACCAATAAGAGCATACTTTATGATATGCTTCTTCGAACATTCGAGGTTGGTCAGATTTATGCTTAAGCGTGAAGCCGGTGGCTCTTGCTTAATCGTTCCACACTCTGCTCGCATTACACCTTTGGTTTAAAACAGACTCCCTTCTGCTTTTGTTCAATAAAACGTCTTGTCTTTGGGTTTTCGGGTTTTCCGAGGCTGATAGCATCGTTAAAGCCTTCTTGTTGTCAGGAATTTACCAAAAGGCCCATTTCTAACCCGTGCCTCTTTCTGAACGAATAAACAGAGGTCTGAGAAATTCAGATGTTCTCCTTCGTTTGCATTTCCGGCGGCCAATCTTGCCCAGATGCACCTAAAATCTTCGGGTAGAGTGTATGCAACGCGTCCTAGGTTAGCTCTGGTGTTCAGCTCAGATTCACGATTAATCTGCTGATGCGCCAGTTGGTATATGCCTATGCCTATTGCCATCCCGTTCAACGATTCTGCGTCGTCATGAGTCATTTTCAGTCCCTTAAATAGATCTTCTGCTATGGCTGTGATTATCATATTGTCCATACCAAGCGGGTCCCTAAGGATTTCCTTAGCCATGGTGTAGTCCCTCTCCAGGTCACTCACAAAGAATTCAGAGATTGCTCCACGGGTTTGCCAATGCACTGATTCATCAAATAAATCAGTCAAGCCCCTTGTCGGATACTCTTTACTCAACTAAGTATTGAAACTGTTGAATAAACTTACAATAATGCTTGAGGTTTCCGTCGAACTGCGGAAAAGCTAGACGAGGTGAATCACCTCTATTTTGGTGTCTCAGGACTTCATTGACTTTGATTTCAGGCTGATCGGTACTTTCAGAGACTCGACGAGCCTATGTGCTTTCACCTTGGCTGCAGGTCGCTTATTTCTCTTCAGCCGGACAAGAAACGATCGATACTGAAGAAACTCAGTTACGTGTGTTCAACGACGCATCGGAGACTGGATACGGTACAATGATATACATTCGGTATAAAGGAAGGGATCGAATCCATGGTGCGCTAGTGACTCCTAAGTCAAGAGTGACTCCTCTGAAAATCGTCACGATACAAGGATTGGAGTTAAATGCAGCTAGGTTAGCCAAATTCATGCAGGAAGAAATGAATATATCGAATTTTAAGACTAATTTTTGGACTGATTCAACGATCGCATTGTGTTATATCGCGAACACAACTGAACATTACAGCACTTCGACAATCGCTTGGCCATTTTTCACGAACTATCCAGACCAGAACAGTGGTGACATGTGAGGTCGGAACAAAATCCAGCCGACTCAGTTTCAAGAGGAAAAACGTCACAGCAGACGATGGCTGAATGGTTCAAAGGCCTACATTTCCTGTGACATAATGAAAATAACTGACCCGCACCTAAACGAGTCTAGACACCTGCATGGGAGCCAGAATGAAAAGTGGATCCGGCGGCGTTCAATGTCATAACAAGCAGCTTCGGTATCCTGCGGGTAGCGGAACATTACTCAGATTGGACAAAGGCGCTAAAGGCACTTTTATGGTTTGCAGTGTTTAAGGTCTTCCTGTGAATAGCCGTTTCTGAAAATCCAAACGGGTGCCCGAATCCAGGCTTACCCAATTAAGGTGAACTGAGGGATTCAAAGATTGACCTGATTGACGCAAAGATAATAAATGCAGTCGTACCCAGAAGAAACGTCTGCGCTTACTTCAGTGGCGCATCCCGAAAACAGACGTACCATTGTGAAGCTTGATGGCTTAAACCCGGTATTTTCCGCGTCGGTTGCAGACTACATTATGCTGAACGCACCTTCTCCTGTATTCACTTAATAATCCTGACGAAGATCCGTCATGTTACAGAGCTGCTAATTCGACAATACCACTTGATGGAAGGAGAATCTGGGTGCGCGCAAGTACTAGCTGCGATCCACAAACAGTATTGCATACAGGTTCATGCTGCATTCAAACGAGTGTTCGGAGCTTGTTTCGTGTGTCGCAGGTGGCAAACCCCGTCGACACAGTATATCATGGCGCATTTACCAGCGTTGACAAAGCAGAAAGGGTGGCATCCATTTAAGCGAGTGTGCATTGACTACATAGGACTCACGGCAGTGAAACGCGGCAGATGCCTAGAAAGCAATATGGATGCTTGTTCACGTGTCTACAAAGGCGCGTGTTGCACTTTGAAATAGCCCACTCCCTAACCACAGATTCTTTTATCATTGCGCTCACTATATCCATCGCACAGTGGGTTTGGCCCAAAGAAATGTTAGAAGATATTGGCAGTAAATTCGCTGACGCGAAACCCGAAATCACAACTGCTTTAGATGACCTCTAACAGAAAAGGATTAACGATAATCTCTTGGCTTATCCGGTGCAATGGCTTTTAACCGCCCATTCGCAAGTCATCGAGGAGGGAAATGGAAGAGAGCGATTCGATCAGTGAAGCTAGTTAATAATTCATTGTTTTAAGTGCAGACTGCTAGTGACGAAGTGTTGAGGACCGCAGTTGTTGAAGCCTAGCGTATCCTCAACAACAGACTGCTGGTACCGGTGAAGTCCGAAGTTTAGGTTCTGATAGCCCTATCGCCTAATGACCTAATGCTCCTCCCAGATGGTGGAGAGTGCAAAGTATCTAGTGACGACGCGGTACGGGGACGACAGTTCGAACGAATGACGGTAGTTCAGGCGCGACATAGGTGAGTTATGTTTCGTAGAAGGGTACGAATAAAGTTACATGAGCTGCGGTCCCATGGGGGAGGGTAGAAATCGTGAACGATTTGAGAGGAGGTGGAGAAGAATTCTGATTCATTCCCTATCCATCCTACGACAATCCAAAACCCTGTGATTGCCATTGATCATTATCCCTTGTTTTAATGTCGCTTTACGTAGCCACTCCTTGCTAATTATAATTTGTACCATGTGACTAACGGCCGTCAAGAGAGTCTGCTTCTGAGGTAACTCACTTTACGTAACTTATTCCGTAGACAATCACTTTACAGTGTATAATTTTTTGTTTTAGATATTTCCACGATGACGCTAGTTGTTTTGCCCTATTTGCGTGAACCCTCAAGGCAATGTACACCTATTTATATTAATGAATATCGTTAGAATCGCATAAACCGTCCTGATAGAATAATAATTTTTTGACCCATATTATGAATCTCTCAAGGTTCAATTAGGTCTTGAGGATCTAATCAACGAATAAATGTTACAAACTCTTCCTACTTAGCTTACAACGTGTTGTGGTTCTTTTCTTACATTTCTTTTATATTTATCTTTCCTTTATTCGGCAGCCTATTTTTGGATGAAATAAACGTCGCTAGCTTGAGTGATGATCTGGGGGAGAACATGAGACATTCTTTTTGCTAAGAGCGCCATATTTACTTGTGGGAATAACAGAATTTTTAGTGTTTAAATTATCCGCTCATGTAAATGATAGATCGAGTATTTTCGAGCAGGGAGTGCATATTTACAGTATATATGCTATGTAGTGCGCCGACTCTCATCATTCGGTGTTTTACCGCATGTACTTAGCAAATTTAATTTCTCCTGTTTACTTGGTATAATTCTCTACTGTTCTTCAGTCGTTTTTCCCGGTTTACTTTCTAGAGATTTCGCTGTACTAAGGAGAATCGTGAAGATGCTGCCCAAGTGCTCTCATATAAATTATGACTAATTGACCAGTATGTTAGTGAAGAGGCACTGCACGGCGTGCGATCGTTTGGCAGCAAATATCTTGAATGACCCTACCTACCCCCGAAGCCCATGTATAAACAAGAGAAGAACAAGACATTCCTCAGTATTTCTGTATCCCAGGGCAACAACATTTAAAAACTCGTTATTGCCTTTCCTTTCACGATGTCTTACAGATCCACAAAAAACTGTAAGTCTTTTCAAAAAACAGTTAAGTTGAACCTTCCATTTCATAAACTGCTATATTATTATTCAGATTTTATTGCACATGACTTGTCCAATAGTTTCCTTCTCGTGTATCTTTTCTTATTTTTTGTGTATTCTTCTGGCGGTAAAATTATGCACACTGAGAAGTCGTAAAAATTACGAATAAAGTGACATTATTATTATTTATTATTATATTAATATTTGGGTGTAGCGCCATGTCTCTGTATGTATCGCGCTGCAGCGTCAAACAAGCAAGGGTTTTCCAATATTTCGAAGTATTTGCACAAATTTGTCTCACTATTATTGGCGACCGTTGAACAGCAGTTTGCGCATAAATCTTTGATCCCAACCATCAACTGATAGTTGTTATTTAGAAAAAGGTTTCTTTTGGAAGAGGCTGAAAATAATCAAACCTACCGAGTACATACTTGCATCAACAGACTATTTGCTGTATCAATCCTACCTATGTCTTTTACCATTTGTGAAGGTCAAAAAATATTTTCCTGTTATATCTAGCCACTTTCGGTCATCAGATTATAATGCAGTTGGAGTTTATGATAAATTGGCGTAACTCTACACACCACTGGAAACCGAATACTTAAAGAAGACTTACCTACCCCAGCCAGTTTTAAACACGGGCAACCACACATAGTCTGGGAAAAAGTAGCTGTATGAACAGAAAATTTACACTTTTCAATCAATTGATACAAGGTATCGAACATGATGAACGTTCACAGTTTTCTATCATTCATAGTGCCCATTTTTCATTGGAAGTTGATTTCTCAGCAGTACTGGCAGTCACTTTTGTCAAACAAAGAGAATGAATGTATATACACTCACTCACCCTCCACCAAAACAACTCAGTCAACTATTTAGATTGGGCCCAAACAGAGTAGAATTCAGAATTAGCAATGGGTACAATGGACCTTACATTGAGTCGCTATAATATCAGATCACTCGGCTATAGGGACAACCTCCTACATTACCCTTACAAGTGGCCGGTTATTTAGGATGCGTTCCGCTTTGGCCACGATAGCAACAGCACCTCGTCACAGATCGTCTTTTGCTGTATCACCGAGTTATGAACAGGTTCAACCATGTGAATAATCCACTTACATATCTCCTGTAGTGACTAACCAGCGGTGGATTGAAGTGCCACTGAACTACGAGCGTCAGAAGTTTGTTATTCATGATTTTTTACGAAAGCTTTTTAAGTGCTCTACAACACAAAGGTTGCCCTCTATGTCATTATAGATGTAAGAGGGTGGACCATGTCGGAAGTCCTACCACCACTATAATGAGGAAATCAACAATTGGAGATTTGGGCATTCCCAAGTGCACCGCATGCTCTGTATGTAGCTGAAGAGACATCCTTATCGCTTTTCCATACTCTTTTCGCGTTTGACTAGCATCAACCCGAAATAGTTAACATCAACCAACTATGAGAGAATCCAATATTTTTTTTATTTTTGTCAATGACAGGGCTGCCATGACTATCTACAGAGCAGGCGTTCTTAGTTGATGAACACTTCTGTCACTCATTTAGCCACTGAGTAGACTGTCAATATCTATCATTGCCTGCGGACCGCTGCTAACTCTTGTGAACACCCCGAATGTTTTTCCAATATTAGTAGAGGCGGGTTGTCAATTCAGTCATGTGGTGTGCTCTGGAGCAGCATGATTGAGTGCAATTACTAGAAGGGATGACAAGCATATAATATTCCTCCTCAACCTGCAAAATAGTACTCACGATTACTGGTTCGAGTGCTTCATTTTCATAAGAAACTTAACTTTGTTTGATACACACACTGTGCGTCAGCGCATCTCGCTCTTTCGGGTAAGTTAGTTACTGCAACTTTCTGGTCACTTCGGCCCTCGGATTTTTTCACTTCCATAGCACTCATTAATTTTCATGGCAGTCTGAAATTATAGTCCTTATAAGTTTTATTCCTGAGAAAGGTTTTAAACATAATGCCTTCAATAGCTTGATAGTACCATCATGCCGGAATGTTTCTTTGCAAAATTAGAAATTTACAACATTGATTTTGAGTTTCAGTACGATTTATGCCTCAAGCAGATTTCCTTTATTCGTCTCTGGCCACCTATCCTAGCTTGCCTCAGAAATTCCGGTTTTTGAAACGAGACTGGCTAATGCAACGTCTTACACTAGATGTTGGTTAACGCTGCTTCATTCGAATCTGACGTGTCGCTATCGTTCTGATCTTAACAAATGTTGAATAATTGCCAGACCATTGGCAACGTACAGATTTCAGATAGAATAATCTTACTCGTATTTGCTGTTTCCGGAAATGTTAGCTGGAACTGGAAGCAATCAAATTTAGCATGCCAGTAAAAATACATATTCTTCCTCGCTCTGTTATTGTCCGTTTATGTCATTTTCACCGATGGTAACTTAGCCTCCATCACAATACCTTCAAGTTTACTGGGATCACTCGATGTCTCTTTTGGAAGCGTAAACGCACCCCCTTCTACTTACTCCGTAACAGCCACTGCCCCTATACGGAAGTACAACAATATTCCAATTAGGCTTGCGTTCTGTCGGGACCTAGATCGATTCATCTGTTCAGTTACTTACTGTGTGCTTTGGCTGCGCAGTCCAGCATGACTATCACTTTCTCTGGTTTCGTAGGTTACACCGCGCCATGGTGTGCAGGCAGAATCGTGGCGCAAAAAGTTGCTGCTAACTGTTCCATCGCCACTGCAATAGCAAATCTCTTCGAATTGTTATTCTTCATTGTGGGTTGGTATACTTACATCAATCGGGGCCATTGTCAAAGCGATGCGGTAACAAACGACGTCTGTAAGCCCCGGATTTTCGCAAAGGACTCAAACGGGAATTTTTTCCACGCAGACCTATGCCATATAGTGATCAATATAGTGATTCTGGAGAACAACTAACAGTACTCGCGTTCGTCTCACCGGTAAAGGTTCTACTACTGTCAGTGTATTTATTTTTATGAAATACGCCTGGTCACTCCTTGCATTTGATTGAAGCGGCATAAATCGACTAAATCTACCCACCTAATTTTGTGATTTATCATGAGCAAACTTTCAGATTTCCATGAGGTGGATATCATGCAAGTCTAGCTTCTCCCCGCGTAGCATCGTCAAGTATGGTCTCTACTATCTTTTTCAGGGTAGCCACATCATTTAGTTCTCCTTCGCGATTTTGTTGCTGCGATGCAGTGTTTTAGTTTGGCATCCAAATCACCAAATGTGATAACCATTATGCAATATCATGGGATGTTCTAAGACTTCTCTGTAAGTCTTCGGCAAATGCATATACCGCTAAATGGTTCACACCTTATAGTTCTGTAGTAACTTCCATGCATTGGCGTAAGGTTGTTCTATTCTAGTTCGCATGTAGTTTTGCTGCCTTGATTGTGACAATAGTGTCTAGGTAGCGCAATTTTCTACCATCGTACATCACACACTGCTTTAAAAATTATCCAGTTTATTGGACGGACTTCCACTTACGTCAAGTATTGACACCCAAAGCGTTTACTTACCCAGGTAGGGGCAATTTCAATGTCCGTGCGACTAGATCTATCGAAAGTGCAAATGTAGTGCATGCAGAGACTGTGAAGTTGATATATTCACCACAAATAGGTTAAGTCGTTCCCCGAATTCTTAACGCTTAAATTAGAACACGACGAGCGACGAACAACCGCGTATAGACAAGCCGCAGAGGTATTAGTATACCATTATTTTATGACGATTGACATTCGACGAATAAATAGGTCAAAAACACTGTTATCTACGAAAATACAAATCAAGTTGTCATACTGCAATATATGGATGATCACCACTCAGAATTTGAACAACTGAGATTGTGCTAATTGGACGCAAGCATAATAAATGAGCTTAGTCGGACACGATAGCGATTCAAATAATGGTATTTCCTACAGCGTGCAGGAAAGGATAACGATATGTTTTTAGTGTTTAAAAGCGAACAAGAGCTCCCATATTGAATAAACAAATAGAAGTTTTCCATGTAGCAGTTCTAAAAGATGACAATGTTTTTAGATTACGGATAAAAGAATGAAAATTATTCAAATGGCTAACTTGATGTTCAGTTTTCGAGCACCATTAATAAGAAGAATCTAAAATCCAAACAATGCGTCTATTGGAGAAGATATTGTGTCGGAAGCACAACAAGTTCAAAGTAAATCCTAATGATAATAATAATAATAATAATAATAATAATAATAATAATAATAATAATAATAATAATAATAATAATAATAATAATAATAATAATAATAATAATAATAATAATAATATAATAATAATAATAATAATAATAATAATAATAATAATAATAATAATAATAATAATAATAATAATAATATTAATAATAATAATAATAATAATAATAATAATAAATAATAATAATAATAATAATAATAATAATAATAATAATAATAATAATAATAATAATAATAATTGGATTACAATGTTTTAGTGGTACCTACAATTTACTAAATAAATACTAATGAATATTGTAGATGAAATTCGTTGGAGTAAAGTTTGTGTTTATAACCATCAAAGCTACTCATTATTAGCTAAACAAATATTGAATGGCGCACCAGTTTCATGAACGCAGTATTCTCTCGTCCGGTTTTGCTCATGTGGTGTAGAAAACTTTATCCAAAAGTTCCCTCTGCCAATGCAGGTAAATGCAAACCCGGAGTTATGCGCTCAATATAAGTATCAAATCAAGAACCAAATTCCTTGACGGACACTTTATGCGATTCTATAAAGCAATAAGTTAACTGTACAAAGGATGCAAACCTCAAAGTTCGATTACACACTCTGAACAACTCTTTCAAAATGGATCGCTGTCAAGGCAAACACAACTGAAAAGTTATCAAAGTTATTCGTCAATAAGGGAACACTTGCAATTTACACCATCAACGCGGTCACGTTTCCGTCAAACGAAAGTAATGAAAGTGTCACAACAATGGAGGGACAGGAGCAATGGGGTAATATAAACAAAAGAGCAGGTCAATATGGGGGTTGGGGGTGCCAGCATGAGCAATGAAGTAATTCACCGACGGGAATTCTTTACCACCGCCCATCAAATCGCCACGATTTTAACTCTCTGTGGACCTGGTTCAACGTCCCCTAAACCTCACCCCCCAGCTAGACTTACGGTTGTCGCCACCGCCTTCCGAACCCACGGCTGTTCTTTACATTGGGCTGAGCTGAAATACTACAATTATAACTCTTGCTACAACAGCATAGGCCAATCCCCTAAGGACGAAAACCGACCCCCTTCATCACTCGCAACCTTCTATTAAACACAACTTCCGTATATCCCTCCCCAAGACCCCGTCCTTCGTCCGCACTAGTACTGCCCGAACCGCGCCGTCGTCTGAGAGCTCACAACTGTCTACTATACCCAGCGGCCACCTTTCGCGCGGGAGTTGTTCATCCAGGAGGATCACGACGTCTCCTACGCTCAAGTTCCGACGCACTGCAAGCCATTTTTGTCTTACCAAGAGAGTGGGCACGTACTCATCCACCCACCGTCTCAAAAACAGCCCCGTCAAATAGTTTGCCTGATTCCAGCATTTCGAGTATCGATCTGTTGTGGTACCAGGCACTATGGAACTAACGTTTGGGCGCAACAGTAGATCGTTAGGAGTCAGCGCTATCAGATCGTTCACGTCTAACTTCACGGCACCAGGGGGCGGTTGTTCAGTATACGTTCGGCTTCAGCCACCACCGTCAGCAGCACCTCGTCGTCGATGGTCTGTAGTTGCACCACGGATCTAAGGACCTGCCTTACCGAGCGGATCACTCTTTCCATATTCCCCCTCTATGGCTGACCAGTGGCGGGTTGAAGTGCCATTGCACGGCGTAAGCCAGCATCCTGTCGTTGATATCCTTCTGCGACAATTTCTTGAGAGCCGCGGTTATTTACGCTTCTGCTCCCGTGAAATTCGTCCTATTGTCACTGTAGATATGAGACGGCCGGTCCTCGTCGGGCAATGAATCGCATCAAGGCCATTATGAAGGCATCCGTCGATAGGGAGTGAGCTACTTCCAGGTGGACTACTCTCGTTTGGATGCAAGTGAAGAGGCAGCCGTACCGATTCTCCATGCTCCTTCCAAGCTTCACTAACATCGGTCCGAAGTAGTCCAATCCAACCAGCTTGAACGGGTGCCAACCCTTCTCTAACCGTTCCGCGGGTATAGGTGCCATCACTTGCTGCAGTGCGCACGCATGCAGCTTCCGGCAGATAAAGCATACCCCGAACACCCGCTTGACCGCTGAGTATCCCTGCACTATCCAGAAGCGCTTTCGAATTTCTGCTAGTACTTGTGAGCACCCTGAGTGCCTCTCCAACAGGTGATAATGGACGAATGATTAGATCAGTCACTGGATGAGTCTTAGGCAGAATAATAGGGTTCGGCTGAATAAGTGCCGACGGGCATACGATAACCTCCCTCCGACTCGCAAGATCCTCCCATCTATTATAGGGCTCAAGCCCTTCAGCTTTACAAAGACCTTGCTGTGTTTTGAATATTCCCTCTTAGTCAACGCCTCTAATTCTCCTGGTAGCTTTGCCGCTGCACTGCTCGAATTAGGTCCGCCTCGGCTTCTCTCAGCTCGACTAGCTTCAGAGGCCCTTAGGTAACCTTACGTTCAGGCTCGGCTGCGACTTCACCTTCAGGAAGGTCTTCAATCTGATAACAAGGCTAGTGCCCTCAATAGTCTTGACCAAGATGAATAGTGGCTGGACAACAGGAGTATACCCGACTTCTTCTGCTTGAAGTTGACCACCGCACTCTTTACCTTGAACTCTGGCACCGCATCTAACTTCTGCCCTCTACTTGATTTTGGCCACTGGTCCTCTGCTGCTATAGAAAACCTGGTCCTCGAAACCAGGCGGCAAGGGCCTCATGCGAGGTTGTGCCTCTGGAGACTAGGTCGGCGGGGTTTTGCTCCGAGCGCACATGTCTCCATTGTTCTGGACGTGACAGTTCGTGGATTGTAGCCACGCGGTTTGCCACAAACGTGCTATACCGTGCTGTGATGTTCTCAATGTAATATAGCACTATTGTGGAACCGGTCCAAAAGGTGACCTTATCTAGGTGCACTCGCATCTCTCCCATAACCGATGTAACAGTCTGCACCGATAGCCTTGCTGCATTTAGCTCCATGCGTGGTATGGAGACTGCTTTCAGGGGAGCCACCCTCGATTTGGAGGTCACTAAAGAGCACTGTATGGTATTCTCGTTACGGATCCGACTATAGACTACTACCCCGTATCCAGTCTCTGAGGTGTCGCAGAATAAGTGAAGCTGTATCGATTGTACCCTTGCGTCCCACATTGAATATCTCTGGGTATCTTCAGCGTTCCTAGGCCCTTTATCGTGACTAACCATACATTCCATTCCTTTAAGTCCT
>JALGAQ010000009.1:2642626-2679962 GCA_028829895.1 Sinotaia quadrata | reverse complement strand
TAGACAACTTGGTCACATGGTCATCTGACAATCGCCTTCCAATCAACCCGAAAAAATCAAACGTTCTGGCCATCGGCGAGAAACTCGGCAATACCCGCTATGTGCTACATGGGGGCCTGCTATCAGAAGTTTCCTCCACGAGGGATTTAGGAGTCATCACAAAAAATGTCCTCAAGCAAAGCACGCTCCGCTGGACTGAAATTGACGTGGCTGCTCAAACGTACAACGAACTCGCCAAATTCACGGGATCGGCGATGGAGCACGCGTCCCCCGTTTGTTACCCCTGCACAAAAAGCGAGATTGCCCAACTGGAATACGTACAACGCCTAGGCTCCAGATTGGTACGCCCGCTCTCCTACGGAGAACATTGCAGTCTTCTGAATCTGTTCGCCTTGGAGTATCGTCGCACCGAGCCGACATGATCTTTCTCTTCCACCTAGTGGCCCTCCATCGCTACCCAGAAATGCAGCACTTAATCGAAAGGAACATTCTTGGAATATTCTTCTCTCTGCTGCTCAGAAATGCCTATAAAAATTCAAACGACGGGATTTTCCTCCACAGCAGGAGTGACGGTGGGTTATTCAACCCAGCAAGACTTCAAGCAAAAACCAAAATCAGGAAAGTGTTCCTGAGGAAGTTACTCTTTGCGGACGATACGGCTCTGACGGCTGATTCTGAAGAAGGATTGCAGTGACTAAGAAGTTGTTTTACTAATGCTTGTAAGCAATTTGGCCTGACCATTATCTTAAATAAAACCAATGTCAAGGGGTCAAGGGGTTAGCAGTGTGCCGGAAATTCAGATTGATGGTCACACATTAGAGGTAGTAAATGAGTTCCCTTATCAGGGATCCACTATCTCTAGTAACCTCTCCTTAGATTCCGAAATAAGCAAGCGTATTGGCAAAGCAGCAACAATGATGTCGCGACTCAACACACGCGTCTGGAGAAACCCGATGCTGACTACAAACACGAAGATGCAAGTCTACAGGTCTTGTGTGCTGAGCACCTTCCTCTACGGCAGTGAAACGTGGTCGCTGTATTCACACCAGCAACGCAGACTCAACCTCTTCCATGTACGAAATCTCCGAAGAATATTACGCATAAATTGGCAAGATCACATCCCAAACAACGCCGTCTTGCAACGAGCCGGACTGCAGGGTATGTTCGCTCTCCTGGTCTACAGACGTCTGCGTTGGCTCAGCCATGGGAAACGAATGGATGAAAATCCCATTCCGAAGGCTGCACTGCTTGGTGAACTTGCCAATGGCTCGAGGTCAATTGGAAGACCTAAACTACGCTACATGGACGTCTGCAAGCAGGATATGGAAACCGGAGGCATCGACGCGGCAAATTGGGAAGAAGATGCAGCGGACCGAAATAGCTGGAGCCTCATCAGGGCAGCAGCTGCAAATGTCGACCAAGACCGCATGAAGCCACAGATCAAGAGAACAGCCGGAAAAAGCTCGTGCGTCCGAAATCAAGCACCTGTTGCCTGTAGTAACTGTGGAAAAATCTTCCTGTCTAGCATAGGCCTCTACAACCACAGACGGTGCAGTAAATAAAATAAGAGTAATCATGAAAAACTGTGAACATATATCCAAATACCAAAAGTCAAAAACTGGAAGTACAAACAAACGAAAAATGTGATTAAAAATGTCCGGGGTGACAAAGACCATAGTCATTCGAGACTGACGGTAGCCAATCAATCAGTCGAAATGGCCGTCAACGACCGTACGAGAGGCCACAACTTTAAACTCAAGGTTCATCGAACGGACGGTCTCCCCCACGTCTACCGCCTCACGCGCAGAGTAACTTCGCTGTGGAACTCGCTACCACAGATAGTCATTAACGCTCCGTCCGTCACCGCGTTTAGGCACGCTTTAGACAAACACCTAAGACCAGGAGCTGAGGAGACGTCGCGAGTTCGTCAGCATCGAGCAGCAAACTGCCCGGTTGTCAACTTGCCCGTTAGAACGCGCGAAGAAGGAGCGTACACAGGTCCTCGCACCTCCTGCTCTCTATCACTTGAATCCTGATTTCCCGAACAATGCCGATGAGATTAATTATTAGCTAAAGTTCAGTTATCGAAGTCACAACGTAGGATATGCAATGGACACTGATAACGGTTGGTTAAACGTTTTCTGCTAAGAGCATTCACCGATTTACGACTGTTTATGATTGGACTAAAAGCTTTGAGATAAACGGTGAATCCATGTTTCGTTTCGCGTTTGAATAGGTATATATCACTAAAGAAAGGTTCTGTCTACCTGACACATCATCATGGGTACCTGTATGGTTTGTTCAAATCAGTCATTTTCCGTTAGCTGGACTTGAAAGGCAAGTGTGCACAACTAACGACGGACAATGACCCCAAAACCGATCTTGCATTGCGCCTGAATGTCAACAAAGGGCCTTCCGAATCCCATAGTATTAAAGAGTTCTCTACTGTTGCGCCGTCAAAGCCGGTATCAAGTAGCAAAAGTACTTTTCTAGACTGTTAAACACTTGTACAAATAAATAAAATCGATGCAGAAACAGTCTTCATGCACTGGTTATTTGTTTGAGACCCTAATATATACATTTGAGGTTTTGAACGTGAATGTGTTACCTGTGATTTGTTTCTTTCTTGTTTTATACAATGCGCAATTGTTTATGGCGCAGTGAGAAATAACTTTTTCAGTGAAAACAGATAAATCTTGGAGATCAAAAGACGCAACACAGCAATTCGAATTGAACAAATATGAATTTCCGAAATTTCGATCCTATTATATACAACATAGTTTTCACCCCTGCGACTGGATCGTTGATGGAAATCCAGTAAAAAGTGACCATTTGTTTTATGTGGTACACAAAAGATAAACTCGATTGATCGCTTCTGGTGTCATATAAAATTGATGGAAAGTATGGATCCTTATAAAACCACAGTAAATGATGAGTTGCGACCATGAAAATTTGTAGTTAGTGCAACAGAAACGATAGTCAGATAATGATTAAAGTATGTAGCTTTGAAATGAGAAAAGTGGCACAATATGTGATCCAAATTTTCATTCAGTTACGTGCACTGGACCAAGTGTCGAGTAACTGACCCGACGCCCGCACGCAACTGGGTCGATCCGGTGCTATAGTTTATACGGAATCGATATGGGGTAATATCTGGCATTGAAAATTCAACGATATGTTCTGTTTCCGCTTGCGAACTGCCCAGTGGTGGTAGATATGAAGAAGGTGAATTCACCTGTTCCAAAATAAGCAACAAATCACCACGCACTTGTTTCTCCAACCGACGATAATGTTGTTCACGTTCTGATAAAAACAAACAACAGGAAGTGGGTCATGATTTTTAATATCCAAACATGAAAGCCATTTCCTTTAGGCATGAAGTTAGGGAAGTTATTCCCGTTGTATGAAGAAAGATGTATCATGTAAATAAAAATTAAATGCACGTCGTTGTCGGGCTAACCAATACCTAGGAGAGTTGAACTTCGAAACAAGCCTAGGAATGAACGCAAAGACGAGGTTTCATAAAGAAAGTTCGGTATACGAGATTTGCGAACTCTAGTCTACATTATATATGATAAATGTGGTACCAATCACCGAAAACGAGTTTGTATGTAAAATTTTACGATCTAAACTCAAAGCACTGAGTTGGAAAAGCAAACATGTATAACATTATTCAACCTGTAAGTTGCTGTTAGTGTCACTTTCAAGCCTTTAAAGCACTCAACGTTACTCAGGTTATCATGACTGTTCATTCTGCAAAGGATGTTATTGCTGCCCCAAAGAGACGGTAAGCTGGTTGGTTCACTGGTAGAAAATGAAAGCTGAATCATCAAAAGATCCCTTTCGGCCTGTGGGTGCACACAAAGAGATTGAAATTTTGTAAAAACAATCTCTGCCATATAAGCTGATACATGACAATTTTGATGAAAACAATCCAAAAAAACAACGACCTAACAAAGAGCCGTTTGTTATACCTATTAGGTTTTGAAAAGGGTTTCGTCTCACCCGGGTCAATGCATTATTGTTCCATGACTTTCGTCTATCAACAGTTGAATAAATTGGTCACGTCACTTTTGAAGAACTCCGTTTAAAGATTCCTTTCATTTAAGCATGTAGAGATAATCAACGGTTCCTCTTTATGGAATTTGTGTGTATAACACGGGTTAGAAAACGGGACAAGAAAAGAAAGCTCCTGCACTCTTCAAAAAATGCGCATTCGGGACTCCTCACGAATTATCCAATTAACACCGACGATAAATCCTAACGTATTTCACCTGCGGAAACCTTCCAGAAACCCAAAAGCATCATCATCTGGTCCAGTAAGTGTTGGTGTAGTACTAAGCGCAAGGGCTAAGGCATCTCTGCTGGAATGTTGGGCAACGGTCATTTGTGCGCAGTAAGACATAGGGGCTCGTACAGAATTCACTGAGCGAGCAGCAACACCAGCGCCCTATTCCTCGTTGCCACCTACACTCCAACTAATTGCGGCCTTGATGCAATCAAAAACTCCTTCTATTAACAGCAGTACGACCTTCTTCAGAAAGCTCATAAGTCGGAGGCCGGAATGCCTAAGTCGGCCACCAATCACCGAGTGAAGCCCACCAGTTAGGTCGATTCAACCATAGCAGCTGTCGTTCAGACAATAGGGAGAGACTGCTGCAATTGTGTGTAAACATTAATCTCTACCTAATCAGTACGAACTTCAAAGAGTCAAAAAGTTACATAGCTACGTGGCGCTCCCTTCTTCGGCACATGTATAGTCTCAAATTTACAATATAAGCTATAAGTTATAGGTGGTGAAGATGAGCGCAAGAGTGGCACACTTACTGATCGACCTGCCTAGATTCTGACAGCGTTAGGCTTTCAATGAGGTTTGGTGAGGACCTAAGAATACCTCGAACAGGTTGGAAATAGTTAAATTCTCTGAAGCTGCTGGCTTAACGTTTACAACGCTCTTGCGAAAAAATGGATCGTCGATCACTTTGTTTACTTGGAGAGCTACGTTACTACGGGTGGAGGTATCGGTGCCGAGGTTGACCCCCAAATAACAAAAGCGAGGTCGGCATTTGTTAGCTTCAGCGTCTTTGGCGTAGACGTGACATCAGTCTTGCCTTGAAAGGCAGAGTCTACTGCATGCCTGTTTGCGCTGCGTGGCTTTATGGTTGTGAAACTTGGCCACTTCGCGTAGAGGACAGTCACTGAAATTCTGTGTTGAAAACCCCTGCCTCCGAACAATTGCTCGTTTCCAATAGCAACACCATGCGAGCAATGAGGTACGATATCATGTGCTACGGCCAGATAGTCGTCCCTAAAGCGACATAATTTCACTACACGGACTCCATTGGCTAGGGTACGACCTTCGTGTGCCTTCTCACCGCTTACCACAACGTACCTTACTGGCGCTGACTGGAAGAAGCAACGTGGCGGTCAACGAGCAAGCAAGCTTGTATTGGCTCTTGTTGTCTACCAGGATACGACCAAAAAACGAATAGATCCAATGGCTAAAAACTCTAGGCGATATGACGCAGAGCAGAAATCAGTGGCGTGTTTGCCGTTTTGCGTGTTGTGACTGGCCCTCTTCTCCTCGCCCACCAATCTCACCCTACTACATCCCCCTAAAAGAACGACGCGTAGATACAAAAACAAAAATACGAAAAACATTTATTCAAAAAATCGTTTCCCGTTTTTCAGCTACATTCGTTTATGTTTAACCTTTCATGCGGTTCCTTACATGATTTGTTTGGTGCCGGACCTATTTTTACATATATATATATATATATATATATATATATATATATATATATATATATATATATATATATATATGGTGGCATCAATCTACTAGTGAGCAATAAAATTCAGATTATTTCCCATGACAATGCTTCGTTGTGAGGCGACCAAGTGCGCATCCAACACGATCTTGATCGAGTAACCACTAAAGCAAAAAGATTTGGAATGCACTTCGTACTCCAAAAATGCAAATTGTATTGCAAGACTGGCAAGGCGCCACACCTGTGCTCAGCATGGAATACCGCTGTCATGTCTAGGGTGAGACCCCTTCTTCCTGTCTCTTTTTTTGCTCTCTCTCTCTCTCTATTCTGGACATAACTCAAAGTATAATCGTGTATCTCATTGCCTTTCCACAACTCACCGTCGGGATGTAGCCTCTGTTCCTTATTCTATCGCTACTTCCATGGTGAATGCTTCTCCAAACTTGCATCTGTTGTACCCTTCCCCAATCGTTCAAACCCTCTTTTTACTTCTAGTCACCTCCATCAGGTGGCTAACCCCGTTGTAAAACGAAGCTCTTTTCCTTTTCATTCTTACCCAGAACAATTCTACTCTGAAGCACTTTATCCCTCTCTGTTTACCCAAGCTAATACGATCTTAAAATATTCAAGGCTAGAGTAAACGCTTACTTTCACAATCCACTCTAACTATCGTTCATTCTAACCCAAAACAATTCGACTCTGGAGCACTTTATCCCTCAGTTTTCCCAAGCTAATACGATCTTCCAATTTTCAACGCTAGAGTTAACACCTATTTCCACAATCCATTATATCATTCTGTCTAATATTCACATTTCCATTTATCATTATTATTAGTCGTTTTTGTCTGTCTTATAATCCAACTTTGTGCGCAATAAAAACCCTGTTGGGTAACTGCTTAAAAATTTTCGACAGTTTTGGTTGTCTATACTGTGGTAGTGTGATCAGTGAACGAAGACCGATCGACAAGGCTTCGGTTTGTATAAGTGAGGCGAGATTAGCGTGATATGAGCCCTTCGTCGTAAAGTCCAACCCTTCTCATCGTGATGCGACGGTGGCAACCATGTTACGACGGTTGATCGTGCATGGGCTAACGGGGCGGTAGTGGATTCCTAACTGGTAATCGGGTTTCCTATAAAGTGCCACATGAGCCTGATGACAGTGCCCTGACATGTCGTGTGTTCCCCGCCGCAAAAGGGTTCTCATGCCACAGAAATACATGGATCCCAGAGGAGTACATCGTGCTCCCAAATGGTGTATGAGCCTTCAAAGGCCACCGGCAGCTATCTACGCTGCTGCCTTGTAGACGACACTTCGATGTGCAAAGGCTAGAGGTGCGTCCTCGAACAAAACGCCGGATGATGAGGGGACATCATCAGTACGAAATCCCCGAGAAAATCCATGGAATCATAAGAATTTTATAGTACACTACTCACAAATCCTCATTGAGATAATTATGTTTTTGGCATTTTTGACCAACCATTGGAGCCGCTTATCCTCAAGTAGGATATAGCCGCAGTAAAGTAAAGTAAAGTAAAGTAAGATATGACCCCCTAGCTCAAAGCATAACCTTTGCAAGTTGAAGATCTGCATCGCCTGTCTGATTTTGATCAGCATTGTCTGCGCAGTATATCTTAAGGTGGGACCATCATGTCAGTAATGTCATTGTCAGATACCGTGTCGTCGAAGCCACTAAAGCATATGTACTGAAGGACATTTTACTTCACTAGCTTCGTTGGTTCGGACACCTTTTGTGCTTGTCGATTTACCGATTTCATGAGCGTGCCTTATTTTCCCAACCAGACCCCTTTCTAGAAAACAGATGGCGGTCAACTTATGACGTGGCACCGGAAAGAAGAATATGGCAGCTACCCTAGGTTAAATAGGGTAGTCCCCGGATTCCAGGTTGGAGTCCTTGAGATTCTGAGTGCGCTTAGTTAGATGGCTCAAAATCGAAGTTAGTAGTGCATTTGTTGTGGTTCT
Organism: Sinotaia quadrata; assembly: GCA_028829895.1. Lineage (NCBI taxonomy): Eukaryota > Metazoa > Mollusca > Gastropoda > Architaenioglossa > Viviparidae > Sinotaia > Sinotaia quadrata. Next base: position 2,672,211 of record JALGAQ010000009.1, on the reverse strand, counting down.
CTTATTCTTTCCCCCACCTTGAACACAATTTTTTATATTTCTCGGGTTTCTTGGGCCCACTGCTTGTATTTACACGTTTGTAAAATATGCATATATATTATATCAAGACAGGGGTACTGATAATGAGACATTTGACAAAAAAACTGAGGAAAAAGATAGCACAGACGCCATAATACACTTCGGAGTGTGAACAAATCAGACTTTGGTATGGAAGCAAGATTAATTGAAATAATTGCGTCAATTTCTGAGTTAGCAACCTAGAATTCAGTCGAGATAGCGAAGAAAGAATTTATAGGTTGGATTCACTTACCAGTCGGATTTATCGGTTTAAGTGTTAAGCCAATGGTCCAACGTTCCCAAATTGACGGCTCCGATCCAAGACCCCAAGTACCCTTACGATGAATAGCAAATTCTAAATTGATCGTGCCATGTGCTTCACCATTTGTGACACCTGTATTTGCCTCAGCACGCAAGTTGCTAGCAAACACAAGCACTGGAGAGGCAACTCTTTCGATCAATTTCTCTGAGTTGATACAGACCTACGGAAAATAAATACGTTCGGCAAGAATGAATCAGAGGACATAAGATGCATAAGACAAAATATGGCAATAAATTAGAAACACGAATCTATCGTAGAATTGTTGATGAATTTATCAGACATTGATTTGATTCGCCAAATGTTCATTGAACCTAACAATTGTATGGTGAACAACCATTTGTTCGATTAGCGTAGTGATTATAAAGATAAACAACAAACACATCAATCATCCTGTACAAAATCCCTGAATGATGTATTAACAGTCAAGCAGAACATGTGGTGCAAATATAAGGGTCTTATGCGATTTCCCACTCTAAGCTCCTTGGTTCGTTTCCCGCTTTTATGTCGTTTTTCAATCGCATGTGAACATGAACAGTTGTCACCGGTATTGTTTTCTCGACGATGTCGCGAGCTATACCCATCCACGGCTTACGATCAGAAGCAACATTATCACAGAGTCATCCAGCTATGAAGGTTACCGTGTAATATGGGAACTCTCACACGTTCAACAGTATATCCGCCTGTTTACACTTGTCCTCCGATTCCAAAGCAAGAAGTCTAGGCGTACGATAGGGTACAAGTGCTTTCAGATAAGCTCAGTTTCTACTTCTTATTATATGCCCGAACCATGTAACCGACGGTATATCTCTACCTTTCTTTTACGACTAAACCTTCAGCACACAAGCCAATTTCAAAACCCATACAGCAAGATAGGGCGGATAGCTGCACAAAAGATATGAAGCGTCGTCCATAGAATTCCTGTATTCCTAAGTTATGATGTTCGACGTAGTTTAAATATAGACCTTCGAGCAAAGCCCACCCATGCCTTGACCATTGGGTTGAAAACTCAACCCGAGATACCCGAAGTATACCACGCTTTCATGTTCAACTCCTCGAGCGCATTGAGAAACGATTGTGACGGTCCTGTTTGCAGAGGAATGTTTTTTCTCTATACGTATCTCTATCTTACCAACCGATTGCGTTATTGAGGAAAACTGGAGACATTGCACGACTTTGCAGAACACCACTCAGCAGAATGAAATTTTTAAGTTCTTCGTCATACACACGAGTTCGTACTCTGGTGGAAACTTAATAACAAGCATCACAAGCATTCGAATAGCCCAGTAAAATGCTTCACAAAAAGTCGAAATTAGTTCCGAATTCGATGAGTGTTATGCTGACGAAATCTATGGCGATGTGCTAACCTACGATAGAGTGAAAATCTGGTCCACACAACCTCAGTCTGGACGATAAACATTATTGAGTAAAATAACATCGAAGGGTTTAGCGGTAACATCTATAAGACTGAGTCGCCTACAGATTTTGATCGCTAACCGGTTTCTTTTCTTATAAATTGTCATTCAGGAGGTATCACCTCAGTGTCCCATATAATTTTTATATTACAAAATATATTTGATTACAAGTGAAGGGAGGGCCCTTGGTCAAAGATCCCTTGTAAGAAACTCAACAAACATAAAATACCAAATACACCAATGGAGAATTGTGAATGGTCATGTTTGACTGAAGAGTAAGAAACCGGCAACTCAACCCAGTGGCTTGGAGTGGCGAACCACATAAGGCCCCTATAGGTTATGCCGTGGCACTTTCCCGGGCGGCAGCGAAAGCCTTGTGCAAATCTGCTTGCGTTCCATCTTTACCAGTGTGCCAACGGATACAACAGACATGCTCGCTAAAGTGCACTCAAAGCGGGTCACAGTAATCAAAGATGAAACTGTTTCCCAAGCACGAAGATAAAGCAAGAACTACACCAAGTGAACTACTGTTAGCTTCAGAACTACTGTCTTTCTTGGCTGATTCTGAATCTTGGATGTTAGCGGTAGCTAATACATGTTTCAGAGTGGTTATGAATCAGTAACGACTGCTAATACCTGCGTGTCCTTATAAGTACCTGTACGATTTACTTACCAATTGACATGCAAATGAATCTCATGCAACTCAGCTGGGTGAATTTGGCAAACTTGCAAGGAAGCATTCTGTAGCATGTCAACGTGCTCGAAAAATCATCGTTAAAAAGTAGTACACATGTATGCTACTACGTTGTTTGTGGGGTGACTTTTTTAAATCACCAACCTGGTGACCTGCCTAGCATCAAGCAACATTGTGATGTGTTCGTGGACGTGATACTATCCAACTACCCAGGCTGAGGTAGAGGCCCGATCGCGATTCGAAATTGGATAATCTTACCTCTAAAGAAAAAATTGCAGTATCCATACACCCACGCGCGACACGATATAGCTCATATATGCAGGAGTTGGAGTCTGGTCAGTCATTCTTGCGAGTGATTAGCCCTCATAGTTGAATAATGTTAAAATAGGATTCCTGCAGATAATTAGAAGATTTCTGGCATTGCTTAAAATATCTACAGCAAAGCACACAATGTCAGCTACAGGTAGCGACAATATCAGTTCTAATGAATGCTCAATAGGGCTGATTCTCCTATTAGGCTCGCAATGAACATATTACGACAGAACGGTTTGGCAACCGGGTAATAGCACGCCCACAAACAACTCACAGGGTTGTTTGGCGCTAGGCCTGTCATCAGGTTGGCGAACACATTCATGACAGAACGATTATCAATGGTACGATGGGATAGCTTATAATTACGCTTTGTCAAGAACTTTGGCTTCACGTATAAGAAATTGCTCACATTAGCCACGATTTTGTTTGCAATCGGCTAGGTTAAAAACCGCATTAAGTAAAATATAGAAACCTCGTAGTAAATTTAGTATCATAGATGTGATTTCGATTCATCTCACAAAGGCTGATAACAGGTCGCGGATTAATGTGTATGATTCTAAGAATATAAGGACTGCAAAAGATGATGAAAGATAATGAACAAGAGACAGGAATTGTACACAGGAAAAAAATAGGTGTTATATCACTTCATTATTCCATTCAATAATGAAGATTGATGACAATGACTACAAACATCTTAAAATAACCTGATTAACTGATTAACTACATTATTAATTTTAACAAGCAATGAATTGTTCCATATTCATAAACCGAAAATGCATTCAGTGTTCGCTCGATCGAGGAGCAATCGGAAGAGTGGTTAACATCGAGGAGGTGCTACACAAAGAATGCCCGCATTCAGCGTATTTAACTAACCTTCTTGTCAACTTTTATTATATAGTAACATTACATAGCAGTAGAGGCATATTAAGCTTACTTAAAATCCATACTCTACCACAACGGAATCGGCAGGCATTCCAGAACGGGATGGATCTACGAGATATCCGGTACACATGCGGAAATCGGTCAGCACTGGCAATTGTTGGTTTGTAGTCATCAAACCTTGCGTGGTCGAAAGCTGACCGACTGACGATACCTCGTAGCTCTTGGTAGTGTACAAGGACGATGTGGCTAAGCAAGACAGACATATTCGATTTGGTTCTACGTAACTCCAAGGTGAAAGCGTTCAGATTATGGCATCTTTCTTCATATGATCACGCTTTGACTTGACGCATTCAATGATGGCGACCTCGGTTTTGGAGAAGAGAAATGATGCGGACATTCCGTATTCTATCACGGATCGGAAGAAATTTGCACAAATTATTCGGAATACTTTAAAGGTACAAAAAGCGAAGGTACGCTTGAACATCCATAAGCTCTGGAGTCCGGTAGCTTGTACTGACTTTGCGTGATTAGTGGTTTTGAATCATTTCAAACCACAATTTCCCGGACTTTAGTTGATGTACCTTCTAATAGCGATTGATAATGTTTTAATAGTTCTCTCCTTGGGCTTTGTTTCAGGTTATCTTTCCTCTTATCTTTATCTCTTCCTGCAGTATTAATTCTGATCGCAGAAAGAGGTGAGTTGATAGAGGGTAGATGTTCCTCTGGGTGCTGTTCCCCTTATCGAAGTTGAATGCGAGTGGACTAGACGAAACTGACTAGCTAAAGCAGATGCTTTTTCTTCATCCTGTGCCATCAGACCGGAGAAGATGGCGAAGTCGAGTGTCAACCTTCTGTTAATATAAGCATGATTCATTCGGGGTAAACAACGGTCACGCAGAGGACCAGCTCCTCGTATTAAAGTTTCTGTTTTCCTATTTGTTTTGTTTTTTTTGTTACCTGAATCAACTGCACTGCTCATCAGTGGACGATCAGATCCCTTAATTGTCAACAAGTGTGCTGCTATACAGATTACACACGATATTTTATATCCACACAAACTTGGTAAATACGCCCTCCTCAGAGTTTCATAGACCGATCTAAGCATCGTCATACAAGATTGCACCAGAAGTTGTGCAGCCGCATTGAAAAAGGTCGAAACTAACTTTCTTAAGAAAAAAACTTTTGGTTAACTTCACCCTCTCATCAGAAAACTATACTTAAAGCCCAAACGCGAGAGAATTTCGGCGCCCCTGCTTAAGAAGAAACCAACGATGAGTAACAAAAATCGCCATAGAATTCGAACGCTTGCCTTATTCAAGCAAGCTAGCACCGGCTGAACTTTATTCCTCTCATTACAAGGGGCTAACAGGTGACCTGAGGTTGGAAGATAAATCATTCTTGATACTCGATGACGATGAAGGCGGGTCAATACTCCGGATGCCTATAATTTATGGATTATCAAATTTCAAGTTTCAATCATAGAGCGTAGGAGACCTGGTTGGCCTATGTTCACTCCTTCATTGCGGGTAAGACTGGTAGATTGATCACCGATCCGAGGGTTGGGAGTCGATTGCTAAATCAATTTACTGTCTCTTTGGAAGGGGACACAGGAATGCATCAATTTCAATTTTGAATGATTGGAGGGATGTTGAGTTCACCACGACGTTTGGTAAGGAGTTCCGAATGGGGACAGCTCTGCTAGAGAGTCTATAGGCGTTTGGAATACCATCTGATCTTGTAACTTTCAGCTTGAAACTGTGGCCTCTGGTTTGTTCTCTTCTGTTCAGGCTAACAATTCCCTGCATCTCCGCGAATTTACGAAGTACAACGTGGCGGAATAGAAAGATCATATCTGCCATTGTTCTTCGGTATTCCAAGGTAAACAGGTTTAGTCGTTGGTATCTCTCTTCGTACGTATGCTTCTTGAACTGCGGGATCATCCTAGTTGCAAGACGTTGTATGTATTCCTGATCGTTGATTTCGCCTTTGGAACAAGGACAGAAAGCTGGGGCTCCGTATTCCAACAAGGGTCTGATGAGTATTGCGGATAACTTCTTGAAAAGCTGAGGGGACCAGTAGGAGAAACACGCTTGAGCATCCATAGGACCCTAAGTGCTGCTCTTCTTGCCTTTTTGATGTGGTCCTTTGTTTTAAAGTCGTTTCTTTCTCAGGTCTCTGAGTGATTCGACTTCGGGTAGAAGTTGGTGGTGCAGGGAGTATTTCGCTCTCTAAAACTTTTCCCCAATGGCCATGACGAATGACTTTTGAGCATTAATAGGAAGATCTTTTCTGTAGCCCACAGCTCTAGTTGCCGAAGATCCTCCTGCAATGCGACAATATCAAACGTAGATATGATCTCGCACCAGATTATTAAGTCGTCACCATATAAAATGCATGTGGACTTTAATCTATTTGGTAGGTCGGAAACGAATATGGTAAAGAGTCTCGGGCCCAGCACTGCTCCTTGGGGAACTCCGCTGGTTGCCAATCCCTCGTCAGATAATTCACCTCCAACTCTGACTCGCCATGTTCTACCTGACAAGTAAGCCTTGATCCATCTCAGTATCTCGCCCTCGATACCGTGAAGGCGTAGCTTCTCAACAAGTAGCTCGTGATTCACTTTGTCGAATGCGTTGCTGAAGTCGACATATATAACATGGACGGGGTGTTTCTGCTCTTTGGATGCACACCAATCCTCCTTGGTAACCAATAGATTCGTTGTACAGGATCTTTTCTGCATGAATACGTGTTGCTCGGGAGGACAGAGATCGTACTTCTCCAAATGTGAGTCGATTTCGGTACGTAGTATTTGCTCCAGTATCTTAACCAATACAGAGCTCATACAGACCGGTCTGTAGTTGACCGGTTGTTCCTTGTCGCCACCTTTGAAGAACGGCTTGATTTCCCCCGATTTCCAGGCCTTTGGCAAAGTGCCGGTGTCAAGTGAGCAGCGAAATATATTCGTTAGTAATGGGGCTATTATGTGGGCTAACTCTTTTGCGATCAATGGATGGATACCATCGGGTCCAGGGGATTTGGATGGGACCAATTGTCGTAAAAGAGTTTCGACTCTACTGTGTGTTATAGCGACGTCACAAAGTGGGTCTTTGAAGGGAGGTAGGTTCTTCTGCGCTGAACGTTTTACTCGATTTGCGTTCGCTTGTGAGTAAACCAACCCATATTGCTCAGCGAAGGCAGCCGCTTTCAGATTGTCCTCTTGCACTACTTCATTGGAAGCAATGACTAGGTCGGAGAACTCCCCCTTTAGTCTCCGTCTTCTGTTGATATAGGCAAAGATTCTCTTTGGTTGCGTGTCAGCCAGCTTTAGTAGTTCTTCTCGATGTTGAAGACTCGTCCAACTAACCCTCGATGGGGCGAACACAGGTTTACAAGTATACTGTTCCCAACATATGAATATTGAAAAAAGGGTCATCACAATAATTTTACGGAAGACAATGAAAGCTTTTTAATAATACACGACTCACATAGGAAAGTTCAAAGTTTTTACAATCAATATCGCGGGTACCCAGGTAGGAATTGTAGCTTACCGTTCCGCCTCTAAAATCAAGCTTTAAATATTATTCAGGGGAGGAAAAACTTACTGCTGGTAACGTCCGATGGAATAAAACAGTATGAAAAATAGCTATTGCCAGAAATCAACGTCGCAAACCATAACTTACCGGAAACAAGCTCCTCAATTTCCGCACCCTCAACAACCTATCACTAAGAGAACTATTATTGGAACGGGCTCACGTAATTGAAATTGTAGTCTTTACAATCCATGAAAGACTATGTCTATTTAACAACTTAATGGGTTTGTAAACACAAGATATACTAAACGTAAATCAGCCGCTAACCAACAGAGGTTAAGGTCGAATAAGGTCAAGGTCAAGCACTACGGGATATTCGGATTCCCAACATGAAATTGGATCATAATGTTATGTTCATTTGCATTAACTTAATCTTTTGTGAGTGGTTGTTCCCTGTGATATCAGTCTTGATGAGTCCAGGAGCGCAACCTTCGTAGAAGCCAAGGGGAAGGAAACATCACTGTTTCAAATTTTCGGGTTGTATGTCGCCACCAAAATCGCGGAGTGCCGATCATATTCAAGGCGCCGGTGGCGACATTAGGCACGACAGCGTAATAGGATTCACTAATGCTAGAAGCTTGTTGCGGAAAATTGATGACCTGCAAATATGGTTCATCGAGCACAAGCCGATCTTCTTTGGCGTGACGGAAACATGGCTGCACGAGGAAATCACCGATGCTGAAATCAGCATCCCAGGATACACCTTATATAGATGCGACCGATCTTACAGCCTCCAATGGTGGAGTTTTACTGTATGTTTCCAATAAGCTAAGATCGAAAGAAATTTTCCGCGAAGCGCAACCCCAAACACAGTCGGAACAGATTTGGGTGGCTGTGTTTTCTTCGTCTGGCGCTCGCACCATGGTGGGCCTACTGTACAGGAGCCCAGGGAACTCAGAAAACCAATGGATCGACACCGTCGCCAGATTCACCAACTCTCCGCGCCTATGTCTGATGGGTGATTTCAATCTACCTCACATCGGCTGGAAATCCCACGGATTATCCACGGCAGCTGAACCCACGGAAAGGGCCTTCTTCGAATTCGTATCAGAAAAAGCACTAGTGCAACACGTCCTCGAACCCACGCGCTTCAATGCTGGTAGCATTCCTTCATGCCTGGACCTTCTATTAACGACCCACGAGAACTCAGTAGAGCAGGTATCCCTCTGCGAGCCGCTAGGAACCAGCGACCACGCAATAATACGCGGTGTTTTCCATCTACAATCAAAGCAACGCGTGGACAGCGAACTGGTAAGAAATTACTGGAAGACGGATGTCGCATCGATGACACTCCATGCTCAAAAAATGAACTGGAACACGGAGCATCTAGCCTCAGTGGAAGAGAAATGGGAACTTCTGAGTCGGAATTTGGAAATCCTCTGCACCCTCTATGTCCCGCTCAAAACACCGGGCCACGCATGCAAGAGACCCCCGTGGATCTCCAATCAAATAATGGCGCTCCAGAGGCTCAGGAAACGAGCCTGGAACCGCTACAGGCGTCACGGCTCAACCTCCGAGTACGACCTTTATAAATCTATCCGCAATAAATGCAAAGCTGAGACACGGCGGTCAAAGACCCAGTACGAGGAACTACTAATCAGTGTAGCGGCAACTCAACCGAAACGGATCTTCGCGTACATAAACAGACGGCGCCGCCAGGCCGGTGGTATTCCAGACCTTGTCGATTGTAACGGACTCGCCGCACAAGATGACAAATCCAAGGCTACAGCATTAGCAGACCAATACAGCCGCGTTTACTCGCCCACCGATACTCCGGCAGACAACTTACCTTTTTAGATATCTCTCCTCCATTCGCCGAACCCCTATAGGATGCACACATTTCCGTCGCAAGGGTTGAAAAGATGCTCAACAGGATTAATACTTCAAAAGCTCCCGGTCCAGACGGCCTTCACCCACTCATCCCTAAAACTCTAGCCCAAGTGATCGCTCCAACAGTAGCAGATATCTTTCGATGTTCGTTGGACACCGCAACCCTACCTTCAGACTGGAAAACCGGACTCATCAAACCTTTCTATAAGGGAGGCAGTAAGGAGCAGCCCGAAAACTACCGGCCAGTGTGCATGACCTCGATATTCGTCAAGGTTTTGGAACACCTCCTTCGGGAAGAAATCGACCTGCATTTCGCCAAGCACAACCTCAACTCCCCGGAACAACACGGATTCATCAAGGAGAAGTCATGCGTCACGAACCTGATCCTAGCCAGAGAGGCCTGGTGCGCTGCACGCGAAAAGCGAATCCCGGTGCACGTAATCTTGATTGACTTTAGCAAAGCCTTCGATAAAGTCAATCATAGATTACTTCTTCACAAGCTTCGACGTAACGGCATCGACGGCAAGATCTTGCAATGGATTCAAGCCTACCTGACCGATCGGACATGGAAAGTTAGGGTCGGCAAAGAACTATCGGACGATGGAACTGCTTCCAGTGGAGTACCTCAGGGCGCGGTCCTGGGTCCAAGACTGTTCAACACCTTCGTTCAAGACATCCCGCCCATGTTGAATTCACCGTGTCTACTCTTCGCGGACGACCTAAAGATCTGGAGAGAAATCAGATGCCCCCAAGACATCGTGGACCTCCAGACAGACATCGACAACTTGGCCAAATGGTCATCTGACAACCCCCTTCCAATCAACCCGAAAAAATCGAACGTGTTGGCCATCGGTGAGAAACTCGGCAATACGCGCTATGTGCTGCATGGGAGCCTGCTGACAGAAGTTTCCTCCATGAGAGATTTAGGAGTCATCACAAGGAACGACCTCAAGACCAAGGATCAAACAAGTAAAGCACGCACCGCCGGACTGAAATTGACTTGGCTGTTCAAACGTACGTTTTCTTCCTGGTCCGAAGAAACGTACAAAGAACTCGCCAAAATCATACGATTGGCGATGGAGTACGCGTCCTCCGCTTGTTACCCCTGCTCTAAAAGCGAAATAGCCCAACTGGAATACGTACAACGCCTAGGGTCCAGAATGGTACGCTCACTCCGGAAGCTCTCCTATGAGGAACGGTGCAGTCTTCTGAACCTATTCACCTTGGAGTATCGTCGCACCCGAGCAGACATGATCTTCCTTTTCCGCTTAGTTGACCTCCATCGCTACCCTGAAATGCAGCACCTAGTCGAAAGGGCCGTCGACGACCGCACGAGAGGCCACAACTTCAAGCTCAAGGTTCTTCGGACGGACGGCCTCCCTCACGTCTACCGCCTCTCGCGCAGAGCTACTTCGCTGTGGAACTCGCTACCGCAGATAGTCGTTAACTCTAAGTCCGTCACCGCATTTAAGCACGCCTTAGACAAACACTTAAGACCACAAGCTGAGGAGACGTCGCGAGTTCGACAGCATCGAGCAGTCAACTGCCCGGTTGTCAACTCGCCCGTCAGAACGCATGAAGAAGGAGCGTACACAGGTGCTCGCACCTCCTGCTCTCTACCACTTGAATCTTGAATCTTGAATCTTGAACTCTTTTCGATTGATCTGATACGGCTGACCGATGAGAACAGGAAGGAAGTTGTAGATTTCGTGTTGAAGGACGCGCAAGCAAAAGGAGTAGTAACCACATACTGCTCGTTGTAAGAGCATTCAGTTGTGATATGATTCATCAGAACCATATAAATCAAGCTTAATTCCATGAAGGTGGGTGCACATTCCTTTTTCTTCAGAACAAATGCCCAGATGATAAGTTAGCGCACTATCGTAAACAAAAATATAACTGTATCAAAGTTATCAGATAAATTTCGGGCAGAAGTGAACAGCAAGGTCACACGTCTTTTGCGTCAATTTATCTGTAGAAGTATTCCCTCTGTGTAAAGAAGTTCCCCTGTGAATGCCCCAACTCCCTATGCTATACCTCCGAACCCCCTAAATTGACCTGACCCCTTGTTTATTTTGATGTTCTACCGTCATGTTTAACTGCATTTTTGTATTGGTCGTTTACAGGTGTTGGTGAGCATTGCTGTCCTGAGCAAGAGGCTCGTTGAATATTGTATTTTACTAACTCTTTATAGTTGTATCTGTGATCAAAAGACAATCCAACTTACAAGAGGTCACGGAGTGTGTGTTCAAACCTTTGAGGTTTGTATATTTGTACAGTTATTATTATTTTATCTTAGAATCGCATAAACCCTTTCAGTCGAGATACTTGGTTGGCATCGATTTGGCGCATATCTCCCGGCTTGCAATACCTGCCTGGCAAAGGAATCGTTTATCCGGTTAAACGCTTTCTACAATTCACAAAGTTATGACTTCCCCAAAACTTGGTTTGAGAAAGAACTTTGGAGACGAGACCGCAGGAGACATGACATTGTCGTTGGATCGTTTGGACTTCCCTGACGGAGAACCCAGGTTCATGCAGAAGGCACGGCAAGTCCCCGTTTTAACCTCTTCTGTTGACAACCCTGGTTCAAGTCCTATAATTAGTCGGCCTCACCAATACGATAGCCTTAGTTTTCGTAATTCCAACTATCCAAAAGTTGATGACTTCGAACACAGTGACCCGAGGAATTTTCCGGTCAAGAGTGCGGAAGAACGGCAGGCAGAAAAACGGCGACTTCTAGCGCGTCTAGCAAGTATTGAGCAAGAAGAACCGATAGAGCGTGCTAGCCCCTGCTCCGGAGGAGTAGAACTCAGATCAGCGGGCGGATTGGAGCCGATTCGAATCAATGATAGTTTGGGTCATGTGAATCGGTACACCATAAACTCACCGTAAATCCCGTCCTCCTCGATTGACCTGACGGCGCTTAGGGCCAACTTACATCGATTTGAAACGCTGGAGTCCTTCGACAGGCACCCGGGCAAGTACTGGAAGTTCATCCGCCAGTTTCGGTACTTTGTTGAACAGTGTGTAACCGATGATGGCATGAGACTGCAAGACCTCAAACACCATTGCGTCGGCTAAGCAAAGGAAGCCATCTCAGGGATTGAGGGTCGAGATGCGTCCCATGTTTACGCAATGACGTGGGAGCTGCTTGAGAATCTGTACGATAGGGATCAGTTAGTCGCTGATTCGATCTTAGAAGACCTACTAAAGAATCTCAAGAAGCAGCATGACAGTGCCGAATTATTGTCACGTCCGGCTAACCGAATGCGTAATTACTACATCGCCTTGCAAGAAAGAAATCGTTCCGGAGAGCTGGACGCCTTGGACACTCTAGAAAAGATCGTGAAAACACTCCCCGATGATGCCAGAAGAGGTTGGGCCAGATTTGCCCACGAAAGGTCCAGAATGAAGAGCGATGTCAACTTCATGGCTCTATGCAAGTTTGTCGAGGAAGAGTCGCAAGTTAGACAGGGGAGGTTTGGTCGGTTTATCCAGGCGCCGGTGCCATTATGGCGAGAGCCGCAGCCAGCAAAGGAGACACGTAGACCGAGCGACTCAGGTTCGTTTCGGGTGAGACAGATCTCCACAGCAGGAAAGGAAGAGCCGTGCCTGCTCTGTCGAAAGCCTCATGAATTGGAATCCTGCTCCGCTTTCCTCAAGATGAGTTTAACTCAAAGATGGTCAGCGGTGCGACGCTATCGGGTCTCCTTCGTATGTCTTAAGAACGGTCACAGAAGCGAAGTATGCTCTGCGGATAAATACTGCGAAGTAGGCAGATGCGAGGCGCATCACCATCGACTGGAGCACGGTGTCAAAAAGGAAGATGTCAGCAATACAGCTAACACTTGTGGTTTGACCGGATTGGGAAATCAGAGTAAGGTCTCCTTAGGTGTGTTGCCGGTTTGCATTGTGGGTCGCAAGAAGACACTGGTGGTCAACGGGTTTTAGGATAACGACTCCGAAGTTACGTTGATCGATGAGAAGATAGCCCGAGCCCTTGGTGTAAACGGAGCTAAGACGTCTCTGAATATCTCAACCATCGCAAGCGCCACGTCCCTCAATTCTACCAAACGCAGCTCGAAGGTTACCTCGACAAGATGTAAAGGTAGAATGGACATCCGTAATGTATTTAGAGTCTCTAAGTTGCCGATAGAATGCGCGTCTAACCCGACTGTTGATTACTCCAACAGGTGGAAAAATTTGTAACATGTTGATCTCCAGAAACTAGCAGAATCGGACATCAAAATCCTGATTGGATCATATGTACCGGACGCCCACAGACCCTCGAATGCTGGGAAAACCGAAGGAGCCTTATGCCGCTCGTACAAGGCTGGGTTGGATTTTGATAGGGCCATTGGATCATTCGACTGCCAGTGACCGTAGAGGGAACGCCATTCAGTCCGACTCATCTATTCAATAGCATCGGTAAGTATTGCATGAGGCGGACTTCGAAGATACAGAAGGCGCAGGGGCTGAGTCATTGGGGCCACGCGAGTCTGAAGGTTTGGAGGAAGGGGCACTTGAAAAGGCATCTTTGCGTAAACCCGAACCAGAGTTATTAACTGGTTCTGAAGTGACTTTTGCTGAGATCGCAGGTGAGGCATTTGAAACTGAGACTGATTTTGATTTGACTCTTGAAGCTGGTGACTATGTTGTTTTGTCTCATATACCACCTTTATCGGAGGATTTTATCGTTCAACGGTCCCAGAAGGAAGGTTGCTTGTGTTCAGTTGTGCAATCATCAAGGGTTAAAGTGCCTTCCTTTCTACCTGTCAAAGCAAATACTATGCCGCAGATGAAGTTAGCTTTCCGAAGGACGTGATTGCCAACGTTGGGTTACAAGAAGAATATCATTTTTCTGGTGAATCTACCGCAGGATTAACCGATATTTCTAAGCCCTTGGACTCTTATCGCGTTGGGACAGCCCGTACCACGTGACTTTATTTCGATCCTTTGGGACAATTTTCTCCGGAATGTAGCTCTGGTGCTGCTCTCGGCTCAGATTTACTTTCTACACATAATGTTGAGGCTGTGACCTTTGAAGAAGCTTCCATAAATTCGCTATTCTCAGACGCTCTCATTTATTACACGTCCAACGTTTCACGTCCCGATGTAATTCAGTCTGAGCTACTTCGAGGAATCGCCACGCCCACATACCTCATCGTAATATGGCAAAGTAAATTCATCAAGATGTGATGTTGTTGATCTTCATTTGGGGTTAACGCGATGCAATAAGAAGGATGTGTTTAACAGAAGGCTGTGAGATGCAAGTTGGTTGTGGTCGCTGTAGTCTCTAAGGGGCTGGCTCTCGCTGTTGTAAGAGGGGAGGTCGGTTATCGCCATCCGAGTCCTTAAGGGATTGGCCTATGCTGTTGTAGCAAGAGTTATAATTGTACAATTTCAGCTAAGCCAATGTAAGGGGCAGACCTAGGTTCGGTGGGCGGTGGCGATAACCTTAAGTCTAGCTCGGAGGGTGAGGTTTAGGGGGACATCGAATCAGGTCCACAGAGAGGTAAAAGCGTGAACGATTTGGCGGGTGGTGTAAAGAAGTTCCCCTGTGAATGCCTCAACTCCCTATGCTATACCTCCGAACCCCTAAATTGACCTAACCTCTTGTTTATTTCGATGTTTAACTGCATTTTTGTATTGGTCGTTTACAGGTGTTGGTGAGCATTGCTGTCCTGAGCAAGTGGCTCGTTGAATATTGTATATTACAAACTCTTTATAGTTGTATCTGTAATCAAAAGACAATCCCACTTACAAGAGGTCACGGAGTGTGTGTTCAAACGTTTCAGGTTCGTATATTTGTACAGTTATTATTATTTTATCTTAGAATCACATAAACCCTTTCAGTAGAGCTACTTGGTTCTTGATTGATATCGATTTGGCGCATACCTCCCGGCTTGCAATACCTGCCTGGCAGAGGAATCGTTTATCTGGTTAAACGCATTTTACACGCTGTGCATTCCCAATTCTCTTTCCTGGCACCCCAAACCCCATTTCGACCGGATTTTGTTTCTTACATGCATACCCTGTTTGTGACTTTGTCGATATTCATTTAGATGACAGCGTGACGTTTGTGCTTGTGCATCTAGCAAGTTTTCCCTCTTCTTTCGGATGATTTGTCAACTTTTTCCAGTTGTGATTGACATATCAATGATCCAATGTGTGAGGGTTATTCGGTGTATATATTCAAACTTTTGAGGTTTGTGATGTATCCATTTTATTGTATATTTGATTTAGAATCGCAAGAATGTAAGTATCTTCTGAGGAATCTGCCTCTTGATGGATATTTTTTGTGCGCATATCTCCGTGTTTGAAGCTGCCTACAACGGCCGATGGATCTTTATGTGGATAAAGTTCTTACGATTCTCAAAAATGTCTTCCGAAAAGCTGGTTTGAGTAACGAATTTCGAGCGGAACACGCTCAAGACTCAACGGTGTCAACGGATTGATTGGACCTCCCGGATGAGGACCAGGTTAAGGTATAGAATTTGCGACAGGTCCCGATTTTTCATTCTCCTGTATATCGACATGCTTCGTGTCTATTTACAAATCAGACTCCATTTGTTGATGTTAACTTTATTTATGATCAGCGTAGCTCCCATGACTTTGTTGACAGCCTGCATTAAGATAGCCATAGGATTAATTGTAGTGCTAGTCACTGGCCATCGCTGAGTACCCAAATGTGGAGGACGAACAAGAAGAAAAGCATCGCTTGATAGTAAGAAAAGAGTAGGTTTGTTCTGAAGTTGCCTGGCCTAGCTAAGCGACAAGAAGCCAAGATATGGTTTAAGACACGTTACAGTATACGATAAACTCGTCGCAAACTTTAGTTCCTACAATGGATCTCACGTCATTTAGAAGCGGTTTGCCCCATGTAAACGTAGTGCAGTCATTCGTCGGCAACCCGCAGCGTTACTAGAAATTTTTCAAACAATTTCGCTTTTTCGTCGAACAGTGCGTACCAGATTATGGCACGAGCTGCAGTATTTGAATCATTACTGTAACGATGAGGCAGGAGCTGCAATCTCTAAGATAGAAGGCCCCGACGCGAAGCATAGCTAAGCTGTAGCATGGAAACTACTAGCAAACGTATACGGTAGAGACCAGTTAGTCGTTGACACGATCATAGAGGCCCTGTTGTGGAATATCAAGAGGTCTCGCGACAAAGTTGAATCGCTAGCATGCTTGCCAATCTAGATCCGAAACTGCTACATTACAGCAGCGAAGTCGCAGCAGAGAGCTGGACGCCACGGTGATCTTAGAGTAGATCGTTGAGACTCTCCCTCCGTGTATATTTTCAAACTTTTGAGGTTTGTGATGGACCCATTTTGTTGTGTATTTGATTGAGAATCGCACGCATATAAGTGTCTTCCGAGGAACTTGGTTCTTCATGGATAATTATTGTGCGCATTTCTTCGGGTTTCCAACTACTTACAACGGCAGCTGGAACTTTATTTGGATGATTAACTTACCATATATGGGGCTTCTTCACCTTGCACGTGATTTATTTCGATGTTACTTGTTTCAATTCGTTTGTATGCATCAATAGTTTGCTGCACGTTCGTGTAATCACTTTTTCGTTTTCGAGGGCACTGTTTCCAACACGTGGACTTATGTTTCTAATTGTGATTATTGATGTTACCGATTGTTGCTCGTTTCTCGGCTGAGACATTATTCACAACATACTAACTGCCAAGTGCTCTTTTTTCAGTCAGCAGTGCTAGTGCCGTCCAACGATAGTAGCTTTGATAATTTGCAGTGGAATATTGTGTACTACAGGACTACGAGAGACTCGTCGATACTGTGACTGTTTACATTGTATCTACTGTACAAAATCTCTGTGAGTCAAATCTTGTATTAACATTACTTGTACAATTTATTCCTATGTCAAATGAAATTCTTCTACCCATGGTCACCTGCAAGCCATTTCCCTCCCCCAAAGCTTCCCAAACTTGTCCTTGTCCTCTTGTGGTTTTATCCTATGACCTTCATGGTTTTGTTATTCGTTTGATTTGGACAACGCGTAGCTCACGCGAGTCTTGTGCACTTTGTCATTGAAGGTAACATTCTCCCTCTATTTGCTTACCCTACCTTTGAATCTAATTTGAGGTATTTATCGGGTCTGTCCCGCTAGCTATATCAGTTGTTTTGAGCGGTTCCCCCACATTTGAGGTTGGTTTGTTTATTAATTATTTTATTGTAATAGAACCGAATAATACGCAGTCTTCGTTGTTTTGAAGTTTGACATTTGGACGAAAATTTGGTATCCGCGTCTCTCGAGGGAAACGTACAGTTCTCAAATTCGAACTTTTGGATATATCTGACGTGCAGAATTCTTGGCCTTCATGGACAAACCGGAGACAAGACTTTCGACGAGGACGCGTGGCGGAGCCTCAACCGAGGCTAGGTTAGTCCATGTTGATGATACTGGCAGCCCTAGGTCTATATCTTCTAATCATAGTTCTGTAGAAAATAAGTTTCCCGTTACTATAGATGCTAGAGTAGTAAGACTTGAACGTATGTTTGACAAACATATAGACGTCGAAGATAAGGCGATATGGTCCAGTCGTATATTGAGCGGCTATCTGGAAGATTGTAACATCATATACCGCATGACACGAATCTTCCACCTAATCGCGGCCAACCGCTAGGAGGTGGATATGGAGCATATTTTGACGGTCACGCCTGTAACTTGCCGCTGCCCAGAGTGGAGCTGTGTTATTTTGACGGTAACCCCTTAAAATATATGCAGTTCATCAAGCAATTTGAGTATTACGTTGAATCCAGAGTCGCTGATCCACGAGAGCGTCTATTTCAATTAGTGCATTACTGCCAGGGCAAGGCGAAAGGTGCAGTTGAGGACTGCTTGATTCTACCACCCTCCGAAGGATATCACCAGGCTCGTATTATGCTGGAAAGGTTGTTCGGTAACCCCCAGCAAGTTGTTCACACTTCAATACGGAATTTGCTAACTGCGGCTAAGAGGGTGAAGGGAGATGGCAGCTCGCTATCAGAATTATGGGTGCGCATGAAAAATTGCAGTATCACACTAAGGGAGATGAATCATTCAAATGATTTAGATGCCGTGCCCGTCCTAGAGGCCATTGTAAAAGGTCTGCCCCATGAACTTCAAACTCGTTGGGCAGATGAGGCTGACAGAATTATGTACGGTGGCTTAGAACCAACGTTCGAACACCTTACTACCTTCGTATTGAATCGAGCCAGAGTGGCAAGCAGTCGATATGGTCAGATTGCCGAACAGAGCGCACCTAGAAATAGCCCCCCAGCGACGACATATAGGGAGAGAGAGCCAAAGGGAGTGTTCCCGAGATCCTTCCCGATGGTGACTACTACCAACGTTTGTCGCATATGTGATGGATCACATATTCTTACCGAATGCGTCAAATTTCGAGCGTTGAGTGTTGCTGATCGCTGGTCTACTGCCAAAAGGATAGGGGCGTGCTACAATTGTTTGAGCTACCTGCACCTGGGTGCGCAGTGCCGAAGCGAGTTGGGCTGCTCATATGACAGTTGTTATAAACGACATCACGAGCTGTTGCATGTCGAGTCGGCAGTGACGCACGAGAAACCAAGACCTGTAGCCAATGCTAGAACTTGTAGCGCCTCTCATAGTGTACGGAAGTCAGTACGATTAGGGATCTTGCCCATTAAGGTCGAAACCCCTCGTGGTTTGGTGCAGACGTTGGCATTCCAGGACTCGGGTTCGGATACGACACTTGTGGAACGGCAATTTGCAGAGCGCCATAGCCTGTTAAATGAAAGGTCCACATTGGGCATGATAACCCTTGATGGAAGCTCGACACGCGGTTGTCTCAAAGGCTCATCGAAACTACTCACTCTTGACGAAGAAACCAGTGTAGATGTGGATGAAGCATTTGAATCATTGCGAAGTACGTCGTCTCTCACTGACTGTGGTGATGTATTGACGTACACCCGCACACAGGTCTTGATGTCGGAAGCACCTGCCGCGGTCGCGGTTGATCCGAGTTCCTCCACAGCTGCTATCAAAATTACGGAGGAAATTATATGCTCTTCGGATTCCGGGCAACAAAATTTGATATCGGTTGACGGAAATGACGTTCGTGAATCAGCCTTAATTTGTATGGAGGAAACAGCCGCGGAGTTAGTGACGGGTGCTTCAGTGCCAGTAACATTGATGGCACAAGTTGTGAACCCACCGTGCAATCGTGACTGGGATTTGTGCGTGATCGAGACGATTGCACATATTGGCGGTGATCTTTGTGCAAAAGCGGATATTGCTGCGGCGGTATTAGTTAAGGATGCGAGTCTGCGCTCAACTTCTCTAGTTGGAGCCAGGAACAACTTAATGATGCTGGCTAGGGTTGAGTATTCGCGAACTGTGGATAATGTTTCGGTGAAGTTCTTAATGTTAGGTGAAACTGTTTGCAGTAATAGTTGGTTTACAGCAATTAGAAACATTTTTCTTCTACTTCTGTACCTGCTGCTCGGACATGGACCAAGTCTATCGCTTGTAGATGTACATCTCTTGCTTGTCGTATATAAAACAACTGAAG
Organism: Sinotaia quadrata; assembly: GCA_028829895.1. Lineage (NCBI taxonomy): Eukaryota > Metazoa > Mollusca > Gastropoda > Architaenioglossa > Viviparidae > Sinotaia > Sinotaia quadrata. The sequence continues at coordinate 2,652,544 of JALGAQ010000009.1, read as the reverse complement.
ATATAATACCATTGAAAGGCATGGGATAGTTTTCGAAATAGTTTTTATAGTATTATGTTAAATGATTTATCGTCGCTTTGATGACTTGTATGTTTATAGAAGAACGTATCAGATGTATTGGGATTGAAAGTGAAAGCGAAATTATTTCATCTTAGTTGTTCGTAATCGATGTGGGCAATGATCTTCGTATATAGTTTCGTTGGAGGGCTGTCTATTTTTGTATATTCTCGCATCATTAAAAAATTGATTGAGATGCAAGAAAGTGTTTTATCGCAAGCGCCTGAATACTCAAGACGGCGTGGTATCTAATAGCGTTCAGCTGCTGTTTTTGCTGACTTTCAAGATATCGGTCTGATGTGATACATTTAGCTTCGGGATTTCGGAATGGTTGAAGTGATAATCGCTTGACTTTATTGGAAGGAGTAGACGAGGCTAAGGAAGGGTCTTAGCCTGGCTAGGCAGCGTGCGCTCATCGTTACGAGGGTCTCTAAGCGGTCGATTCCTGGGATTGTGGCAAGAGTAAATAGTACCATTCTCCCTTAGGATTCGACGTAAGGAAGAGTGGAATTATGGGTAGTGACCATGAGCCCGAGTCCAGGGTGGAATTCAGTAGATATAGCTAAATAAATGCCAGTATCGTCAACTTGGTCACAACCGGTAGAGAGAATTTGGTGGCCAGTGTACAATTTATTCCTATGTCAAATGAAATTCTTCTACCCATGGTCACCTGCAAGCCATTTCCCTCCCCCAAAGCTTCCCAAACTTGTCCTTGTCCTCTTGTGGTTTTATCCTATGACCTTCATGGTTTTGTTATTCGTTTGATTTGGACAACGCGTAGCTCACGCGAGTCTTGTGCACTTTGTCATTGAAGGTAACATTCTCCCTCTATTTGCTTACCCTACCTTTGAATCTAATTTGAGGTATTTATCGGGTCTGTCCCGCTAGCTATATCAGTTGTTTTGAGCGGTTCCCCCACATTTGAGGTTGGTTTGTTTATTAATTATTTTATTGTAATAGAACCGAATAATACGCAGTCTTCGTTGTTTTGAAGTTTGACATTTGGACGAAGATTTGGTATCCGCGTCTCTCGAGGGAAACTTACATTACTGAATATCTTTCCTGTGATCGTTCCGCTACAAATCCTTACTCGTTTTTCGCTAAGAATGGACATCACCTTATTTTCGAGTGAATTCGGAATTAACGGGCGTACATCTAAACACTGCGAAAAACTTCCAACATGAGAGATATAGGTATCATTCTCCATTGTCTACCAGATAATGACTCTCCGGTGCACGTGTTGGTTCACAATATCTTAATCTTCTAAGCGTCACCTAATGATGAATAATGATGGTGAATACAAGTCATATCCGTCATCTGGGCTCATATGATCAAGCCTCTCCAACAAACGGGGCATATTTGTGCACAAAAATGCTATACTCTTGCCTTATCAAGGGTTTATGATTAATGACCTTGATTGTTTCATTTGAACTTCTTTGTCGATGGACTGGAATGTTGAATTTATCTTCACTTTGCTTAATAATTTCGGTGTTGTTTCCGAAATGACAATTTAATCCGAAGCCGTTTTTAGTTGAAAACATGTAGGTCTAACGTTAACCCCCAAGTGACAAACTTTTGTTCATCTTGCTGCATCTCTACTGTATGAATATTAAACCGAGTGAGAGGTATAAGTGTATTGGTTCAGATAGAAAAGAGGGACATATTTGGTTTCAGTCGTTGGAAGTCCAGATATACTTTGAAACTGTGTCCACATCATTTGCATATGAAAAGTCGAATGAGAACATTTTATGTAAATGGACATTCACCCAAGTGTTGGGAAAGCATTAGTGATTTGAGCTGCTGTACAGGTTGTAAAGCTTTTGCTAGTTGGTTGGATGACATCACATGAAGCTGATTTCGCATGTTTGCTCAGCCCAAATATTATGATTCAACAGAGTAAAAATCATGCTGAAGGTTCACCAGCCATTGGTATTCTCCAGCAAACTCATGGAGCGCTCTCGTTGGAAGTGTTGATGCAGGTGTTACCTTAAATCAGCAAAACGAAATTGAAGACTGAGCAGAAAATAGAGAATTTTTCAGTATATATCTAGGTATTCAATGATTCGAATTCTCGTCAACTTTTCGGAGATGAGTAAACAGTCATTTTCTTTGTCCATGCTACATTGTGGCATCTTAACGTAATATTAAATACCGCTAAATAGTCATTAGATGACATTCTCACCTAGTTAAGAGGTAATTCAAATGTCGGGTACAGATCATTAAAGAATGATTCAAAATACCTACTGTGTGATCATAGGTATCTGTACGATTCAAACACCAAACAATACATCGGCATTTATTTAGCTATATATACCGACCACCGCTCTTGGACTTGAGGTCATCGTCACTCCTCATTATACGGCTCATCCTCTCGTCGATACCTAGGGGAGAATCGTGATATTTATTCTTGCCACCAGCCTAATAAACGACCGCTTAAAGGCGGAGTTGACGATGAACGCGTGCAGCTTAGCCTTCCTCGCCCTCGCCTACTCCAATCTAATAAACACAAGTGACATATATATCTTTTCACCTCATCATAGTTTATCCGGATTTTTGCTGTTCTTACGAACCTATTTTCGTCAATCGGATTGTCGATAACAATCCCTAATGGTCATTTGTTTGCATTAGATGAATCTTTAGTCACTAAGACTATATCGCTCTTCTGTAAATTCCATTCTTTCGATAAACACTTCTGTCTAAGCGTCAATGTTGAAAGATACTCAGCAGACCATCTTTTCCAAAGAATTGTCACCAGATAGCTGGCTTGATTCCTGTTACGCTCCAATGTAAAGTCTTTAAATGCTGTACCTCCGTTGGAGCGCAGAAGGAATAAGTTGAGCTATGATACTCGAATCGTCGGACGAGCCTGGTACTATGGTGATCAAACATTATTTCCACATCAGTTAACATTGTACTGAGCGTTTCATCGGATAACCTTTGGTCTCCAGCAATCGCGCTTAGTAATTGTCATATGCAGCGGATTATTCTCTTCCAGCCCACCCACGATAGCTGGCATGACGGTTTCAAGTGGCATTGAACGTCATTCATTAAACTATGGTGTCTTGGTCCGGATTTTCTACCCAGACATGGAACTCACGACGTGCGCTAATAAAGTTGCATCCATCATCGGAGTAAAGTTTGATTGGTGTCTCGCTGCGCGAGATGAATCGTAGCAACAACATAAAGAATGAATATGTTGACAATGGTGCACCACCTCTATGCGAGCTGCTCTCGATTGCAGGCATGCAAATATGCATCCACATTGATTAAGCATCCTCCTACCTCAAAGAGCTTCAAAATATCTTAACCCTACAAGAATAAAGAGAAACCATCCGGCAATGGTGCCATCATTTGGGAGCCTGAGACAGCATTCAGCATTCAATAGATAACACAGGCTTTTGCAACTCGTTTCACAGCAGCTGTGTCCTGGAGAATCCAAACGTTACATTGTGTGGCTGCTAGTAATTGGGCGTAACCTACATGACTTTCGCCCTCATGATAATAGCGTATTTTCAGATCCGCTACTCGTGACGATCAAGCATAATTACTGGCGATTTCGTATCTTCAACCACCTGAGAAAGTGTACAACGACTATGTCTTCTAACTAGACCAGACATTATGACAAGACGATGCTTACAGAACCAGCTAGTGTTCTTGACGCGAATGAATCCCTTCAGAATCTGCAGTTTCTCTGCGGAAGAACCGTCTTGTACCGCTTGATCCTATCTTGCATAGTCTGTAAGGTTATTGGTCCTTTTGGTGTAAGACCACATTGGCGTTTATTGGATGAACATGTATGTTCTACAGCACCGCAGATATTCTGTTTTTCATTCTTTTGTTCTGTCTTTTTAATTTTATGTACAAAAATGAACTTGTCTTATATAATTTTAAGCACTATATTAACTCTTTGTTTAATGTGTCAATTACCTTTAAAAGCGCAAATATTTTAGGTCTAAAACATCAGGCTGCTTCTATCTTCGCTGTGATGATGTATTAATATTGTTTAAAGCCTGAAAATCCAGGATTTTGTCTTTCACATTGTAGTAATTTTTTCTCGTTATTACTAAATTCCCCGGCAATTTTGTGTTCTTGGTGAATTTATCAATATTTTAGACACCTTTTGTTTATTACCCAATATTAACAACATTGAAGATTGCATTTGTTCTTACTGCGCAAATTAACATTGCGTTTCAATAATCGTGTGTGTGAATTCATCAATTCCGGGACGAATTTATATTTGAGAGTTCGTTTTTATTCTTTGACACTATCTTCTTCATATTGTAAACACTAAGCCGCATGAACAACGCAATGTTCAAAACAAGCTAGTCCATTTCAGTGTCTTATCCTTACATTGGATCAAGAACATTACCGAATGGCTACTGTACAAGAAATGGACTGTTTATTTTGCTCTAAACTACTTTCTACTGCTCAGGTTGATTCATTTACTGGCCACGATGGTTCTACCGCACAGAGAAACTTCGGACCTTTCATACAGTCTTTCATTTCTTGGGGCCCGAATATAACTTTTGAGAATCAAGCAGCTGGGTTAGTTTCCGATGATATCACTCTCGATTGCGACGTGTCCGTATGATCGTGGCAACGAACCTATAAAAGCGGGCTGATCTATTACCTCTGTAATACAAAACAGAAGCAGCAGACCAAAATGACTTTAGAGAATGTACTGATGGTGACTGCTTTAATTTTCAGAAATTAGCGGACGGACAGCACTGCGCTGTCAATTCCAAACGTGGTTACCACACTCTCTCAATAGGCGTATCTCTGGACCAACTTAAAACCGCGCCGATCCTTATTCGCTAAAAAAGCACATAAAACACACTATTGTTGTAAAAACGGTTTTAGACGCATATCTAAATATGTGCAGCCACGAACATGGGATTCATACGAAATCGTATCCGTAAGTCCTTCAACAAACGTATCTCTTCTACCGAATTCTCTATCCTTCCCTTTGTTTTTCAGACAGACATTAATCCCAGTCGATTTTCAATTTACGTGTATTTTGTAATAGTATCTTAACGGGTCGAGTCCAAACGATCGTACAAACCGGATATGCTAGACATTACACCAATTCTAGTGAACACACAATCATTCAACTTGGGCTCAAATACAAGCTCGTCACTGTCAGCCTCCCACATCACACCCAACATCCTTTCCATCGGTAGCCTATCCTTATTAAGGTTTTCTAATATGGATTCTAATTCACATTTCGGCACATTCTTTATCACGCTTAGTTTGTTGGATATCCACTGCCTCAGAATTTCAATGAAGCTGGAGAGATGCGAAAGTCTCGTTCAAAGAGAATACGTTTATCCTATCGTAACAGTATATGAGATTCTAAATCAAAACAATGTATATTACCTCAGAGTTTCAATCAAAAAAGACAAAACAGTTAGCACAAAGGGAGAAATGTCTACAACGAAACAATTATTGGCTATAAATTGATTGCCAATGCTATCAATAACTTAAAATGAATAACCTCAGAGGCAGACACTCTTAGCATACGTTAGTCACAATATACAAATTATAATGACAAAGTGGGGCACGTAAAATAACATTAAAACAAGGGGGAATGGTAAATTACAGTCACAGGGCATGTGATTGTGATGGGATGGATTGCGAATGAATCAGGTTTCTTCGACATCAACCTCGCTCAGCGAAATCCCCTAATAAATATGAAACGAAACTTGAAGCTGACTTCACCGACGGCAACGACGTCAAACAATCGTCAACATAGACGTGTCCGATGATTGCCTTTCCGAAATCGGACCATAATTTTTCCCATTATAGTCTACTATTCCTCTGCTATTCGCAGAGTTTGGGGATGAATTTAATCCAAAAGGGTGCAGCGTCATACGATAGCACTCGGTTCAAGCTCATTACTCTGATCCGACTTTCATATTATTGTAAGAGCATTGCGATCAGCTCTAGAAATATTTGCACTGTGAAATATATCCTTCATGTCCACAGAACACGCAGCCCGATGTTTTTGGAACCTCAGCAGATCGTGTACTAATGATGAGGTGAAGTTTGAGACGATCAGAACTAGGTCATTTAATCACACCCCTTGATGTCGTGCCGTCCATTCAAATAATATTCTCAGGCTTCTTTGGTTATATACCACATAGTGGGCCATGTACCATATTCAACTAATAACCTCGGAATATACCTCTAACTAATCCCTGCCTAGGTACTGTTGTATTATAGCGGGTTATATTTTATCTAATTCTGGATCACTTCGTAAACGCCACACCAAGAAACGAAAATGTTTCACAGTAACTTCGCCGTTATTTGATAGTGTCGTTAAAGCGGGCTTCCATGGTACTGGGATTTCAAACCATCCGTCTAGTGAGCGCGTACCTTGGTCTACAATATCTCTGGTGTGACGGTCATCCATAGACTATATTTAAGATTGTTCAGAATGTCCTGAAATTCGATACTGTAAAGTGATGTTATTGTAAAGAAGGCGAATATTTCTTAGAATCGATTCCTCAGACTAATCTGTACATATCATCAAGCTGTTCCCACCTGATAGTATTTGTCCCAGTGGGCCGTACATAAGCCAACCTAAAAGCCATCGAATCGTGTAAGGCTACTTGCAACGATTCACCCTTTTCTCCACTGCCCAAAACACTTCCGGTACGTCACACCCTATTAGGATTGTCACTCTCTCTCCATCGCACAACGGAAAGTCTGTGTCGAAGGTGATGCTATTCCCTGGCTTCTGCCTTGGTGGAAGTTGATGACCTGACCGGAATGTTATCAAACGCATGGGCTTCATTTACATCTACAGTGTTTTGTTCGTACAGAGTAGTTTCCATGAGCCTTTGAGACAATAAGAGTTGAACTTCCACCCAGGTTTGGCATACGCAAAGTGGATTTTTCATTGAGCAAGCAATGACGCTCTGCGAAATTTCGTTCTACGAGTATGATATCTGAGCCCAAGTCCAGGTATGTTAAAGTCTGCACCAGACCATGAGAGGTTTCGATCTTAACAGGTAAGATCTCTAATTGCACTTACCTCCTTATACTCTACGAGACACCATAAGTTCTAACATTGGCCACATGTGTTGGTTACTCGTGCTTCGCGACAGGCTCGGCATGACAGCTCGTAATGTCATTTATAACAGATATCATAAGAGCACCCAAAATCGCAACTACACTGCTCACCCAGGTGCCGTAGCTCATGTAATTGTGCCAAGCTTCTATACTTTTAGTAGTTTACCAACGATCAGCGACACTTAACTCAAGAAACTTGATGAATTCGGTAAAGAGATGTGATCCATCACATACGCAACAACAATTAGGAAGGATCTAAGGAAAACGCCCTTTGATTCACTTTCCGATACCCTATCACTCGTGGCCTTTTTGGAGGAGAATTCTTTTGAGCAATCTTGACATATCGACTGCTTGCTACTCTAGCTCAATCCCTTACGTATGTTGTACGGGTTTCGAAAGTTAGTTTGGAGCCACAATACATAAATCAGTCGGCCTTATCCGCCCTACAAGTTCATGGGGTAACCCTCAAACTATGATCTTTAGGACAAGCATTGCACATCTACTCCAGGATAATGCTGCAATTTTTAATGCGAACCCATAATTGCGGGGGAAAGTTGCCATATCCTTTATTCTCTTTTACCTCACCTAGCTAGTTTCGTATTGATGTGTGAACGACTTACTATGGGCTACTGAACAGTCTTTCCAGAACAATACAAGCATGATGACATCCTTTGGAATGTGGTAGTATCGTGCAGACCTCAAACGCAATTTTCGCCTTATCCCGGCAACAGTGCACTAATTGAAGTTGATATCGTGAATCAGCGACATTTGATTCAACATAATTCTCAAACGGCATATGTTTTATCGAGTTACCATCAAAATAACACAACTAAACCCCAGCCAGTGACACGCTGCACGTGCGGCAATCAAAATAATCTCCATAATAACCACCCTTAAGCAATTGGCAGTGATTAGATGGAAATTTTGTGTCTTGCGGTATATGCTGCGAGCAATTTTCAGATAGCCATTTAATGTATGATTTGTATCTATTAACTTATCCTCGATCAAACTATCCTCAAAAATCTTCGAGTTATCATGAAGAAACCGTTAAATACTAACGTTCATGCAGTCTTGATAGTTTTTTTCTAGTTCATAGCATAAAAGAGAAGTCGCTTCAAGCCTATCTGAAAAAAGTGGACAGCCGAAGTATAGGAGTTAATAATTGTAGCCAGTAATTTGGTCTGAACCTCCTATATCAATGGGTTTCGGTGAAGAACAACGGCTATCAATGGAAAAGAGCCTCAGGAGGCAAAGAACGTTGAAATGTGCGCTTGTCCCGGTCAACAAGAATACCTTTTATTCTATCTGCAACAAATAATGCCATTATAGGGATAATGAACAATAATTAACTGCCTATAAATTGATCCCAGTGGTTCACTCAAAAGCGGTCAAAGTAGCTGTTACACAGGCCAATATCCATACCAGCAATATGTGACTATAAATAAAAGTCAGTAAAAAATTTACTTTAAGGTAGGTACCTGAGAAACAGACGATCTGCGCAACGGTGAGCTACTCGAGATACATTGTTATGACCAGTGTTGGGTGTGTGGAATAATAATTCATTCCCTATTTGACCTCCAATTGCCCCAAATCCTGAGATTATCTCCAATATTGTCTCATTGTTTTAAGGTTCCCTTTATTGATGTACTCTGTGGTGGCTATTACAAATCATCTTGCTTGAATGAGAAGTTTTGAGAGCGTCCGCCTCCAAGGTGAATATCTTTGAGTTCTTTTTCTATTGACAATTCATTTATAGTATATTTGCCTGCTCTGGACATTTCTTGTTGTGGCAGGTGTTTCACGCTTTTTGTGTAAATCTTCAAGGTATCGATGTAGAAAGCGTTTAACCAGATAAACGAATTCTCTGCCAGGCAGGTAATGCAAGCCATGAGATATGCGCGAAATCGATATCAATCAAGAACCAAGTATCTTGACTGAAAGGGTTTATACGTTAGAGGGTTTCTGATGACAAACAATTGCTCAGGACAACACGTTCGCTCACGCCGATAAAAGACCAATACAAAAGTGCAGTCAGACAAAATGGTAGAGCATCACATAAACAAAAGGTCAAATCAATATAGAGGGTATGGGGTAGCAGGATGGGGAGTTGGGGGATGCACAAGGAATTTCTTTACAATGTATATACCTTGTATCATTGTTCCTTATTCAGAATCGCATAAATTGTTCCGGTAGAATAAACGTACTTATTGACCGGGAGAGGCGCATCTCTCCAGGTTTATTGAAATTCTGAGGCTCTTATCAGCGGATAATAAATACAAGATGTGATATATTAAGTAATTACATATTAAACAAAAGAATGATGTTCAAGGCAATCAAATGGCTTGGCGTTATCAGGGTTAAATGAGGGAAACGTAAGTATTCTTATACACAATTACTCATAAATATAACTTTGCGGCTGCGAGCAAAGTGCTCTGTCAACAAGACTCGAAGAAGCTTCGGAAAACACCATGGTTAGGCAGTGAGCTCTACAGTCTTCTGTAGGTTTGGAAAAGTGTTTTGGACCACTTCAACTACTCCGAATCATCTAATGACTACGCAGATGATGACACCTCTCGGAATGGACGTAAATCTGGCATTTATCGGCTGAAGTGCTTTATAAGGAATGTTTGATCATCTATACGCTTATGTAAATCGCTGACGTCGTTTGAAAGGTGCAATACTGTAGTAACTGGATTACTTGGGAAACAAAATTCAAGCTAACGAAATCAAATATTTCGCCCAGACATGCACTTGTGTGTACTCTAAGCATGCCATAAACAACAAACC
>JALGAQ010000009.1:2607211-2642526 GCA_028829895.1 Sinotaia quadrata | reverse complement strand
CTTGGCCTTCATGGACAAATCGTAGACAAGACTTTCGACGAGGACGCGTGATGGAGCCTCAACCGAGGCTACGTTAGTCCCTGTTGATGATACTGGCAGCCCTAGGTCTATATCTTCTATCATAGTTTTGTAGAAAATAAGTTTCCCGTTATTATACATGCTAGAGTAGCAAGACTTGAACGTATGTTTGACAAACATATAGAAGATAAGGCGATATTATCCAGTCTTATATTGAGCAGCTATCTGGCAGATTGTAAACAGCATATACCGCATGACAGGAATCTTCCACCTAATCGCGACCAACCGCTGGGAGGTGGATATGGAGCAGATTTTGACGGTCACTCCTGTAACTTACCGCTGTACAGAGTAGAGCTGTGTTATTTTGACGGTAACCCCTTGAAATATATGTTCATAAAGCAACTTGAGCATTACGTTGAATCCAGAGTCGCTGATCCACGAGAGCGTCTTATTCAATTAGTTCATTACTGCAAGGGCAAGGCGAAAGGTGCAGTTGAGGACTGCATGATTCTACCACCCTTCGAGGGATATCACCAGGTTCGTATTATGCTGGAAAGGTTGTTAGGTAACCTCCAGCAAGTTGTTCACACTTCAATACGGAATTTTCTAGCTGAGGCTAAGAGGCTGAACGGAGATGGCAGCTCGCTATCAGAATTATGGGTGCGCATGAAAAAATTGCAGTATCACACTAAGAGAGATGAATCATTCAAATGATTTAGATGCCGTGCCCGTCCTAGAGGCCATTGTAAAAGATCTGCCCCATGAACTTCAAACTCGTTGGGCAGATTAGGCTGACAGACTTATGTATGGTGGCTAAGAACCAACGTTCGAACACCTTACTACCTTCTTATCGAATCGAGCCAGAGTGGCAAGCAGTCAATATGGTCAGATTGCCGAACAGAGCGCACCTAGAAATAGGTTTCCAGTGACGACGTATATGGAAAGAGAGCCAAAGGGAGTGTTCCCGAGATCCTTCCCGATGGTGACTACTACCAACGGTCGTCGCGTATGTGATGGATCACATATTCTTAGCGAATGCGTCAAATTTCGCGCGTTGAGTGTTGCTGATCTCTGGTCTACTGCCAAAAGGCTGGGGGCGTGCTACAATTGTTTGAGCTACCTACACCTGGGTGTGCAGTGCGGAAGCGAGTTGGGGTGCTCATATGGTAGTTGTTAAAAACGACATCACGAGCTGTTGCATGTCGAGTCTTCAGTGACGCACGAGAAATCAAAACCTGTGGCCAATGCTAGAACTTGTAGCACCTCGCATAGTGTACGGAAGTCAGTACGATTAGGGATCCTGCCCATAAGGTCGAAACCCCTCGTAGTTTGGTGTGGACGTTGGCATTCCTGGACTCGGGTTCGGATACGACACTTGTGGAACGGCAATTTGCAGAGCGCCATAGCCTGTTAAATGAAAGGTCCACATTGGGTATGACAACCCTTGGTGGAAGATCGACACGTGGTTGTCTCAAAGGCTCATCGATACTACTCACTCTGTACGAAGAAACCAGTGTAGATGTGGATGAAGCATTTGAATCATTGCGAAGTACGTCGACTCTCACTGACTGTGGTGATGTATTGACGGACACGCCCACAGAGGTTTTGATATCAGAAGGACCTGCCTCGGTCGCGGTTGATCAGAGTTCCTCCACAGCTGCTATCACGATTACGGAGGAAATTATATGCTCTTCGGATTCCGGGCAACAAAATTTGATATCGGTTGACGGAAATGACGTTCGTGAATCACCCTTAATTTGTATGGAGGAAACAGCCGCGCAGTTAGTTACGGATGCTTTGGTGCCAGTAACATTGAAGTCACAAGTTGTAAACACACCGTGCAATCGTGACTGGTATTTGTGCGTGATCGAGAAAATTGCACATATTGGCGCTGATCTTTGTGCAAAAGCGGATATTGCTGCGGCGGTATTATTTAGGGATGCTAATTTGCGCTCAACTTCTCTAGTTGGAGCCAGGAACAACTTAATGATGCAGGCTATGTTTGAGTATTCGCGAACTTTGGATAATGTTTCGGTGAAGTTCCTAATGTTCGGTGAAACTGTTTGCAGCAATAGTTGGTTTACAGCAATTAAAAACATTTTTCTTCTACATCTGTACCTGCAGCTCGGACATGGACCAAGTCTATCGCTCGTAGATGTACATCTCTTGCTTGTCGCATATAAGACAACTGAAAATATGACACCATTTAAAGGCGTAGCATAGTATTCGAAATATTTTTATAGTATTATGTTAAATGATTTACCGTCGCTTTGATGACTAGTATGTTTATAGAAGAACGCATCAGAGGTATTCGGATGGAAAGTGGAAGCGAAATTATTATTTCTCCGGAATGCAGCTCCGGTGCTGCTCCGGACTCAGATTTACTTTCTGCACAAGGTCACAAAGTCTATGAACTTTGAAGAATCTTCAATAATTTCGCCATTCTCATACGCTATGATTGATTGCACGTCTGACGTCTCAGGTTGCGATGTAAATCAGTCTGCGCTACCTCATCATTCGAGATGGAGCGAAGAATTGCCACACTCCAATACCTCACTGTATTAGAGCGAGGAACAATCATCAAGATGTGATGTTGTTGATCTTCATTCCGAGTTAACTGTATGCGATAAGAAAGATTTGTTTAACAGAAGGCTGCGAGTAGCAAGTCGGTTTGAGTCGCTCGAATTCCTAGGGGGCTGGATCCCGCTGTTGTAGCAAGAGTTATAATTGGACAATTTCAGTGTGAGCCAACGCAGGGCACAGCCGTAGGTCGGTGGGCGGCGGCGACAACCGGGAAACTAGATGATGTCAGAAGAAGGGTCCGATTAGTCTGACATGAGCTGGCTTTCAAGGAGGGGTTGAAATGTTGACCGACTTGGGGGGCGGTGTAGAAGAATTTACGATTCATTCCCATCCATCCCACAACATGCCCCAACCCCGTGATTACCATTACCCTGATGGCTATTTGTCTCCGACCCTTGTTTTTTTGTTCGCTCATATTCGCCATCATGTTAGCAGGAAGTGTCCAGATATTTTCCTTTGAACATTTATCATTGATTTCACCCATGGACCCAAGTCTTTGGGTACCTGTATTTGGCTTGTTTTAAATGTTCTTTAATCGAACCTGTCTAACTTTGTCTACTGGATTGCGTTTGTTCTGACTGACTGGAATTAGAAAATTAGATCTCGTGGTTTGGAGAAATACGCTCAACAGTTTTCTAAGTCTAGTCATTCAGAACTCACACTTAAGATCCAGTAGACACAATTAGAGATGTTCGATTAAGCAACAATTGTAACAAGCAAAATACAATTCCGCAAACGGAAAATATCGGGCACGTTCATGCTAACAATAGAAAGTTATGTAAGCAAGCTACCTGAGAAACAGTCAAGCCACACGAAACACGGTGCTACGATGCCGTAAACCGGAACACGAAGGCAAAATAAGTGAGGGGTAAAACAAACATTTTCAAGTATAAGGGGGCGTACGGAAGCTTGAGATAGACCCGGGTTTGTGTGAATTTCAGACTGCAATGATCCTGAAACGTAAACTGCCGACTAAATCCACACCACGGGTTTGACCCTGAACAATGATGCTGTTAGCCAAGTAGTTTAATTACCTACCGAACAACACCTCATTACTTAAACACTCATTCGTCATTATTTAAATCAGAGTCGCGTTTATCCTGAATCTTACGCTGGCTCATTGATATGGTACTATTCACTCTTGCGACAACTCTGGAACTACCCACTCTATTGGCCTCGATGACGACTAATAACACTAGCTATCTATCTAATGTATCTAACCAGGCCTACATCATCAGTCCCATCTCATAAGCACAAATGACGTATATCTCGTTCCCTTTAGTTGTCTTTGGTTCGAGCTATGACTGTTCGGACCAAGCCATCGCTATCAGTAATGGCATTCATGACAACACCCAGCGGCCATCTCTTCTTGTTTAACGATTCACTTTTAATTAGAACCACATCATCTGTGCGAAAGTTTCTATTCTTCGATAACCAGTTTTGACGAAGGTTATAGGGTTGCCAGATATTCACTGGTCCATCGCTTCCAAAACATCGAGGCAAGGTGAACCGCCTGTTTTCATCTCGGCGATACCGTTCTAACATGCAATCACCAAACGCAGTGCATTCGTAACTCCTCACCGATCCGAAACGCTCATATTTGAGCACATCGAACAGGCTTCAAGTTTATGAGATTTCTCACACAATCTACATGTTTCTAAACTAACCGAGGTGACGACAGCTCTCGAGAATACACCCCGTGGCTCTTTCTCATTCTGCGGTAATCGCTGCTGCAGTCTATGTCTGACCGAACCTCGCATCATGGACAAACCATAACGACTGTAACACTTATCCGTTGATAAGAGCCTCAGAATTTCAATAAACCTGGAGATATGCACAAGTCACGGTCAACAAGAAAACGTTTATTCTGTCGGAACAATGTATGCGATTCTAACTAATAAACAATAATACAATGTATAAACATTACCTCGAAGGTTCACGCAAAAAGGCGCAAAACACTTGCCAAAACAAGAAATGTACACAACGAGCGGATATACTATAAGTGAAACGTCAATAGAAAAAACAACTTTAGGATATTTACCTTAGAAGCGGGTGCTCTTAACACCGCTGTAAGAGGCAGCCGAGTGGTGTTGGTAGGACGGAGTGTTTTAGTGCGGAAAAGTGGAGAATTAAAGTGGCTGAGTAATTGCCGATGAGTCGTTGTGGGTATAACACGTTAACAGCGAGCACAGGGCACCACAAAACAGAGAACAAGATGGCTTCTGAACGAAGTGTATTGGCAATAACGAGCGTCTGGTAAAATACAGGAAGGGGGAGGATTTATAACACGGTCAAATACAATAATAATATGGATACTGTCATTTCACTGTGTCTGCTGGCTCTCTCTTTGACCATAACGTCCTGTTGGGCAGCTGCCATCTGAAAGAGGAGAAAAAGGGGATAGATGATTAATACAGTTGGATGGTGCTACTAGGTTGCTATTACACTTCACATCAAGCAAGATCATTTATAATAGCCAACATAAATTACAATTGAAATCTAGCGTTAAAACAAAGAACCAATATTCGAGGTAATCACGGGGTTTAGTGTAGTTGGAGGTGAAACAAGGAATGAATGATTATTCTTCTACACCTTGCCCCAAATCGGTCACAATTTCCATCCCCCTGAGAGGCCGGCTCATGTTAGTTTAATCAACCGTCAATTAGCTATAACTACCCAAACTCGTATCTTCACCAACAGACCTTCATTCAATCTATGACCCTTTAAACAGCCACACTAGTAGATTCATAGAATGATAATCGAAATCTTTTCTAAATCCAGTTTCTATATCGCACATACATCTTCAGGTATGGAACAAAGAATTCTAATAAAGGCACCGGTATATTGTAAGTACTTGAAGTAGACATTTGATAAATAGCTGGCAGCTTTGCAAAACATCTAATCAAAGGAAGCAGACGATTCGCAACGCATGATCGCTACGGGATTGAGAGCCATTTTCCATGAAACGCTGAACCATTTGCTAAGTTTCCAATCAGCGTGAAGGGATAAGGCTTGACATCTCTTGTTAACTCATCATGAACTATCAAAATATCTTCAGCGTTTTGACGAGTCCACCAATCATTTGAGCCTTTCCGAGTCGCAATCTCTCAACTGAAATCTCCGCAAAATTCGAAACAGGTGCTTCGACTGAGAGCTTCGTGTTCAAATCATGCGGTACCTTCTCCGTCAGAATTGTTCGTCTGTTTGTTGGAAAATCAGAAACCATTGCAGGATTTGCATTGTGAAAATACGGAACGGGCAATTTGGGTAATAGTCATGAAAACTCATGATCGCTAACGTTAGCAATATTTTTCATCAGACTGACTGATTTTCCATCGGGGATGTGTTGAAAGCCAATCACTTCCAATGGATTAACGATATTACTTTCCACCGTATCATCAAGAGCGCACTCTGTGATATGCTTCTTCGAATACTCAATGCTACCCAGACTTACACCCAAGCATGAAACCGGTGCCCCTTGCTTAGTCGTTCCACGTGTGCTGGTCTTGCTTTCTGAGTGTTTTGTCGGCCTTATACACTGAATTGAGTGGTGGTGTTGCCTTATGCATCCAGCAACACCACAAGCATTCACGTTTGTGCAGGCTTCGCTACGGTTTGTGCCTCTCAGACAAACAAAGCACAGCCCGTTTCGGCGTACTACCTTCCACCGCTGAGACGGAGACAGTCGGGAATATATTTGGAAACACTCAAAACCTTGTGGTCCGTAACAGTTCGTGAACTCGATGAATTCGGAATTCCCTTGTATTGATACAACCTTCCTTTTGCCACTGTTCCATATGACCTCGTGTCTAAAGGTCATAGGATTGTCCAAAGCGCATCCCATCGTTCAAGCGTTTTGGATGGTGTCATGAATTTACCATACACGCCATTTCTAACCCGCGCCTCTTCCTGAACAAATGCACAAAGGTTAGAGAAATTAATTTTCTGTCCTCCTTCTGACTTTTCAGAGGCTAATCATGCCCAGATGCACCTGGAGTCGTCGGGAAGAGCATACACAATGCGTTTTAGCGTTACTGTGGTGTTCAACTCAGTTTCACGCCTAATGCGATGAAGCGCCAGTTGGCAGTTGCGCATACGTATGGCTAACCCGTTCAATGATTCCGCGTTGTCATGAGCTCTTTTCATTCCATTGAATAGATCTTCTATTATGGCTGTGATCAACATATGGTCTCTACCATACAAGTCCCTAAGAATCTCATTCGCCATGGCATAATCATTGTACGGGTCACTCTCAAAGCATTCAGATATTGCTTTGCAGGCTTACTCTGTGCACTTATTCATCAAATAAATCAGCATTTGCCCGTTGTCGGATACTCTTTGCTCAACCAAGAATGGTAACTGCTGCATAAACTTCCAATAATGCTTGGGGTTTCCATCAAAATTCGGAAGATCTAGTCGAGGCGCTTCATCTCTGCATTAGCTATGGACATGAGCATTTTGGGTTAGCGTAGTTGACTGGATCACATGCCGTTGAACGTGTCTCAGTTCTTCTCTGTTTTTTTGACTTCAGGCAGATCAACATTTTTGGAGAGTGAACAAGCGCCATGTGCCTTGGTCTCAGTAAGCTTCTTTCTCTTCAGACGCAGTCGTTAGAGCCGTGCTAACGCCTCCTCTTCTCTTTCATGCAAATCGTCAACGGATGGCGTTCAAGTAATCAACATGGTCATCATTGTCACTCAACGCTTTATTGCTAACTAAAGAATAAGAAGATTTAGTGACCATAACGGCTAAATTATCCTTATATGAATTATGACATGCAACAGCCTTAGAACCAGAGAGGATAGAAACCAAGACTTATCGGGTCTTCTTAAAAGTAATTCGCTCCTCTGATCCAGTATCGCTGTTCTTCAAAGACATTTATTTCTTAGTTGCAAACCAAAAAATCGAATCCAAGCCCAGGATTGAATACCACGGTTTTTGAAGACGGTCGGAAGGCGGAAGAAGGTCGTTACCTACGCGTTTTGATACGAATCGTGTCTTCGAGAATTACAACTCTTATCTGTTGATAAGAGCCTCAGAATTTCAATAAACCTGGAGATATGCGCAAGTCACGACCAACAAAAATACGTTTATTATGACGGAACAATTTATGTATGCGAACAATGTATGCGATTCTAAATAATAAACAATAATACAATATATAAACATTACCTCGAAGGTTCACGGAAAAGGCGCAAAACACTTGCCACAACAAGAAATGTACACAACGAGCGGATATACTATAAGTGAATTGTCAATAGAAAAAAAACTTAAGGATATTTACCTTAGTGGCGGGTGCTCTTAACACAACACACATTCAAGCAGGATCATTTTTAATAGCCACCATAAATTACAATTAAAAAGAAGCGTTAAAACAAGGAAGCAGTATTTAGGGTAATCACGGGGTTTGGGGCAGTTGGAGGTCAAACAGGTAATGCATTTTTATTTTCGTACAATGACGTCCTGCCATCCCAGCTCTTTTCACAGCGAATTCTGTAAGATAGTCCGCAGTGCAAGAGATGCTTAATTCTCCAAACGGTCTAAAGCATTTTAGACTGCTTTAGATCTTTTGGTGAGTGAGCATCTTGTGCTCCGAGGACGATCTTACATTGCCTGTGAATTAGCCCTAAGTATAACGATGTCGTCCGCATACTCTAAATCAAATGCTCTGTTAAGTGGGCCAAGTTGAACGCCACAGTTTTGAAGACCTTCAACTGCTATCTAAATGACATTCTCGATGGCATGTTTGAACAGGTATGGTGAGAAAGAAGAGCCTTGTCTCACTTCGATTGAGACGTACAAAGGTTTCGAAAGATGATTATAGGCCCTAAATCATGCATATATATGAATGTATAGTGCTTCCAGGATGAATATATACTTCTAGGTTACCAATACAAACATTCATAGAGAGCTGATCTCTCAGCCTTAGGTAACAATGGCACTGTTCGTGTAGCAGACATAAGGCAAAGATCTGGTCAACGCATTTGCAAACTGGTCGAGAACCGGATTGTTACACTCTGGACTGTCCTTCGGGTGATTGGGTCAATCTACGAAGTTGGATTGAAGCAAACGACGTCGACGCTAATGGAACCAAACATATTCCCCGATAATTGGGGCAGTCATTGCGCGAACCCTATTTGAAGATGGGGTGATGATTGATTCACTTCATGTTGATGGGACCTTCTTTGATTGCCAAATAGTTTTGAATGATAGATGACGTAACGAATTAGGGCGTCCCCACCATTTTCAAATAAGACCGGAGGAGTTAATCTGGACCAGTCGACTATTGTTGCTTTAGAACATGGATTGTGTAGGCTGCGATGATGAAAAACAGGTAGCAACACTAGCTGTTTAGGATGACTAAACTGTTGCAGATGGCCATTATGGTCTCGATGTGTGTCCTATCAACATTCTAAGCACCTATCCGAGTTGTGTACCAGAGATCCGTCCAATTTTTAGATCTTTTCACTTAAACCGATCGTCCTGGAACCTTTTATTTGGATTAGGTGGACGTACTTACGTGTATCATCGACAGCTGCACCCGTTTTCACGTCCAATGCCGCTTGGACCACTAGGCCTCACAGTCCCTACGAACGCTTTCACTATGAGCTTGCTCAGTAGTGTTTTGCACGCCATCATGCTGACAATCGGCCGAGATTGCTCGGTGAGCGTCAAGGAGTCGGAGAGTACTTGCGGAGAGCAATGGTCTTGCGGTTTATTTTATGCATAACACAGCTGAATAGACCGACTTCATAAATCGCTCGCTGAGTCTAATCATTGCATATCTAACTTTTCTGGAGGGTTACGATCCAGTTTTTCGCAAGAAGGTTTTGTAAACAGATTAGGACAGTGGGATCGGATAGTTTCGCTAATCGCAACCTCTTTGACGTATTCATAGGTCGTCCAACTGACCTCAATGAACGTTTAGCATGAACTAATGCGTTAACTGAATCCAGGATGTCAACCAAAGACAGCGGCACTCGCGCGCACATCTTTGCTACTTATAAGTAAAGGTTATATGATGGATTTTAGACCACATCCGCGCTGAGGAAAGAGAGCGTGAAGTAGCTTATTGGCGTTTCGGATGTCTGAAGTTCGTGCTGATAAGGAAAGATTATTACGTGCACACAATTGCAGCGGTCTCTATTCATTGTCTGAACTGCAGCTGTTGAATCCAAATCGGTCCCCGAGGTGGGCTTCACTCGGTGATAAGTGACCGACTTAAGCATTCAGGTGTCCTACGAGGAATACAATATCCGACTAACGATCTTTCGGAAGAATGTCGTGCAGTTGTTGATGGAAAGTGTCTTTGATTGTATATGGGCTGCAATCAGTTTTGGCGTAAGCGGCAACTACGAATAGGACTCGCGTGTTTCTGTTTGCTCGATAAATTCCTCACCAGCCTTTAGGCCGCACTGCATACAATGGACTGTTGGTCAGGAAACAGTCAAACACATGAGCTTCACCTCTTGCGCTCAATACTACACCAACCCATGCATGACCAGAATAAGGTGCTTCCGGTTCTCTGTACATGCGCAAGTGAAATCTCATGTTAAGATTTATAGCCGACGCTAACTGGATGTTACGTGAATAGTCCTGAATACGCATATCTTGAAGAGTGCAAGAATTTCAAGTGTATGTGTCAGATTTGCCTGTTGACCGGCGCGCATTAATTGTACGAACGTTATGGGCAGTCAGCTTAAAGGGTACACGTGCCTGAATAAAGTGACTGCTTGCCTTCCTAATAGGAACCTTAAGAGGAAAGGGACCCATTGCTTTGTTTTATTGAAGAATGTCTACCATCAGCAATCGCGGGATCCACGATGTTCATGTTACTGTAGGAGAATAAATTTAGTGATCAGGAAGGTGAAGAAAAAATAAGATGGGGAATGACGTGTAGATTTGGATGATAGGTATTTCTCCGCGGTCTATGCGGATGATACGTGTTGACTTGTGGTTATGTCAATGAGGAACGAAATTTGTTTCCAGATAGTTTCCTTGCTGTAGTGAACTGCACTCCAGCATACACCACACGACGAGAAGCGCAATCATCAATAGAGTTAAGAAGGAATTATTGGTGCTGAGACGCATATAAAAATATTGAAAAGCCCTTCATCCGGTAGGACCACAGCGCAAGATAATCCTCAAGGTGGAAGCGAGAGGATAATGGGGGAGTGGTAGTTAAGTGGTGCCTGGTTGGATGTAGCAGAAAGTCCGTACGGTATATCCCAGCCATTTTCGGAAGATGCAATAGAAAATATTGTCACCGATATCAGAATAATTGCTTATTTTGTAACCCATTTATGTCACCAGTACAGTGTGCGTTGTATCTTTATCACAACATTCTTCATCTGAAATAAACAAACGGTCACAGCTGAAAAGATATAAATGGATTTATTGTGGTTTTGTCGCTAGGAGTCTAGAACTCAAGCAGTGGAACTTCCGATGCGTTTGACAGGCACGCATTCGACTGTTGTGGTGTGGGAAAAGGCATAAAAGATGAAGATAGAAGGAGCATATTTTCACAACCGCTTATAGACTCACGAGGTTAAAAAGACGGACGTCAACGTCAGTATACAAAGAATTTATGGCATTGGGTCCTGTTTGATTCCCGGTCGTGTGTGATTTCCACGATCTCTAAAGAGATATAGAAAGACGGAATGAATAAACAAATGGAGAACCTGAGCCGTCGTGCCCAAAATATATGCGGTACACGTCTGAGGTTTGAATTATCCGATAATTATCAGTACACTCCACGTGAACTTTATTTGGAGTACAATGAAGAAACTGATTTCTGTTTTTTTACAGAAGGATTCACGCTTGTGTCAAACAAAGATTGTGTAAATGAAGGAGTATTTATTATATTGAAGTTAATAATGGAATGCGTTTGGATTGCACATTCTTATCTGGATTTCAAAGTGCAATACTTGATATTAGCACACCCTTGTGTTCATCTATTGCACGAGACCCGATGGACCCGTTGCAATATATATTTATATTCTTGCAAATGGAAACAAAATAATACTAAATGCATCTTTCTTTGAGATGTACCAGGGGTACCAACATCTAGAAAGATTCTGAGGACTGTATCTCATTATTGTCCGATGTACAACCACCGATAGTCCTTCAGAAATGTGCATCCATATTATTGGATACCTCTACTCATAAGCAACCATCATTATCAGATTTCATTAGTCCCACACAAACCAAGACCACCACTAATGCTCAATCTTTCTTACAGCCCATTTATCAATCCCCAGAAGACAAATAACACGTAAGACAAGTAATCAAAAGTGGTGGAGAAGTGCATAGCTTTTGTCCAATTGTCCTAAGGAGGACTGCATAACGTTCTTAGGCCTGGGCAGCGTTCATGAAAGTGAGCCAAATATCCGTCGACTAGAAGGTCTTATTATAGGGTTCACTTCATTTCGTGATCTGCGTTCAGCCAGCTCACTGGTAGAAGAAAAAGCAGCAACATTCCAATTATTAGTTAACTGGCCAACCGGGGTTCATAGAATACAAAGCAGGTCCTCGTCAGTATATACAACGCTATGTTTACATAGATTCTGGAGCACAATTATCTTGTTCGCTTGTTGATGTGGCTTTTCGATTTGAGAACGACAAATTACAAATACGTTGACCCCTTTAAAACCAACCATTTATCATGCTTGTTCTTCATCAAGGGCCATGAATTCGATTTTAATTTACACACATATTGCATCATCGAGCAATTGCACGTTCGAAATAGCCTATCGGTTGATAGTATCGATCGACAGGATAGATCAGAACCTAGACACTCTTTTTACTTTTGACAGATTCTGGGTTGCGCAAAGGAAGTTTATGATACTCGAAAATCAGTTCATTAGTTCCTTGATTTGCTATGTCCGGGTTTCATGAACACATTTTTATCGGATGCCTTATAATATTGTGTATTATTATTGCTAAACATTTGTTCATACTTATTGTCCAACGTTTGCTGCTTTGTCTGATCAATTTTAAATGTACGTACTCCACAGATTGTTTACTTCCCAAGCAGATGCCTGCTGATAGACTACTTAGTCCGAGCCCCGATCAAGTAGTCGCTAATGTCATGCCTATCGCCTATTGATGACACAACGAGGGGTATGGACTGAGTATTGAATTATCGGTTCAATAATCATCAAACCGACAAATGCCGGCATTTGTCATGCTTTATTATGCGTTCTTCCAGACTAGCTACCTTATACGACATCTGCTTACGTTTTCAGAGGCACATATAAAAAGAACTCACTGCACTCTTAGTATCAGGTAGTGAGTTTAAGCTCCAGTAAATGATCCAACATTGGGCAATTCGCCGGATAAAAATAATTCGGTGACCTACATACAACATTCATTGATATCAGTGCATTTATTTTTACGTTATATTCGAAAATGTAGCCGGTATCAATTGGAATGCGGTATTAATCTGTTGTCCAAACCAGATTCATCGTGAAAAACGAACTGGCTTGTCTCTCTTTGTCGCAGTTGTTCATTATTAGATAAAGCACAGACCGGATGTACATGTTAATTTTTTAAACCATCTAATATGCTAGTCTACAAAGGCTTTCAAATACAGTATGGGCCGATAATCAAACTAGTGTTTGGTATTAGCTTATTTGTGTCTTCTGGGTCAAGTTGTATAATGTTAGAGAACCGCATGCACTACACTTTACTATTCCCAATCGTGTCTAAGTCTCATACAGCTTTATATTGTCACCTTTCGTATCGTCCATTTATTTGTTCTACGCAACTAATCCCTTCCTGGATTGAACTATTCAACAATTGTGTTTCAAAATTGTTGTCTGAGTGTAGCCTGTTTTCATAGGGCGTCATCATGCCTATCTCTTGAGCGCTTACAAGGCTCTGTGAATATCAGTGTCCCGAAGTTAGGAACTACGGATTGGAACTTGCGTACTCTGGTTCACAAAGAAGGACACATATTTTTTGCATGCATTGAACAGCTTTCTAGGTTGTCTGCATGAGTGTTTTTCAAATTTCTTGATATTTTCTGGACTGAATTTCAAACTTCACTAGCACACTCTGCAGATTATCAATACACTGAGTCTCATCTTTTGCTACTGACATGTAACAACTGCTGCAGAAACTCATGGCCATTCAGGCTGTTGTGTCTCCGCATTCTCTTAGTTCACTCTTGCTTACACATTGTCCCGAGGTGGATAGAGTCCGTTAGCCTCTTAAGACAGTCTATCAGGACAAGAACAAGTCTGAAATGAAATGCTCGAGCGCTGATGGGCTTCAGCTATGCTGCCACGCATATTGATTTGGAAAAATTAAAGGCTATGGAAGTTAATACAGACAGAAAATCGGAATGGAGTCCCTCAGGCAACTGGAAGATAAACTCTATCTTTTTTCGGCAAGGCATGCAGTCAAGCTGATGCCTAATGTATTGCAATCCGCTCCTTTAGATTCCATCATAGAAAATGAGAGGGGGATTTTGGCGTTTTGGAAATTCCGGGTTCTCTATATTCCTCAATATGATAATCATCCTTTCTAAACAACTAACCTGAAATTAAAACTTAAAAATTAATAATAATAGTTACAAATCGTGGTAAGCAGATATAAGTTATACGTCGAAGATTACTAACTTAAGCACTTTTTGACGCCACGGGCTGCCACCTACAGTGGAAATGGTTCTCGGGCCCAACTAGTCAGCTTTCGACCGCTTCAAGCTGAGCAGCCTCAAGATGCTAATCCGCATAGCCCTTCTGTTTCAACTGAGTGCTTAGAGTTGGAAGAAATTCCAAAAAACGAAAGCCAATAAAAAAACAATGACCAATATCTTTCTTTCGTGAGCTGAGACGTTAGCGCACTATGTCCTCTTTCCCCCGTGAGCGGATCAGTTCTTCATACTGCGAGGAAAACAGCCGTGCTTGATCGTAAGCTATGCGACTGAATGTCGATATCGCTGCTCTACAAGAAACCAGATAACCGGAATATGAAAGCTCTGTGAGCCGTAAAATACATTCTACTGATAAGGAAAAGAAAATCAACGAACCTCTCAACATGATGTAGTCTCCGCAATGCGCTATACCCTATTGACAGCCATCGAAAGGTTCACAAAATTAAACCTCGGATTTTCGCAATGGAGCTCAACAAATCCTCTGGACCAGTTCACTTGGTCTGTGTATATTCACCAACACTCTCAGTAACAGCGGAGCAAAGGATTAATTCTATGAAGAACTTGCAATTTGATTGAAAATAGCCCACTAAGATTCTGCACTAATAACGAAAAGTGTGTGACGAATACGATCTTTTCGACAAAACCACATCATCGCATTTCATGTTAACACCCGAGAAACCATCATTTGCACCAACTAAACCTAAATATCGCACACATAAAATTTCTGAACATAGTAATAAAAACCCACAGCTCTCACCGTGCAGTTTGTGATACGGAAGACTCATTCGTGCCAAGCAACCTACACGCATCTACTACCAAAGGATGAAAGAAATCTTAAGAAAAATATAACAAAACAACCGTGAAAAAATCACAAGAACGCTTTGGAACGATTACAGGAGATTAATTAATCTCCAACCCTTTAAGTCCCCTTGCCCTGATTGTTGCTTTTCCTCAACTCTTGTTTGAAAGTTTGTTTACGCAATCATGCTTTGTTCAGTTTGACTTTCAGAATGTGAGAATAGAATACTTATATCTGATAGAAGTGAGGGTGCCGGACAAGGAGCAGAGGTTGCTACACCTTATCAATCAGTTTACGTAACAGGCTCTGATTGGATCAGTGGTCTCGGACGCCGTCAGACCTTTTGAATGCCGGGCGGGCAAACCTAAGTAGCCTTATGACGTTCGTACAAGGCAGATAAATGCAAAGAACGCCATCATCGGTTGCTGAACCATATTCAACCTGAAAGGAAGCCAGTCCCCAAGTTTAGCACGTGCGGTTCGACCTACTTGTGGTACTAGCAGTACAGTCTCCCTAAGCGTGCTACCAGTTCGCATAACAAGCCGCAAGAAGTCACTGGTAGCTGAACGTAAACCTGTATAACGGCTCCGACATCACTTTGATCGAGAGAAGATAGCGAGATCACTGAGTGTAATTGGAGTAGAAACGTCTCTGAACATTTGAACCATCGCAGACTCCACCGTCACCAAGTTTTACAAAATGCAGTGTGAAAAATGACATTTATAAATGGAGAAGAAAAGGTGCACGTTCCCAACGGTTTTAGTGAACCTAATTTACCGATAGGTAGCACGTCTACCCCGAGTCGCGATTACGCCAGGAGTTGGAATCAACTAAAAAACGTTAATCTACAGAAACTCGTCGAATCATGCATCCAAATCCTAATAGGGTCAGAGGTAGCGGACGCCCATAGACCCTTAGAACGACGCGGGGCAAACCAAAGAAGCGTTATGCCGTGTATACTAGGCTGGATTCAGCAAGATCCGGTGGGTCACTTCAATGCCAGTGGTCATAGCGTGAACGCCATTCAGACCGAATCTTCTATTCAAGATCAACTGAGAGCATTGTATGACGCCGAAGATACAGAGGAGCGGAACGCCGTTGCTCTGTCGAACGCAAGCTAAGTCGACTAAATATGAAAACGGACACTACATCATAGGGTTTTCCTGGAGGGAACTGGCGACGGAATCATTCGCGAACAAGGCTGCGCATACGGACGTTTACGCCTACGATGACGTAGTTTCAATACCGACCCCAGCTACTTCATGCCACCAAACAGCTGTTTCAAACAGCATTTCGAAAGAATTGGCCCTCAAAGTGTATTGGGAGCAGTTGCAACCATATATGTACAAGGATGATCCCTGCCATTTCATGCATAGAAAACACGACGAAACTGGGGACGATAAGGGTAGTGTTAGATTGCGCAACAAAGACAGATGGTAGATCGCTGAACAATTGACTTTATCAAGGACCCGATACTACTTGTGTTTTCGTACAGGACCAATCGCAGTCGCGGCGGACATCAGAGAGATGTTCATGCAGGTTAAGGTAACTAACCGTGACAGAGACGCCCTACGATTGTTGTGGTGAGAAGATAACGCGAGCGATGAGTCTGTTGAGTACCAGATGGTTGTCAACCATTTTGGTACAACCTCATAACCTTTTGCGCGAACTATGTCCTTCGACAAACATAAAGGTATGAAGCGATGGTTGCATGTCGGAAGTCAAAAATGTATGCATGGACAACTGCTTCCTTCCCCGATGTCGTATCAGCCTCCATTTTACTAGTCAGATGAAGAACACGCTATCAATGGGAGAGTTTCACGTGAGAAAAAGGTATCAAGGCACCCAGAAGCTACAGAGTTTGATGCAACCGAGACTAGGGCGGTGTTGGTAGAAACGAGCGAGATGGACGATACGAAACCAAGATAACTTTAGGTTCAGAACGGGACGCCAATCTGATTGCTTTCAGTTGCGGCTAACTTTCCCACCAACACCGAACGAAACACCGAACACAAAAAGGAGCATCCTGTCCAGAGTCTGAAATCATTCGACCCCTTATGTCTGGTGGCACTGGTGCTCCTACCAGCTGAAGTGTTTTCACAAAGCCTAGAACGAGATGCCGACAACGAGCAAGGATTTAAACGAGTGGAAATGTTGAATGACCAGGACAACTAACGACAATGAGAATAACTAGAAATAAAAAAGCAGGATCCTAAACGTGAAAGGTATACAAATTCACGTATATTATGTTGCCTCGAAAACCTAATATGGTGTCACGATTAATGAGACGTTCTATTCTGAGCAGCCAGATTAGCTGCATAGACAGCTAGGTCGGTGCGAACGGAAATGCAGCTTCTACTGGACAAGGCTACATTCTGAACAGACTGGATGACAGTACTGTACTACGTCGAAAACACCACAACACTACGCTTGTTACCAATTACCTATCAAAAATCAAAGAACTGTCTCATCCACAACAGTGGCAACACTTCTGATTGGAACTAAACACCGCTGATCTCTAGGGACACCACATCACACGGAGCCATAACGTCTGGTTTTGAGAACTAGAGTTTCTGTGGCAAAGTGGAGAAGATTGGCGAAGATAATCAAGGGAAAAAGCAGAAAGTTGAATCGGAACTGAAATTCGGAGTTTCACCGTCAACTTCAAACAGAAAGAATCAGACCTGATGGGGTTAGCAGGTTATTATTCGTCCTGGACGAGGCTATTACGAGCGCTGTTTTGGCTGACTAGGTTTAGGAATCATTTGAGGATTATGGATGAAATGAAACCGAATATGATATTGCTGAGGGTGTAGAAGAATCTGTGATTCATTCCCATCAATCCAACGACAGGTCCCAATCCATTAATTAACATTGCATTGATTGCTATTTGTGCTTGACCCTTATTTTAGCGTTAATTCGCGCCGTGAAGTTCTACTCAGTTTGACTTGTACAGTATGACGATTGATTAGTAAGAGCGTTTGCTCCGTGGTAACTCGCATTTTTGTACTTATTTAATTGACGATTACTTAGAGCTGATAACCATTTCGTAATTGATAATCCTTTTCTTTGCGTCGGCTTTTATCTGTTAGCATGAACCTTTGAGTTAATGTATATATATTATTACTGATTACCCTCTAGCATTGCATAAATTGTTCCGATAGAACAAACATATTCTTTTTGACCGTGACTTGCGCATTTATCCAGGTTTATTGAAATTCTTGGGCCCAACGGATAAGTGTAACAATTCTCAAAGACACTATTCGGATCAATGTGCGAAGTAAGTAACCCCGTGATCTTCAGAAACCGTGGTGTCGAAAACTTGGTTTGGATACGAACATTTTGACTCGTAAATTAATATGACAATATCTTCGACCAACAGTGATTCTGGATAGTAGGAACGCGTGACGTTTGAGAAGAACGGGCAAGTCTTGAATTAATATACCTCTGGTTTTTAGGCTGGTTCATGTCAGGACTCAGAAAAGGATAATGTTGTCACCAGAGTCGCCAAATCTCATTATTGTTTAGGTTATAATGACGCGTTAAGTGACGATGATGACCCCGCTCACAAAACTTTTTCAGGGCATCCGAACGCCACTGAATGGACAAAACCAAAGCAAGAAGGACTACAACTTCTTGCTGAATCATCATGGATGATCCGAGCATGATGGAAGAGTAAATGCTAGCCCGATTGCAGCAGCTGCGGTTCAAGAAAAAGAAACCTCTTGCAGAAAAGGAAACCGCGACTCACGCAGGCACGTCCTCAAGAGCTGCTGACCTACCCGATGTCAAAGTTAGCGAGGAGCAGAGACACGTACAACGGCACGTGATCAAGTCATCCACGCCGTTTCAAATTGTTTACAGAGGCGACCCGCCTCGGTTAGATCTACCCAAGTTTGATGGAAACATGCGGCATTACTGGAGGTTTTATGCGGCGGGTTCAGTATCTGATAGAACAGAGAGTTCCGGACAACTCGTACAGGTTACTGCACCTAATTAATCAGTGAACAGGACAAGCTCGCAATGCCGGTTCCGAATGCTTTGATGGTGATCCAGACAGGGGACTATGCGATGACAAAAGAGATCCTCTGGGATAAACTACGATAGGGACCAAATGGTCACTACAGCGAATATAGGAAACCTATTCAAGGGGCTGAGAAGGAACTACGACGCAGAATGGGATGGCCATAAAATGCATCACTGCCAGCTAGTCCTCCTTCAGAATAGACGGGAAACTGAGCTTAACGCAGTGGCAAACATAGAACGCATTGTGTGCACTCTGCCAAACGGCTCTATGAGTAGATTGGCGAAAATTAGCCACCAAGGAAGCAGACGCAAACCAAGATGTTACTTTCTAGGCCTTTTCGCGTTCGTCAAAAAGGAAGCACGTATAAGGCGCGGAGCGTTCGGTAAATTCATGGAAAACTCGAAGGCGACGGATGGGCGAGATCATGCTCAAGGGGACGCGATACGTTTCGACACAGGACCCCATAGGGCAGGTGTGAAAGGGAGACAATTCTCGACTGAGGAAAAGAAGTGTCATGCCTGCTCTGTCGAAAGCCTCACGAATTAGAGTCCTGTCACGCGTTCCTCACAATGACTCTAACTCAAAGGTGGTTCGCAGTGTGACGTAATGGTGTATGCTTCATATGTCTCATGACCGGTCACAGGTGCGAAGTATGCTCTGTAGATAAATGCTGCGGAACAGACGGATGAAAAGCGCATCACCATCGCTTGCTGCTTTATGACCAAACGGAAAGAGATGTCGGCAATAAGGTTAACACGTGCGGTTCGACAAACTAAGCACTGACAGTAAGGTTTCCTTAGGCGTGCTACCAGTTCGCATAGTGAGTTCAAAGAAGACACTGCTGGTTCACGCGTTTTTGGATAACGGTTCTGATGTCGCTTGGTCGAAGAGATGATAGCCAGTGCTCTGGGTGTGAACGGCGTTAGAAGGTCGCTGAATATCTCAACCATCGCAAGCTTCACTTCCCTCAATGCTACCAAATGCAGCTTGAAGGTGACCTGGATAAACGGTAAAGGTACAGTGGATATTCAAAATAGGATGCGGGTCTAACCCGACTGTCGATTACGTCAGTAGGTGGAGACACCTGAAACATGTTGACCTCCAGATACTCGCAGAATCTGATTATATCAGATATACTGGAAGCCACAGACACTTGGAAAGCCGGGCGGGGCAAACCGATGGAGCCTTGTGGGGTTCGTACAAGGCTGGGTTGGATTTTGCTAGGGCCAGTGGTCCTCGAATGCCAGTGACCTTATAGCGAACGACATTTAATCCGACACCTCTATTCAACGAAATCCAAAGTATTGCATGAGACAGACTTCGAAGATAGAGATGGCGTAGGGCTGAGTCGTTGTTGTTCATGCGAATCTGAAGTTTTGGAGGAAAAGGCACTTGAAAATACATCTTTGCGTGAACCCCTACCTGAGTTATTAACTGATTCAGACGTGACCCTTGCTGAAATTGCAGGTGAGGCATGTGAAGCTGAGGCTGATCTGAAGCCCGAGACTGAATTTGATTCGACGCTTGTAAGCCAGTGACTATGTTGTTTCTTCTCATATGCCACCCCTATCGGAGGATTTATAATAATAATAATAATAATATAATAATAATAATAATAATAATAATAATAATAATAATAATAATAATAATAATAATAATAATAATAATAATAATAAATATAATAATAATAATAATAATAATATAATAATAATAATCATAATATAATAATAATAATAATAATAATAATAATAATAATAATAATAATAATAATAATAATAATTAATAATAATAATAATAATAATAATAATAATAATAATAATAATAATAATAATAATAATAAAAATTATAATAATAATAATAATAATAATGCTTTATTTATCCCGAATGGGATGAGTTTTTCAACAATTTACCCGATTTTCCAATATTACAAATGAAGGTGTTTCATCTTTTTCGCTGTCGTATATTCAACAGTTCCGCGGTTTTCAAGGCCATTGTTTTTTTTACAGTTGAATACATCACCTGCGTCTTCATTGCTCGTATCGGAATCATATTTAGCTGAGTGGTGTTTTTTGATTTGTGGCCAAATTGAAGGCCGCGCCACGGTCCCAGAATGAAGGTTTCGTGTCTTCAATTGGGCAATCCTCAAGTGCCAAGGTGCCCTATATTCTGCTTATCAAAGCAGGTGCTTTGTTTGAAGATGACTTTAGTAGGATGTGGTTGCCAACGTTTTGGCTACAGGGAAATCCTCATTTTCATGTGATTGTACCCCGCGATCAGGCGATATTTCTAAGTCTTTCGACTCTCAGCGTTTTAAAGCAACTGGTCCCACGAGATTTTATTTCGATCATTTGAAACAATTTTCTCCGGAATGCAGATCTGGTGCTGCTCTCGACTCAGATTTACTTTCTACACAAGGTCACAAAGGATGTGGACTTTGAAGAATCTTCATTAATTCGCCATTCTCAGACGCTCTCATTGCTTGCGCGTTTGGCGTCTCAGGTCGCGATGTAAATCAGTCTGCGCTACCTCATCATTCGGGACGGAGCGAAGAATTGCCACATTCCAATACCTCACTGTATTAGAGCGAGGAACAATCATCAAGGATGTGATGTTGTTTGATCTTTATTCCGAAGAGGGAGGGCAAAACTTACTGATCGAGGAAGGGCAGCGGCAGAGAGAAGGATTTAGAGACAACGACTGAAAGTGCTTACTCCCAGAAAAACAAAAGCCTCATTAAAACTGAATGGTCTGAACTCCATACTGCGAGTCGAGAGTGGACTAATGTATGGCCTTTATCCTTTCGCTTAGCGGTATTCAATCATCCAACTCATGGCCCTTCACAACGCAGAACTAATTCTTCGCGACTGTCATCTGCTAGAATAATATTCAGGATTTTCGCAAGTGTTAGCAGCGACACGAAACCGTTTCTGGATAGCTAGGGCATCTTGTGCCTTGTAGAAGGTGACTGGGTCATGTTTTATCTGACTTCGACTCAGCCCAATTGCCCTACAGCAAGCTACGTCACCTCTGCCCGCATTAACGTTAGCACCAGACCATTAATGACGAGATGCTGTCGACTGAAGTAGCCAAAGCGGAGCACATTCTTCACAAACGTCTACTTGGTGCCAGTGAATTCTGATGTGAAGCATCTACTATCCTTAACACCAATTCACCTTCTACTACTACTTCTCGACGTAGGCTCAGTCGAGCCCGGTACTATGACGGGAGGTTATTCTAATGCTGGAATCAGGTGAACCACCGGACCAGACAGTCATGGCGGTGGTGGGCGAATGTGTAAGTGCTCACTCTAACTATAAGGCCGAAATGATTGTCAGTCCACAGGAGCTTTGACGAAGATGACGTGATGATCCTGCTGAGCGATCAAATTTTTCGAGAAAAACGGTCACCTGGTAGTAGTAGTAAGTAGTAGAAGCTGTAAACTGTCCGACGACGGCGCGTTTAAAACATCAGTAAGTTGCACCAAAGACGGGACCCTGTGTAGTGACGTAAGAAAGATGTGCATTACGGTTAATGCTGGAAAGTCTCTTCATTTGATTTGATCCAAGTTGACTTTCTGGGACATCGCATTACCCCCGATGGTATCACTCCGCTCCCAGAAAGGGTTCAGGCCATTTAAGACTCCGCAGAACCAACGTCGCTTAAGCAACTTCGACGTTTCGACGACCTGGTTAATTATTATCGCTGTTTTATCCCAAACTGCGCAAGCCACATGCAGCCTCTTCCTGATCTGCTGCTTGGTAAGAAAAACGCCTAGAGTTCAGCTATGCCGCACGAGTGACATTCAAAAAGCTCAAAGAAGCTATCGCCAAGCTATAGATCGCACATTATAATTCTGGCGCTAAGCTTTCGATAGCAACCGATGCAGCAGATATCGCCGTAGGTGCCGCGCTCCAACAATACGTTGACGGCACCTGGCAACCGTTAGCATTCATTTCGAAACGCCTACAACCGACAGAATGTCGGCAGAGGAATTGCTATCCGTTTACCTAGGATTTCGACATTTTCGTCATATGCTAGAGGGTTATGAATTTACAGTATTCACGGATCACAATCCTTTAATTTACGCTTTTCATCGACACAGCTACCGACATTCGCCTAGGGACACCTTGACTATATCTCACAGTTTTACCAGCGATATACGACATGTTTCAAGTATCGATAACCCTTTCGCAGCTGTACTGTCACGCATACACAGTGTATCACTGCCAAACGCCATCGACCTACATGCGATGGCTGACGAAAAGTCTCCAGACCCGGAGACGCACGAAGCACTAATAAGCACGTCCCCTATAAATCGAACCTAGGGGTAATTCCTAATTCGTCGACTACTATGTTAACGGGCGTTACGTTACCTCAACCCCGACCGTTCGTCCGAGCTAACTTTCATCCAAGGTTTTCGACGCCTTACACGGTCTTTCGCACCCTGGCACACGAGTGTCAGTTAGACCATTCGTTTCGTCTGGCCAGACGTCTAACGCGATGTCACGCGTTGGACACAGCAGTGTATAGGTTGCCAAAGAAGTAAGGTAACTAAGCATACGAAGACACCGATAGACATTTTCGAACCCCCCAGACGAACGTTTTCAAAACGTGCATGTCAATCTTGTAGGTCCGCTCCCTCCGTCGGGATGTTTCACCTACCTACTAACATGCATTGATCGTTTTTCTCGATGGGCCGACGCTATCCCCATCGTCGACTGTAGTTCCGATGCCGTGGCCCGCCCTTTCCTCCTGGAGATTGCGCTATTTGGTTTCCCATCTAAGAGTCACTACGGATCGTGGTTCACAGTTTAGGTGTAAGTTCAGTGATCTGCTTCAAGCTGGTGGTTGTCAGCACATACGGACCACCGCTTATCACCCGCAAGCGGATGGTTTAGTAGAACGTTTCCATAGGCAACTCACAGCCGCCATTAAGGCCCAGTACAACGCGTCCTGGCACCAAGCGTTACCTTTAACTTTGTTAGGTTTTCGAGCCATGATAAAAGAGGACTTAGGTCGCGCTCCAGCGGAGATACAGTTAGGAACGACTATACCTCTCCTTGGAGATTTAGTAACACCGAGCGAACCACAAGAATTCGACTATAATAACTTCGCGAATCGACTGAGCGAATTTATGCGACGCTTAACGCCAGCCGAATCACGACATCCAGTCAGGCCAACCTATGTTGATAAGCGTTTAAATACATGCATACATGTCTTTGTGCGCGTCGACTCGGTAGGAAACTACTTCAACAGCCCTACATCGGGCCGTACAAGGTGATCGAACGTAAACCTAAATATTTCGTTATTCTAATGAATGGTAAGGAAGAGACTGTAAGCTTAGACCGTTTAAAGCCGGCGTTTTTAGATCGCAAAGCAACTCAAGTGAATACGTCTCGACCGATTATTCCGCCTGCGATGTCCACCCCTTCCGCGGATTAACCCGTTATAACGACACGATCCGGAAGGATAGTTAAGAAACCCGTTTGTTTCCCGGGCGCACGTAAGCATATGTTACATTTGAATAATTACGCAACTGTTTTTGTTTATCATTCTTTTCGTTTCACGATCCATTTCGACATTCCACCGCTAATACGATTACTCGCGAGTAACTCGACAACACCCGCACTTGCGCTACAACGCACAAGATACATTACCCATGGAGTAAACGATACTCCACTACCCGCATCAGTTGGCACTTTCGAACGAAATACTTTACGATTGAATACACGTTGGTATCCTCACATCGCTTATTGTTCGCAATCAAAAGTGCGAACTCAGACTCGAACCTTCGACCCACAAGTCGACAAGCTGGAGACGCTACCGCTAAACCATGCGGCCATGGCAGTAGCCCTCCACGATTAGCTCGTCACACATACTACAGGTTCATCGTAACAACCACGTGCACGTTGCGAATACGATACCAACTCGATACCCCACGATTGGACCCCGTCCCTAAAACACACATTAAAAAGTGTTAAAATTTTTTTCGTTGTTCTCTTTCGTTTACATTATTGTTTTACGTTTTACAACGGGCTACATTTTTATAGAAAAGAGTACTTTTCCGTTTACTTTTTATTTCAGATGTAAATCAATGCCACACGACTCGAAGAACCACAGAAGACGCAACGTCGTCCAGTCCCCCAACTGGCCATGCTTTTTGCCATGTTAAATGGTTTTCTTTTTTAATGCCGGCCAAGTTCTTCGTCCGTAATAGACGGAATGACGGAACAATGTAGCTAAATAAACTAAAATTGCGAATCACTCTCCCACTTACTTTTGATTAGATGCCGTGTTCATCTTGTCCTCAACATGTCTTTTTTCTTGTTCCTCCATGCTTATCGACGCTACCTTCGTCGCGTCTAGGGGAATTGTGTAGTGCACCTGCAAGCCTTCGCTTTTATCGCTTGCATGTCTTTCTTAAAGCGCACCATTTGATTGGTTCAATTCCCACGACAAGGTCAGCCATATTGATTTCCGTTCCACACAGCTACGCTTGCGCACTAACTTGCTTTCCACACTTTACCGTTTGCGTTACGACAATAAACAGGTGATTCGCTTTCTAACGCCTTTTCTCTAGACCGGGTTATTAATATTGAGAAGCGCTTATACTGTATCGCTTAAAATCTTCCTCGGTTATCGAATTATAGCTACTGTTGCGTTATTTGTATTATAGGAGCATAACTCTAGTAAAAAGGACAACGCTCCATAGCACAAACGTTTAGGGGTTTGGTTTTCTGTTTATGGTTAGTTTCTGGGCTAGGGTTACGTCAACATGTAGGCATTGATCGGGCTTGATATTTTCTTGTAGGTTCTGTTTATCAATTTTGTGTTAAGCTGCATTTTTATATGACAGATATTTATATTCTATTTTCTGTGTACTACTCCTGAGTACTTCACTGTTCTGCTATTTACTTTTCGAGCACGTGGTGTCGCGGGTAGATTGTTCATTGTTACTGATTAGACATGTTCCAACGTCGAGTCGTTAGGAGCTTTTCCTTATTCGAATTACTACTTCCTTCAATTCACTAACCAACTTTGCTGATTTTATAAAAAAAACTCTTACCGGGTACAATTGCATTTGGCATTTCAATTGTATTGAATGTGAAAAATATCCGCCAGATTATTGATAATGCATAGAAAATTTCTTTGAAAGAATGAATTGTGTGATTGTTCACAAAGAATATCGTAAACACAAACCTAGAAACTAGAAAAATAAGCCTAATTCTTCAGGAGGGCATAAGCATCCTCTGCATTTATACCTAAAATGCGCAGTCAAATTCTAAAGAAAATTTTTTTTCTTGTGCGAGATATCATATCTCAAATCGATCAACATAATCCGTTATGTCCCTTACCGAAGAGTTAATATTCAAATATTCCAAAGTCAAACATAAATGTGCAGTATACACTCAGGTCAGGAATTAACATTATTATCATTACAAATATATTATGTGCACGATTCTGGTAACAAATATAAATCCCCAACATCATTAAGCTTCGTAACAGTTAATATAGCATTTAGTGAATCAGCTGTTTGTCTATAACTTCATTACAGAAAGTCAGTCGTTTCCGATGAAATACCTATATAAGCTTGCAAATAATTACCTAAAATATCGTTTATGTGATATCCTTTTCCTGCCATCGGTAGTCACTGGCGTTAAGACCAATCACGTACTTCTCTCTCTTACTACTTCGAAACTCAATTGCTAGTCCTGGTTTCGGCATCCTTCTGGTGACGTCGGATACTGAAGTGAGTAGTCGTCTCACTGTGCGTACTTGTACTTCCACGAGCTTCCAGCTCACACAGTATTCACTCCGGTGTATAAATGTTAGACAGGCGAAACACATCCTTTTTCGTAGCACTACGAAAATGAACTTGGTAACGCTCCAAACTATGAAGCTCATAATATACTATGCCTTCGCCCAGATCTTCGTTATGTTTTCTTAATTACTGCCTTCCTTTTATTCCAGTGCTATAAAGTCTCTTATTCAAAGGTTTTTTTATTTTTTACTGGGCTTACTTAAATAAAAATATACAGAGGTCTATTATAAGATACATAGTCCCCTAGTCTCTCTCATCACGGGCCCTACGTATACAGCCGCGCCCAGTAGTCATCAGGTATGTGAATTCAATACATTCTAAATTTGCTTCGCATTTACTCTGCTTGAGAGCCGGCTGGAAGTTGGCCAGCATGCTGTGAATGTCATCGAGGTCAGTGTCACTGTTGTTTCTTGATGTCTTTTATGGAAATTGATGTGGCTCATGTTACCGTATAATCCCTACCATATATGTGCCTAGGTATCT
Organism: Sinotaia quadrata; assembly: GCA_028829895.1. NCBI lineage: Eukaryota > Metazoa > Mollusca > Gastropoda > Architaenioglossa > Viviparidae > Sinotaia > Sinotaia quadrata. The sequence goes on along the minus strand of JALGAQ010000009.1, from coordinate 2,615,135 downwards.
GGTCAGCAGTTAGGTAGACTCCGTCCGGCTTAATCACAAATAATTCAGAAACAGACTCACAAGCCTTCCCGTGGACTGATTTACAGATGCATCAGTCTTTAAGTCTTGTATTTTAATCTCTGCGAAACCATATATTAGAAAACTTCCACTAATTCTGAGGGTTTACTTCGAAATGTGGAAAATATTTTCGAAGCAGGTCCGGTTTGCTTTTTTAGGGCAAAATCCGTTTGCGGAGGGTGGAAGTGAGTTTATGGCTCATCATTGCATAATTAGTAATTCATAATTTAATGGTGTAAAAGCGAATAACTTTAAAATAACCATTGGGTGATGCGTATATAAGATAGTCGTTATAGAGTAATGAAGCATGCCACACAGGTGAGATCCATAATGCAATATGTTGTGCCTTAATTTGTAGGTTCGAGGCTTGGCGTACCTTTTGTGTATGTCTGTGAGTGCTGTTCGAACGTATGTTCATTTGAAGCACATACAACATTTTCCTCTAGACTGTTCCACAAAAAGCAAACACGAACAGACAATAAGTGCAACCTGCAGTTCAATCTTGTTTAAGGAACAACAGGGGATCTGGAGTGACACCTGGTAGATTGTGTTCCTCTGTGAGAACAGTGACGTGAGTGGATCAGTTGGGATACGATAAGTGAGAACGAGGTCTGCACATATCCTATGACGGTTGAAGTCCAGTGAATCCACTGCCTTCGTTCGTGTTTCTTAAGGCAGATGCTTCAGTTTTTCGTACCGTATTGATAGCTAGATGATTGATTTTGTTAGGAAGCTTGACATCCTTCTTCAACCAAGAAGAGAAAATCTGGGTAGCATATATCATTGAAGGTTTCACATTATCTTGTGGAAGGTATGAATTTTAAAGTCCGAGAAAATTTACCTGAGCATTGCTAACACCAGCGATGGACGTTTGTGGACTATCTTACAATAATGAAATGATTTTGTGTCACTGCTTACCTATATACCAAGATCCTTTTAGGCTGATAACTATTGCAGTTGGTGCACATCGAAGAAGTATTTGAAATTGAATGCTTTCCAAATATTTAGCATCTCACACTTCCGGAAGTTGAAGGGCTAGTTGTTTCACAATCGCCCTGGTTTTTACTTGGTCGAGAACGTTTTGAAGCATTGAACAAGCATTTGTATTTCGGGGTTTTGACCTGTTTTGATATCACATGCAAACATATTGATTTTAAAACGAAAGATTGGTGTTAAGTCATTCAAGTAAACGAGGAATAATGTTCGTCTTACTATTAATCCTCGTGGTCCCCCGCTTGATATTTTTTCGAGAGGGCTTCATTCACCCGCACCCTTGTATAACCGTTCATACAGGTAGGTAGAAATCCAGTCGGGCAAACTTTCGCCAATACCAATGTTTTCGAGTTTGTGAAGTGGAAGGCCGTGATTGACACGATCGAATGCTCTGGGCATGTCCAGTTAACAGGCGTGAAATGTATTGCCATCGTTTACAGTTTTTGTGCAATCGTCTATCGTTAACAGAAGATTCGTGACGCATGAATATTTCCATCGGAACCCATGCTGTTTGTCTGTTAGTAATTTGTTTCTTTCTAAGTGCCTCGAAATAGCATCCGCCACAAAACTTTCGAGCAATTTTGATATAGTGGGCCGCAATGTCACTGGTCTGTAATTAGCAATTTCAGTGCAGTCAGCTCTTTGTTAATTGTTATTTGATTCTATACTTCCATGCACCAGGAACGATAGCGGTTCTTAAAGATTTGTTGCACAGCTCCGTCTCGGGATTTGCAAGAACCAATGCGCACGACTTCATGATAAATAGAGATAAATAATCTATTCCGGGAGATTTCCTAGTATTTAGCCTGTTTAGCTTGGGAAATGAATCACTTTTCTTAACTAACAAATAATCGAGCACTTCGAGGTGTCTATGATCTACTTGTACACTCGGTAGGATAGACTCACTGGGAGTAAAGACCGAGAAGGAAACATCAGCCAACACGTCTGCAGTCTCTTTAACATTGGTAGTTACACGTTAACGCTACCTATGACAAATCCAAGGATGAGCTTGGATGCGTTCCTAACTAATTGGTATAACATCTTCGGATTCCCGCTCCGTGCGATCTAACATTCCACTTTGATCTTTCACCTTAACCTCTCTTGTTAGGCGCGTTATTTGATTACGGAGTGTCCTGAAGCTCTCTCACAAATCTCTCTGGTCATCAACTGTTTTTGAGCTGCCCACACGCTGTTCCGAAGTATGAAAAACGTTTAGGTATTACTACTAAAGCGTAGGCTATAAAACTGTTTTGGACATTTCTGTACGTTGTGCGAGCAGGCTCCTAACTTCTTTCGAAGGGCTTTGGTTATCAAATTGTAAATTTCGTCCGACGTCAATCACATGCAATATGCGATGTTAGAAACATGAAAATCAATAAGAAGCGTTTTGTTATCCGTCTTTTGTATGAGCTTTATTGCATCACTAGTACTCCTAAACAAGAGTCAGGTGATCGATATTACCGAGCGGTGCGGCATAGTCTATACCCTCAATGTAGGTTTCCTCGTTTGTCAGAATTAGATCAAGCATTAAGGAGTGTGTTGCTCCTGACATATAGTGGACTGTGTAACATTGTTAAAGAGTACTCCATTATCGATCGTTTATCTGAATTTACAGCACAGTGTATTATTTTGATGGTTGGTTCGATGGTATAGCTGAAGCAGGTTAAAATTAGCACTAATAACTCTTGTGTTTCTGTTGTGTTTCCGTTTTTGCTAGGTCATCTTCATTGCATTTGTTTCTCCTGCTATGACTGGCTATGCTGCATTAAGTCAAGAAACATAATAATAGCATTATAATTGCGCTTGTTTTCAGGGAAATTGTGAATAAATGACTAGAAGGAATACCAACAGTATTAATAATATCATTAACCACATCGTTCTGATACTGATACAAAATAGCTAATAGGGCACGGCAACGGCGAATCACCATATTTTCTTGCCATTCATCCTTGTTCTTTCGTCCGAACCATCCAGAGACGTTTTACGTTTTAAATATCCATACAATATTTTACCCAGTCATCTTATACAGACCAAGTTTTGGGTATAATATTCATCTGCTTCTCTTTGAGCATCTCGAGTTTGAGAAACGTCAACCATATGCCTTCGTAAGAGCCGCAGATGATGAGCAAACTAGCCATGGTGAATACGCATACTCTGTGGAGGATACGTTTGCATGATTCTAGATAATCAAAAGATAATAAATACATTTACCTCAACTTCACACAAGAACTGGCAACCAGATGCCATACAGGGTACTGTGTATAAAACGTCTAGTAGCGACTGTAAAAGAATTGGAATAAGAAGCGAGGTCTATTCATACCATTTGCACACATACATTAAAGTGTTTCAACCATCATAAGGTGTCATACATCACACGAAGAAAAAGCAAAACAAGAGTTTATAAGTCAGGGCAATCAAATGGGGTTGTGGTTTATGAAAGAATGGGTAAGAAGAATGGGTAAGAATGGGTAAGTGTCATGAACATATTTTTTTATTGTACAAAGCCCTAATTGTTTCTTATCTGCCATTTATTTTTGTCTATCAATCAACTGAATGGTCACTCATAATATAAGGACGTCCGCAGCTACAAGAAGGTCAGTGGCTCGTCTTTTTGAAATATTTTCAGGCATGAGAATGATACCTGAGCTGAGAGGTTTGCCATATGACGAACGATGTAGGTGCCTTACTCTATTCACCTTGGAACAAGGGCGCATCCGAGGAGTCCTTACCTTCTTATTTTGAATCATGGTTCCTGAATAACTCGAGACTTACAGGGTTTTCTAACTCGAGCGACTGACGAGCGTACCACAGGACACAACCACATGTTGCTAGTCAAATTCTTCGGACGGCCTTCCACACGAGTATCGCCTTCCATGCAGAGCAGTATTAACCTGGAACGCCTACCTGCTACACTTGTGAACGCAACTTCCATTTCTGATTTCAAAGCGGCATTTGACGCATTTATTTTCGAGTAAAACCGAAGGATGACACAGCCTCATGACTTGTCTTGCAACCAAACACCTACACCGAGCGGTCGCCGACTAGGTCATTCTACCGGTCAAGATAACCGAGATAAAGCGCACACAGGAACACTTCCTACTGCTTTCTGCATAGGAATAAATGATTGAATGGAGAGGTAACACCTGCGAATTACACCAGCACAATCGTCACATTGTCACCCGGCGAAAGTTAACAAGGTCACAGAAGATATAAATTAAAACGGGGTTATAAAACTTAGGTCAGATCAATGAGGGATTGCGTATACCAGCAAAAGCATTTGGGAATGCACCCTGCCCAAGGTCAAGCGTTGGGTTAGAAAATTTTCAACCTCTCCAGATCAAGAGAACTTTAGTCAAGTTACGTTTATCAAATGATGAATTCCAAGAGGAATTCCTGTTCAACTTGCTCGTCTACGGTAGCTGAGAACTCAGGTGCATTTTTGTGCTTGTCATGGGACCTTTAATTTCACGAAGGTTCTGTTGTGCTTGGAATACTTCCTCTTCGTCAACGACTCCACTGCCTGTGGGTACTTTCGCCACTGCATCTCTCTGATCAGATCCGCCTCAGCTTCTCTCAGCTTGGTCATGCTCAGCAACCCTCGCGGTAACTTCACGTTCAACTGTGGCCACGCCTTCATCCTCAGGAACGTCTTAAACCTGTAAAACCATGCAGTCGCTCTTAGAAATCTTTACCAAGATGAGTAATAGCTGGATATCGAGCTTAAACCTGACCCATTCTGCGTACGGTTGACAAGATCTTCCTTGAGCTTGAGTTCGGTACCATGTCTGGCTTCCTCCCCATACTCGCCTCTGGCCATTCGTCCTCTTGCTGCCGGAGGAAACTTGGTCCGTTAAACCCGGCTGCCAACGCCTTGTGCGAGGTTGTACCTCTGGATACCAGGTCTAGTTTGAGTGCCATTTCCTCTTCAACCGACCTGAACGTCTGCACCGCTAATTTTTTCCAGCCGCATTTATCTCCAAGTGCGGTGACAATCTTCAAGGCTGCCACTCTGGATTTAGAGGTCACCAGGGAGCAGAATATTGAGTTCTTACAGTGGTATCGGCTATAGACCACTAGACTATCCAATTTCGGAGGCATCGCAGAATATGTGCAATTGTATTCCTTGTACACCGTGCATGCCACCTTGAATGTTTCGAGGTATCCTCAGCGTCCCTAGACTTTCTATGGTGGCTAGCCACTCATTCCAATCTTTCAAATTTACCTTGGGTATGTCCGCATCCCAACCTAAACCCTGTTTGCACTGCCTCTGCAGGAATGACTTGGCTGGTAGGAGCAGTGGCCACACAAGACCTAACGGGGTCGAACAGGGTCTAGACTTTTGAAAGAATACTTCTCCTCGCGTTGCATACTGCTGGAAAGTTTAGCCGCAACTGGAAGCGGTCAGATTGTGCGTTCCATTCTAGACCCAAGGTCCTCTCTGTCTGTCCATGTTTGGTCTCTATTCCTTTTAAGGGCATTGCCCTATCATCCATGTTTATGTCCCAAAGTGCTTTGGAGTCACTCGCTATCCATTTTTGCAGTCTAAATCCACTCTTTATAAGGGTGCTCTTCAGATGGTACGCAAACTGAGAGGATGTTTGTGCGTCCGGGAATGGGGCAAGACAGTCATCACATAAACGTTTTTCTCTACCGCATTAGAAACTTCTGGCATGTAGCCGTCACCTCAATCTTCTAGGGTTCGCTCAAAAGCGTAGTTCCCCACAGAATAGTGATGAGGTTGCACCAAACGGAGGAGCGACCATCTGATACTCCCCCGGCTCGGCACTCTTGTCATTATTCTCCAACCACAACATACGAAGTGCGGCCCTGTCTCCGGCAAGTTGACCTGTATGAAGATCTCTTCCATGTCCGCTGCTAGGGCTACAGATCCTATCCGGAAACGCAACAACTTTCCCACTAGGCTTGCTGTAGTATCCGGTCCTTGATATAGTCGGTCGTTCAAGGATATACCGTCCGCCATGGCCGCGCAGTCGAGCACCACTCTTACCTTGCCCGGTTTTCTAGGGTTCACTACTCCATGGTGTGCCATCGGGCACGAAGTCAGCCCTCATCTGCTCGGGTGGTGCTCTTATGGTAAACCCCTTTTGCGATGCTGTTCACCATTGAATCCTGGTAGGCCTTGAAGAATATCGGGTCAGTGTGAAACCTTCGCCGCAGTAGACGTAGCCGGTCGTATGCGGCCGCTATGTTCGCATATGACTCTGTCGGGAGTTCCTTCCAGGGCAGACCTTTCACTTATTGACCATTTTCCCACTTGGTATACTCTGTTAATAGGGTTTTCGAGATTTTGTGTTGCACCGAGCAGCAGCGTTCCGAGCCTTCTGTATGTTCGAAGTCGGCATCGTACAAACATTTTAATGTTGTTGGATAGACGAATCTGACTGGACAGCGTTTACCCTGTGGCCACAACTGCCCGTTGGACCCATTGGCTTCCAGCAAAATGCAGTCTAACTTGGTGCGCACCGCGTATGGCTCTTTCGGTTTACCTGCCCGACATTCTAGAGGCCTATGAGCATCTGGCACGTCGGATCCTATAAGAATATGGATTTCGGAGTCAACAAGGAGCTGAAGATCGACGTTCTCTAGGTGCTTCCATCTCTGGGCGTCATCGTGAATTGGAGAAGATGCACATCCAATCGGTAGCGTAGGCACCTAAAAGCGTTAGCGATGTCTACTTCTTTGTCCCCCTTGGTCGAGGTCGCCTTGAACCTACACCTTGCAGAGTTCAGAATTGTAGAACCAGAAACGGTTGAGATGTTCAAGGACGATTCTACCCCATCTAATCCCAATGCGTTTGCTGTTTTCTCGTCAACCAGCGTGATGTCAGAGCCGTTATTCAGTAGTGCGTTGATGATAAGTGACTTTCTTGTTCCTACGATGCGCATTGGCAGCACACCAAACAGACCTTGCTGTTGTTTCCTAGACCCGTAGAATCACACGCGTGGACTGGTGGTCGACAATTTCCTCTGTCTGGGCGCAGTGCAGTAATCGATGGTGATTTCCTCTTGCAGCCGTCATCCTCGCAGGGCTTACCTACAGCGCATACTTCTGATCTGTGACCGGTCTTTAGACATACAAAGCACTCTCTATAGCGTCGCACCACCGACCACCGTTGTGTCGGGGTCATTTTAAGGAATGACTGACAGCACTCGAACTCATGGGAGTTTCGGCAGAGGGGGCATGATACTTCCTTCCCCGCCATCGAAAATGGTCTCCCTCATAAGGCACTCGAACCGCTCGGTCTTTGGGTCTTCCTTGCGCGCGGCGGCTCCTTCCATACTGGCGCAGATGGTTCCATAAAATGACGGAACCTACCATGTCGTATCTGTGATTCTGTGAACTTGCAAAGGTCCAAGAAGTGAACGTCAGTCCTCATCCTTGACCTCTCGTGGGCAAGCCTGGCCCATCCTTTTCTACCATCATCGGGAAGGGTTTCAACAATGTCTCCAGAATCGCCGTGGCGTCCAGCTCTCTGGACCGATTTCGTTCCTGCAATGTGAAGTAGCAGTTACGCTTCCGAATCGCTAGTCATGACAATGATTCGGCACTGTTATGGTGTCCCTTGAGACTCTTCAGTAGGTCCTCGACAATCGCGTTGGTGACTAACTGGTCCCTACCGTACAGATTCTCTAATAAATCACATGACATAGTGTAACTATGTGACGAATTACGCCCCTCTACCTCAGATATAGCTTTCCTCGCTTGGCCGACGCAATAGTGTTTCAGGTATTGCAGTCTCGTGCCATCGTCAGTTGCACATTGTTCGACAAAGTACCGGAATCGACTGACGAATTTACAGTACTTACCCGGGTTCCCATCGAAGGACCACAACATTTCTAGTCGAGGCAGCTCT